>CM053764.1:64190977-64208756 GCA_028658305.1 Pachyuromys duprasi
TACATGATATTGGTTTTATTATGATATTTTCATACCTTTTTATAACAAATTTTGGTCATGTTACTCCCCTCATATCTTTCTGATTAACTCTCAAATCTTCTGTTCTTCTTATTTTCTCACCCGTCTTTTTACCATTGTCTATTTGTAAACAGCCAACAACAGTGTGTGTATTATATAAACATTTAAAATAGAATTTGTATAGTCATTAAATTTTAATAATCTTTTATTTAAATTTATTTATTTTTATATTAATCACAAGTTATGAACTTTGTATCCCAGCTGTATTGCCCTTCCTCATTCCCTCCCACTCTCCACATCCCTTCCTCATCTCCTCTCTGCCCCTTTCAAAGTCTACTGATAGGGGAGGACCTCCTCCCCTTCCATCTGACCCTAGGTTATCAGGTCTCTTCAGGACTGGCTGCAATGTCCTCTTCTGTGGCCTAGCAAGGCTGCTCCTCCCTCGGGCGGGGGGAGGGTCGAAGAGCCAGCCATTGAGTTCATGACAGAAATAGTCCCTGTTTCCCTTACTAGGGGGTACTCAGTTGGATACTGAGCTACCATGGGCCACACCCGAGCAGGGGTTCTAGGTTATATCCATACATGGTCCTTGGTTGGTGAAACAGTCTCATAAAAGATCCCTGTGCCCTGATCTATTTGGTCGTTGTGGAGCTCCTGTCCTCACCAAGTCTTACTAACTTCCCCTTCTTTCATATGACTCCCTGCACTCTACTGAAGGTTTGGTTGTGAATCTTAATATCTGCTTTGATATATTGCTAGGTAGAGTCTTTCAGAGGCCCTCTGTGGTAGGCTCCTGTCCTATTACTTGTTTTCTCCTACATTCATTGTCCATCCCATATGTCATTCTAAATGAGGATTGATCATCTTACCCCGGGTCCTCTTTCTTGTTTATCTTCTTTAGGTGTATAGAGTCCAGTATGTTTATCCTATCTTATAGGTCTATATAAGTGAGTATATACCATGTGTGTCTTTCTGCTTTTAGGATACCTCACTCAGGATGATCGTTTCTAGGGCCCACCATTGCCTGCAAATTTCATGGTATCCTCATTTTTAATTGATGAGTAGTATTTCATTGTGTAAAAGTACCATAATTTCTGTATGCATTCCTCGACTGAGGGACATCTGGGTTGTTTTCAGGTTCTGGCTATTGTGATTAAAGCTGCTATGAACATGGTTGAGCAAATGTCCTTGTTGTGTACTTGAGCATCTTTTGGATATATGCCTACGAGTGGTATACCTGGGTCTTGAGGAATCACTATTCCTAATTGACTAAGAAAGCACCAAATTGATTTCCAGAGTGGTTGTACAAGTTTGCATTCCCACCAGCAGTGGAGGAGGGTTCCCCTTTCTCCACAACTTCTCCAGCATGTATTACCCCTTGAGTTTTTTTTTTTTCTTAGCTATTCTGATGGGTGTAAGGTGAAATCTCAGGGTTATTTTGATTTGCATTTCCTGAATGACTAAGGATATTGAGCATTTAAATGGTTCTCTGCCATACGATATTCTTCTGTTGAGAATTCTCTGTTCAGCTCTGTACCCCATTTTTAACTGGATTATTTGTTTTGTTGCTTTTTAACTTCTTGAGTTCTTTATATATTCTGGATATTAGCCCTCTGTCAGATGTAGGGTTGGTGAAGATCCTTTCCCAGTCTGTAGGCTGTCATTTTCTTTAGATGGCAGTGTCTTTTGCTTTACAGAATCTTTTCAGTTTCATGAGGTCCCATTTATCATTTTTATTGAAAATAAAAAGCATAATTTAACACTAACCATTTGTCTTGTCACTATCTGTGGTGGTTTGGTTAAGAATGCCCCTCATAGGCTTATTTACTTGAATGTTTAGACATCAAGGAAAACAGGGCTTGGAAGAATTAGAAGCATTAGTCTTGTTGGAGTATGTGTGGCCTTTTTGGAGGAAGTCTGTCATTGAGGGTGGGCCTTGTGATTTCAAATGCACAAGCAAAGGCCGGTATCCCCCTCTTCCTGCTGCTTGTTGATCCAGATGTAGAAATGTTAGCTACTTCTCTAGCATTCTTCTCAGAAGACAAGATAACAATTGACTCAACCTCTGAAACTGTAAGCAAGCCCCAAATGAATGAGTTCTTTGTAAGAGTTTTCATGGTCATGGCGTCTCTTCAAAGAAGTAGAACACTAAGAAACTATATTTCAGTTTTTCATTCTTTCAATGTTTTTTAAAGAAAAGATTAGATCCATTGCTTTGAATCCATAGAATTTTGAAAACACCATATTTTTTTTTCTGTAGATGTCAATTCCTTATGACCTGTTTTTTTAAATTACATATATGCAGAAGTAAAAACAGGTAAATGTACAAATCATGCAAAAGAAATGGAAATATAACAACTTTTACAAAGCTTCATGTCAATGTACTTACTATGCTGCTATGAACTGGATAAGACACCAGTAAAAAAAGGAATGGTCATTTTTGGTGGACATTTTCTACAATATCTTCTAATGGCAATTTTTCATAGTCAATCTTTAAATGAAGAAGTGATTTGAAGATTGTTATGATAGTGACATGGTGGCATATTACTGAAGTTCCAACCCTTGAAAGACTACAGACAAGATTGTCACTGGGTTAGAAACTGGTCTATATAACAAGATGATACCCTGTCTGTCTGTAAAAAATTCAGGAAACAATAAAAATATTCTTTTTGAGAGTTTTATATTGTTTGCATTTAAAGAAAATAATTTTTTAGTGTGTTCAGAGCTACATTTTAATTATTTAAAAATAGAAAATTAATTTAAAAGACTTCAACATTGGAGGCAGAGAGGCCAAGAGCCTGTACTGCTCTTGCAGAGGGTACAGGTTCTAATTTTTTTCTGTTTTAAAAATTTTTTTTATTAATTGCAATTTATTCACTTTTTATCCCCCTGTAGCTCCCACCCTCCTCTCCTCCTAACCCCTCTTTTCCTCCCCCTCCTCCACTCATGCCCCTCCTCAACTCCACTGATAGGGGAGGTCTTCTTTTCTTTCCTTCTGATCCTAGTCTATCAGGTCTCATCAGGAGTGGCTGCATTGTCTTCCTCTGTGGCCTGGTAAAGCAGCTCCCATCTCAGGGTGAGGTGATCAAAGAGCAGGCCAATCAGTTCATGTCAGAGACCGTCCCTGTTCCCATTACTATGGAACCTACTTGGACACTGAACTGCCATGGGCTACATCTGTGCAGGGGTTCTAGGTTATCTCCATGCATGGTACTTGGTTGGAATATCAGTCTCAGGAAAGACCCCTGTGCCCAGATTTTTTGGTTCTGTTGCTCTTCTTGTCGAATTCCTCTCTTCTCCAGATCTTACTATTTCCCACTTCGTTCATAAGTTTCTCTGCATTCTGCCCAGACGTTGGCCATAATTCCTAGCATCTGCTTTGATAATCTACAGGGCAGAGACTTTCAGAGGCCCTCTGTGGCAGGATCCTAACTTGTTTCCTGTTTTCTACTTCTTCTGATGTCCATCCTCTTTGCCTTTCAGGAGGGGATTGAGTATTTTAGCCAGAGTCCTCCCTCTTTTTTTTTTTAGTACATAATTATTGTGAATATTGATAAAGCTTAGCATGCTTATTTGAGACACATATACAATATTTATTGGGTAAATAGGGTAAAAACATTTTTATTTTCATAAGGGAATATAAAAGTCTGAGTTCAATTAACACTCGCAAGATTATAGATTTTTAGATCATTTCAGATTTCAGGAAAACTGCTAATCTTCAGCTTAGGGAAAAATTTATGTCTGAAATTCCATGCAAATTTCCCAAAATCTGAGCACTCTAAACTGAACTCAATGGCTGGCTCTTCAACCTCCTCCCCCCTCCCCCGCCACACCCAGGGAGGAACAGCCTTGCTAGGCCACAGAAGAGGACATTGGAGCCATTCCTGAAGAGACCTGATAAGCTAGAGTTAGATGGAAGGGGAGGAGGTCCTCCCCTATCAGTGGACTTGGAAAGGGGCAGGGAGGAGATGAGGAGGGAAGGGTAGAGTCCTCCCTCTTGATTAGTTTATTTAGGTGTATGGATTTTAGTAGGTTTATCCTATATTATATATTTAATATCTATTTACAAGTGAGTATATAAGGTGTGTGTCTTTCTGCTTCTGGGATAGCTCACTCAGGAAGATCTTTTCCAGTTCCCACCATTTACCTGCAAATTTCATGATTTCCTTGTTTTTTTTTTTTATTGCTGAGTAGTATTCCATTATGTAGATATACCATAATTTCTGTATCAGTTCCTCCATTGAGGGACATCTGGGTTGTTTCCAGCTTCTGTCTATTACAAATAAACCTGCTACAAATATGGTTAAGCCAATGTCCTTACTGTGTACTTGAGCCTCTTTTGGATATATGCCTAGGAGTGGTATAGCTGGTTCTTGAGGAAGCACTATTCCTAGTTGTCTGAGAAAGCGCCAGATTGATTCCCAGGGTGGTTGTACAAGTTTACATTCCTACCAGCAGTGGAGGAGGGTTCCCCTTTCTCCACAACCACTTCTGCATGTGTTGTCACTTGAGTTTTTGATCTAAGGCATTCTGATGGGTGTAAGGTGAAATCTCAGGGTCGTTTTGATTTGCATTTCCCTGATGAGTAAGGATTTTGAGCATTTCTTTAAGTGTTTCTCTGCCATTTGATATTCCTCTATTGAAAATTCTCTGTTTATCCCTGTTCCCCATTTTTTAATTGGATTACTTGATTTGTTGCTTTTTAACTTGAGGAATGTTCAAACAGGTTCTGTTTCTTAAAACTATAGTTTTAATTCACAACTTCCTTTAATTCAGCTCCAGGGAATCTGATGCCCTATTTTGAAGTTCATGAAAACCTGTATATATGTGAACTTATCCACACACATATAAATATAATTAAAATTATAAAATACATTATTTTTTATCAAATTCTTTATTAATTACACATTATTCACTTTACATATACCTATAGTTCCCTACCTCCTCCTGTCCCAATCCCTCCATTCCTCTGCCTTCTGCACCTGTGTCCCTCTCCAAGACTACTGATAGAGGAAGTCTTCTTTTCCTTCCTTCTGATCCTAGTCTATTAGTTCTCATCAGGAGTGGCTGCATTGTCTTCCTCTGTGGCCTGGTAAGGCTGCTCTCCCCTCAGGCGAGGTGATTAAAGAGCAGGCCAATTAGTTCATGTCAGAAGCAATCTCTGTTCCCATCACTATAGAACCCACTTGGACACTGAACTGCCATGGGCTATATCTGTGCAGGGGTTCTAGGTTATCTCCATCAATGGTCCTTGGTTGGAGTATCAGTCTCAGGAAAGACCTCTGTGCTCAGATTTTTTGGTTCTGTTGCTCTTCTTGTGGAGTTCCTGTCTTCTTCAGATCTTACTATTTCCCACTTCTTTCATAAGTGTGCTCAAGTATTGGCTATAAGTCTCAGCATCTGCTTCGTTAGTCTGCAGGGCAGAGCCTTTCAGAGGTCCTCTGTGGCAGGCTCCTGACTTGTTCCCTGTTTTCTCTTTCTTCTGATGTCCATCCTCTTTGCCTTTCTGGATAGTGATTGGGCATTTTAGCAAGAGTCCTCCCTCTTGATTAGTTTCTTTTCTTTTTTATTTAAAGTGATTTATTTATTTTTATATTAATCACAAGTTATATACTTTTTATCCCGACCGTAGCCCCCTCCCTCATTCCCTCCCACTTTCCCCTCCGTCCCTCATCTTCTCCCTGTCTCCCTTGATTAGTTTATTTAGGTGTACAGATTTTAGTAGGTTTATCCTATATTATATGTCTATATGAGTGAGTATATAAGGTGTGTGTCTTTCTGCTTCTGGGACAGCTCACTCAGGATGATCTTTTCCAGTTCCCATCATTTACCTGCAAATTTCATAACATCCTTTTATTTTTTTTATTGCTGAGTAGTATTCCATTGTGTAGATGTACCACAACTTCTGAATCCATTCCTCCATTGAGGGGCATCTGGGTTGTTTCCAGCTTCTGGCTATTACAAATAAAGCTGCTACAAACATGATTGAGCAAATGTCCTTATTGTGTACTTGAGCCTCTTTTGGATATATGCCTAGGAGTGGTATAGCTGGATCTTGAGGAAGCGCTATTCCTAGTTGTCTGAGGAAGCACCAGATTGATTTCCAGAGTGGTTGTAGAAGTTTACATTCTTCCCCTTTTTGCGTCCCAGGCTTTGGCCTGGTGATTGTTTACCTGGACGTCTGCTAAAACTGTAACTTTTCCCGAGAACATTTCGGGGGGTGGGGGGAGTGTCAGCTGAGTGCTCTGAGGTCAAACCTGATGTTCCCTTCTCTGTGGATCACCGGACAGAGAGATTCAGTCTCCGGAGTCCTGGTGCCCACAGTTCTATTTGGGGCAGCTATTCAGGCACACAGGCAGGACTCTGCATCCTTGGCTTTGGACTGGTGCCTGGGCATCCGATGGACCAGGGTCTTTTTCCAGGGATTGTCTGGGTGACCTAAGGTCGGTCCTTATCCTTTCCCGCACCGTGGGGTTTTCTCTCGACTGGAAATCCCAGTCTCTCGTGTTGTGGGGCCTGCAGTTCAGTCCGGGACAGTGATCAGAGCACACCTGCATGTGGCTCTGGGCTGGTGACCAAGTGCCTAGTGGAACCAGGACCTCTTTTGCGATTTAGCTGGGGGAGCTGAAGCTGATTGAATCCCACACTGTGGGGTGTCCTCTCACCTGGGAAACACAGGTTGTTGGTGTTTTAGTACTGAGAATTCTGTCTGCTGGTCACTGCAGATCCTGCTGTGCTTCTGGTCAGAGTGTCCTCTAGGGGCTGCCATCTTGGAACCCCTGCTTTTGTGAATCATAAAATACATTCTTAATAAAGTAATTCAATGTTCCAAATTTACCTTTTATTTAATTATCTATCTATCTATCTATCTATCTATCTATCTATCTATCTATCTATCTATGTAACTATCTAATTATTGTGCTCTTTAAATGGCATTATTTTAACTAAGAAAATTTAACTAAGGAAATTTTGTATTACTATACACTAGATATTTTTGCATAAGTTAGTATAAAAAGAAGGTAGTAACTTTCATTGTTCAAAACACAAAACAATTTGGATATCTGTGCAATAGAATAGTAAAGTATATTTGAAAATAGACATTTGATAAAGCCCCACAGGCTTTAGGATGGCAGATAACAATCATGTGTTGATGTTTGAGATAGGTACTTGGTAAATCTTAGCAGAGAAGAATGTGGATTTTTATAAGTTGTTTTGCAGAAAATTTAGGACATAATTTTGTCCTGTTTGAATTACTAATATTCACTTCATTGTAGTTGGAAAATTCCAAAGGAGCCATTTATGCCAGATTATGTCTCCCCTAGAGATCCAGATGAAAGATGTTGCCAGTGCTCAAGGAGATGACAGAACTTCAAAGGGTGATTTCAGTGGAAAAACGTTCAAACTCTATTGCCCTTTTAAACAATTGACATTAGTATCTGCAAGGCAAGTGGCTGTTTGGGGAAACTCAAAACTGGATGATAAGAACAAATCACTCCATTCAAATTTTGTTTTTAAGTTTTCTAAGTATAGTAGTCAAAATTCTCTGAGGAATAAAAATGACAGCAAAAATATTCACTCCTCCAATTGTATACATTTCCCATATATTCTTGTAATAAAAAATTACCTGTTAAACTGACCAGACAGTAGCGAGGATTCTTGTCTGTGATTCCACACAGTTGCCCAGTATTCCTGAATGCACCAGTCAATGAGTTGTCAGTAGAAGTCTACTCTAGTCAAGACATTTTATTAAACACAGGTAGAAGGTACAGTTCCTACATTGCTGGAAATTATTTTCTACTTTGGGAGAAATTATACAGCAGAAAATACAAGTAACATTATAAATGCAATCCAAATTATTGTGATACCAACATGTTTTACTAAGTGTGAGGGTAAATTCATTGAGTTCGTAAAGTGTTTAGACATTCTTCTTGCAGTGCTTAAGTCATCTCAACACCATAACATTGTGCCATACAAAGTGTGTAAGTTTCTAAAAAGAGGAATAAGAACTGAAAAAAAGACAAGATGAGAATGTTTTAGACTTTGGAATATTAAAGGTTAGAATTTTCAAATATTCCATAAATAAAAGTACACAAGGCAAGCACATTCAGAGATAATGGTGTTCTGTTTTGCAGTGTACTTTATTGGGTTCAGTTATTTTTCTTCCATGAAATTCTTTACTTTATCATATTTCTTTTTTAAACATTTTTATTTTATATTAATCACAGGTTATGTAATTTGTATCCCAGCTGTAGCCCCCTCCTGCATTTCCTCCCTATCTCCCCCAATTCCTCCCTCATCTCCTTCCTGCGCCTTTCCAAGTCCACTGATGGGCGAGGACCTCCTCCCCTTCCATCTAACTCTAGCTTATCAGGTCTCTTCAGGAATGACTGCAATGTCCTCTTCTGTGGCCTAGCAAGGTATTGGGTTCAGTTTTAAGTTTAGTAAAAGATCACAGTGGTTTAGGGATAGAATGGTAAGGACTGAAATGAGTTTGAAACTCTTGGGTCTGAAAATGGTGTAGAAGATATGAGTGGAGTTTGCAGAGAATAATAAGTGTGTGAGATTTGCTGAGTCTGGCTATGGAGGGGATAGAGTAGGGTCTTCATTAACAGAAGTTAGAAATAAAATGTGTGAAAGAATAGAAATCCATGGAAATATCCTTTAACTGCAATTAAAAATAAGAAAATAAAATATGAATTAATAAATTAGACATTATAAAATGTTAACTATAAAAATTAACACATTTAAAATACTTCATTTCATTTTAAACTTTTAGTCACATATAATAGCCTTTCAATGTGCTTGAAGCCTTACACAGGAGTTTTCATACACATGCCAGGTTTATTCAACCATACTACTCTTTAGGATGTAGATCAATAAGAGTTAGACCAAGCTAACTGAATATTCTTTATTCATTATTCTTTGAGATATGACAAGATGCTAGACACCCAATTACATTACATAAGCTCTATGAATTTACTTTAAAAGTAAGGTTTCCTCATATTATTTCACTAGCAAGTAGCTAACAATGTTCTTTATTAATTATATTAGGCATTTGTATCTGTTCTGTCTTCATGACTTTTATTAGAGGGAAGTATAATCAATTTTTGTAAAGCTGGTAGCTCAAATCATATGTGAAAGGAGAGGGGTTGTGTTTGTTTTTGCTGACTTATTTCTAGAACCCTTTGAGAAATGGTGCTTTGAGAAATGCACATGCAGGGTGAATTCAAGAAGGTCAACTCTTGCTTCTACTCTACCGTCAATGTAAGGTTAGTGTTTAACCTTTCATACTGTGATGGCTTTTCAATGTAGCAGCCTGATGTTTACTATCTCTTTTTATTCTCGCTGACCTTGGATATTAATTCTGAATGTGGCCTTGGGAAACAGATAATGCAAGGAAAGCTGTGTGAGATGCTAAATTAAAAATTAATTTCAGGAAGTAAAAGAGTTATTAGGAGGTGCTTTCTAGTTTGGGTGACTTTTCAAAGCTTTTACATTAATTTTCTTGGACATATGTTTTTCATACTGTAAGTTTTGAATAATGAATAAGAGGTTTAATGGTTTGTAAAACTCTGTTCTCTCTTTACTAAATATACCACTTGGGGAGTCCAAGATGGCAGCCACCAGCATGTACAGTATCTGAAGGACACAGGATCTGAAACTCAGAAATTGGTGAGTGGAGGGGCAGCTAAAGCCAGAACATCTACATCAAGGCTTCCTGCGAGAGAGGGGACAACCAGTGACCTGGGACCATTTGGATCCAGGTCAGCTGCAGATGTTTCTGGGGACTGAGAGTGGCAAATATTGAACCCCCCGTACTTCCCCTAGTCCCAAGCATGAACCTCCATGCTCAGTGACTGAGACAGCAGAGTCGGGCCTCCCAGTTCTGCAGCAGCAGCAGGCAGCTGTATGGACCTCCCAGGGCTTCCCAGCGGGTGACTTGGGTGGCTAACCCGAGTACTGGTCTCCATTCCCAGTGGACAAACGGTGGACACAAATGAGCTGATGTATCTCTTACACTCTCATTTGCCCCCACGAGGCCAATCTGAGAGTAGAGAACAGGGGGAACTGCTGTGCTTTCCAATTAGGCATGCTAGTGAATGAGTGCACCCTCAAATGATTGCATGTAGAGCCACAGATCCAGGGTCCTTCTACACTAGCAGCCAGACTATGGATCCTTCCCACCCACATCCCCACCGTGGGCAATATAGGAATCCTTGGAACAGCATACTCAACATTGAAGCTCCTGTTTTGTGGGTCTACCAGTGGAGTCCAGGCAAAAAATTCCTGGAGCCCACAGAGATCTGAATACCAGGAGGACAGGAGGTCTGTAGGACACTGAGGTATTTATGGCATCTGCACATGTGCACTGTGCCTGTGAACAGCTCCAGAACCCACAATTCCTCCAGCATTTAAGTTCTACCTTCTCAGGCATCTACATGCTTTAGCACCCTCTCCCTCAACACATACTACCAAGCAAAGGCCTGCCCTTGTGCCTATGTGCCTGCAACCTTCCTCCCTTACCTATAGCAGAAACAACAAACATCCACTTTCAACTGGCAGACCTCTCTCATCTTCCTGAAGAATACTGCAGACACAAGAGACAGACCCAGTCTGAAGTACAGACCTCAGGAACACACATCAAAGGCTACAGATAAGCACATGGCCAGAGGTTAGCATAAGAACATACCCAAAAAACAATCAAACAAACAGGACATCATGGCTTTACTAGCAACCCCCAAAATAAATGGATATTTTAATTTATTGGAAACACAGGAAAATGATTTTAAAGCTATGCTTATCCAGTTATTAGTGGGACATAAAGAAGAAATAAAAAACACCTTCAAAGAAATACAGGCAAATACAGCCAAACAAAGAGAGGCACAAGTAGAGGCATACAAAGAGGAAACAAACAAAAAAAAATGGAGACCAACATAGAGAGACAGGAATCCACATCCAAATAGATGAAGGAAACAATGCAAGGCATGAAAACAGAAGTAAAATCAATACACAAAACACAACAGAGAAAACCCTGGAGCTGGAGAACTTAGAAAAAAGATCAGGACACAAAGGTAAGCATCACCAACAGAATACAAGAGATGGAAGAGAGAATCTCAAGTGCTGAACCTACAACTGCAGAAATTGATACTTCTCTCAAAGAAAAAAATAAAATCGGAAAAGTCCCAAACACAAAATAGCCAAGAAACCAAGGACACCATGAAAAGACAAAATCTAAGAATAATAGGAATAGATGAAAAGAAAGATTCCCTGCTCCAAGGTCCAGAAAATATTTTCAAGAAAATTATACAAAAATTTCCCAACTTAAAGAAAGAGATGTCCATAAACATACAAGAGACCTACAGAACAGCAAAAGAAACAGAAAAGAAACTCCTCACATTGCATAATAGTCAAAACACTAAATCTATGGAAGAGAGAAAAAATATTAAAAGCAGCAAGGGAAAAAGGCCAAGTAACATATAAAGGTAGACCTATCAGAATCATACCAGACTTCTCAGCAGAAACTATGAAAGCCAGATGGGCCTGGGCAGATGTCATTCAGACTGTAAAACACCACAGATGCCAAATCGGGCTACTATACTGAACAAAACTTTCAATCAGCACAGATGGAGAAAACAAAATATGCCATGACAAAACTAAAGTTAAACAATATCTACACAGCAACCCAGCCCTACAGAAGGTACTAGTAGGAAAACTGCAATCCAATGAACAAAACTACACCCAAGAAAACACAGGATATGGATAACTTCACAACAAAAAAATTAAAAGAAAACAGGAATTGAAACACAGTAACACCACCAACTCCACAATAAAAGGAATTAACATTCATTTGTCACTATTATCCATCAACATTAAGGAACTCAATTCTCCAATAAAACGACACAGACTAACAGAATGGTTGTGGAAACAGGATCCAACATTCTGTTGCATCCAAAAACACACCACTGCAACAAAAATAAACACTATCTCAGAGTAAAGGGCTGGAAAAATGTTTTTCAAGCAAACAAACCCAGAAAAAAAGCTGGAGTAGCTATCCTAATATCTAATAAAATAGACTTTCAACCAAAACTAATAAAATACTATGAGGAGGGGCACTTCATTCTCAACAAAGGAAAGAACCACCAGGAGGACATAACAATTTTAAACATCTATGCTCTAAATATATTTACATTTGTAAATGAAACATTATTAAAGCTTAAATCACACATTGATCCCAACACCTAAATACTGGGAAACTTCAAAACTCTGCTCTCACCAAGGGACAGATCATCTAGACAAAAGATAAATAGGGAAATAAAGGCACAGAAGTCCTAAATCAAATGGACCTAATGGATATCTACAGAACTTTACACCCAAATTCAGAAGAGTATAACTTCTTTTCAGCAACTCATTAAACCTTCTGCAAAATAGACTATATAGTTGGTCACAAAGCATGCCTCGGCAAGTACAAGAAGACTGAAATAATCCCTTATATTCTATCTGACCACCATGGACTAAAGCTGGACATTAACAATAACAGAAACAGCAAAAAACCTACACGAACATGGAAACTGAACAACTCGCTACTCAATGACAGCTAGGTTAGGGAAGAAATAAAGAAAGAAATTAAAGTCTTTCTAGAATTCAATGAAAATGAATTCACAACATACACAAACTATGGGACACAATGAAGAAGTTTTAAGAGGAAAATTCATAGCACTAAGTACCTTCAAGAAGAAATTCAAAACATCTCATACAAGTAACATAGTAGCCCAACTGAAAGCCCTAGGAAAAAAAGAGGCAGACACACCCAAGAGGAGTAGACGGCTGGAAATAGTCAAAATCAGGGCTGAAATCAATCAATTAGAATCAAATGAAACAATTCAAAGAATCAATGAAACCAAGAGCTGGTTCTTTGAAAAAAATCAAGATAGAGAAACCCTTAGCCAAACTAATTAAAAGGAAGAGAGAAACTATCCAAATTAGCAAAATCGGAAACAAAAAGGAGGACATAACAACAGACACTGAGGACATCCAAACAATCAATAGGTCTTATTACAAAAGCGTATATTGAAAAGCTTAATGAAATGGACAATTTTCTTGATAGATTCCATATACCAAAATTAAATCAACATCACTTAAATAGATTAAATAGTCCTATATACCCCATGGAAATAGAAGCAGTTATCAAAGTGTCCCTTCAAAAAAAAAAGCTCATTGCCAGATGGTTTTAGCACAGAATTCTGCTAGACCTTCAAAGAAGAGCTAACTACAATTCTCTTCAAACTATACCACAAAGTAGAAACAGAGGAAATATTACCAAACTCATTCTATGAAGCCACATACAAGACACATACCTAAGCATAGTAAAGACAATATACAGCAAGCCTATAGCCAACATCAAACTCAATGGAGAGAAACTTAAATTAATCTCACTTAAATCAGGGACAAGGCAAGGCTGCCAACTCTCTCTGTGTCTCTTCAACATAGTACTTGAAGTCCTAGCTAGAGTAAAGAGACAACTATAAGAGATCAAGTGAAAACAAATTGGGAATGAAGTCAAAGTATCCCTATTTGCAGACGATATGATAGCACATATGAGTGACCCCCAAAATTAAACCAAAGAACTTTTTCAGCTGAGAAACACTTTCAGCAAAGTGGCTGGATGCAAAATTAACTAAAAAACAAAACAAAACAGTAGCCCTCCTCTATATGAAAGACTTAAGGGCTGATAAAGAAATTGGGGAAAAAACTGGATATCTGTCTGTATGCAGAAAAATGAAAATAGATCCATATTTATCACCTTGCACAAAGCTAAAGTCCAAGTGGATCAAAGACTCCAATATAAAATCAGACACACTAAACCTGTTAGAAGAAAAAATGGGGAAGATCCTTGAGCTCATTGGCACAGGTGACAACTTCCTGAATAGAACACCTGCTCTACGATGAACAATCAATAATTGGGACCTCATGAAGCTCTATAGTATAGCTTGACATCAGGGATGGAGATACCTTCAGAAGATCTTTTACTGTAGAATATGTTTTAGTGATTCTGGGTTTCCTGTTATTCCATATGGAGTTGAGACTTTTTCTTTCAAGTTCTGTAAAGAGTTGTTGGTAGTTTGATGGGAATTTCATTGACTCTGTAGATTGCTTTTAGTTAGATGACCACATTTACTACGTTAACCCTGCTAAGCCATGAGCATGGGAGATCTGATTACTACTCAGCAATTAAAAAGAAAGGAATCGTGAAATTTGCAGGCAAATGGTGGGCTCTAGGAATGATCATCCTGAGTGAGGTATCCCAGAAACAGAAAGACACACATGGTATATACTCACTTATAAGTGGACACCTGACATATAATATAGTATAATCATACTAAAATCTGTACACTTAAAGAAGCTAATCAAGAAGGAGGATCCTGGGAAGATGCTCAGTATTCATTTAGAAAGGCAAACGAGATGGATATCAGAAAATGGAGAAAACAGGGAACAGGACATCAGCGTATCACAGAGGACCTCTGAAAGACTCTACCCAGCGGGTATCAAAACATATGTTGAGCCAAACTTTGGGCAGAGTACAGGGAATCTTTAGAAAGAAGCGGGGTGGGGGTTAGTAGGGGGAGAGGAGAAAGACCTGGAGGGAACAAGAGCTCCATAGGGAGAGCAACAGAATCAAAAAATCTGGGCACATGGGTCTTTTCTGAGACTGATACTCCAAACAAGGACCATGCGTGGTGATGACTTTGAACCCCTGCACAGAAGTAGCCCAAGGCAGCTCAGTGTCCAAGAGGGTTCCCTAATAATAGGAGCAGGGACCATCTCTGACATGAACTCATGGGCTGGCTGTTGTAACTAGGTTTAATATTTACTGTTGGTTTATGTTTTAGTAATGCTGCTGTTAATCCTAAACAGCTATATACCAAATCACCACGCAGAGACTGGGTTTATTTAGTTAACCTAGAACACAATGCTGGGCAATAATTGCTCCCTCTTAAACCTCCACACCCTCATAGTTTCCTGACATTTAGATTTTACCCATTGTACTTACTTTTTGTAAATTTTTTTTAATATCATAATATGTTTATTTATTTATTTTTTTAAACATTTTTATTTTATATTAATCACAGGTTATGTGCTTTGTATCCCAGCCGTAGCCTCCTCCCGCATTCCCTCCCTATCCCACCCTTCCCTCCCTCATCTTCTCCCTGCCCCTTTCCAAGTCCACTGATAGGGGAGGACCTCCTCCCCTTCCATCTAACTCTAGCTTATCAGGTCTCTTCAGGATTGGCTGCAATGTCCTCTTCTGTGGCCTAGCAAGGCTGCTCCTCCCTTGGGGGGCAGGTGTGTGTGTCAAAGAGCCAGCCATTGAGTTCATGTCTGAAATAGTCCCTGTTCCCCTTACTAGGTAGGGTACCCACTTGGATATTGAGCTATCATTTGCTACATTCAAGCTGGGGTTCTAGGTTATATCCATACATGGTCCTTGGTTGGAGAGACAGTCTCAAAAAAGACCCCTGTGCCCTGATATATTTGGTCCTTGCAGAGCTCCTAACCTCTCCAGATCATATGAACTCCCCCTTCTTTCATATGATTCTCTGCACTCTGCCAAAGGGTTGGTTATGTATCTTAATATTTGCTTTGATGCAGTGCTAGGTAGAGTCTTTCCGAGGCCCTCTGTGGTAGGCTCTTGTCCTGCTACTTGTTTTCTCCTACATCCAATTTCCATCCCATTTGTCTTTCTAAGTGAGGATTAATCCTCTTACCCCAGGTCCTCTTTCTTGTTTATCTTCTTTAGGTGTATAAATTTCAGTATGTTTATCCTATCTTATAGGTCTGTATAAGTGAGTATATACTGTGTGTGTCTTTCTGCTTTTGGGATAACCCCAGCTTGTTTTCTGGGTCCATTTGCTTGAAAAATGGTTTTCCAGCCGTTTACTGCTGTTGTTGTCATTGGGAGATTATCTGTATCTTATATTTTCTTTGGTGTAGTTGTTTCCGTTGGACTGAAGTTTTCCTTCTAGTACCTTCTGAAGGGCTGGGTTGCTGTGTAGGTATTGCATGAATTTTGTTTTGTCATGGTTAATTTTGTTTTCTCCATCTATGTTGATTGAAAGCTTTGCTGGGTATAGTAGTCTTGGTTGGCATCTGTGTTCCCTTAAAGACTGCATGACTTCTGCCCAGGCCCTTCTGGCTTTCATAGTTTCTGATGAGAAATCTGGTGTGATTCTGATGATAACCTTCATATGTTACTTGACCTTTTTCCTTTGCTGCCTTTAATATTTTTTCTTTGTTTTGTAGGTTTAGTGTTTTAACTATGATGTGACGAGAGGTATTTCTTTTCTGGTCTAGTCTATTTGGTGTTCTGTAGGCTTCTTGTATGTTGATGGACATTTCTTTTTTTAAGTTGGGAAAATTTTCTTCTATGATTTTCTTAAAAATATTTTCCGGTCCTTTGAGCCTAGAGTCTTCTTTTTCATCTATTCCAATTATTCTTGGGTTTTGTCTTTTGATGATATCCTTAATTTCTTGGATGTTTTGTGCTTGGGACTTTTCCAATTTTCTTTTTTCCTTGAGTGAGGAGCCCATTACAGCCAGCGTATCCTCAGCTCCCGAGATTCTGTCTTCCATTTCTTGTATTCTATTGTTGATGCTTACCTTTGTAGTTCCTGATCTTTTCTCTAAGTTCTCCAGTTCCAGGTTCTTTTCCCTTTGTGTCTTCTTTATAGTTTCTAATTCTGTTTCATGCTTTGTATTGTTTCCTTCATCTGATTGACTGTGTCTCCTGTATCGGTTGTTTCCTCTCTGTTTATCTTTAATTGTTCCTCTATGTGGGACGTTAAATTCTTCTCCATTTCTTTGAGGGCTTTGTTCATTTCCTCTTTTTGTCTCTCTTTTTGTTACTCCAATATCTGCATAATCATAACTTTAACATAATTTTCCTGTGTCTCCGCTGAATTAAAATCTCCACTGCTTATGGGTGTTTCTGGTGGGGCCATGGTGTCCTGATTTTTGTTGGGTGAGTTCGTATGTCAACTTATGGGCATTTGTTTATATATAATCAAGGAGCTGTTTGTGTTTAAAGGGTGAACTTCAGACTGGAACTGTCAATCTCTTGTGTCAGGAGTATTCTTCAAGAAGATCAGGGATTTCCGGTGGTTTGTTAGTGTGTGTGTTGTCTCAGTTGAACTCTGTTGTGTTCTCTGTGTGCCCGGCTTCATGCTCTGTGCTAGAAGCTGTGAGCACTGCAGGCTGGTCACCCTTCTGGTCTGGAGGCTTTGCTCCTCACTCTGTGCTAGATGCTGAGTGTCCCGTTTTGAAATGTCAGCTTGGGGCTCTGTGCTCTGCCCCGGGCTTGCTTCTAAGGGTTCTCCCCTGAACTGGAGACTTGGCACCCCCCTTCTGGGCCAGGGGCTGTGCGCCACAGTCTGAGATGATATTTGGGGCACACACAGTGGGTCTGGATTGGTTGCAGGCATTGCCGAGCAGTGTGCATCCGCGATATACAGGCCTGTCTGAAATGGTGCCCAAGGCCTTCTCGGACCGGCACGTGGACACACACACACACACACACACACAGGGACTGAGGTGGTCGCTGGTGGACTCTTGCGGGCAGGCCAGTTAAAACTGTCTCCTAGGCCCTCTCAGTCTGAGGTGTTTCCGGCGGATGGGATTGGTGTGCACCTGATGAATGCCTGCCAGTTGGAGCAGAACCCAGGTCTTTCCCAGACTGGCCTGTGGACA
Source organism: Pachyuromys duprasi (assembly GCA_028658305.1). NCBI lineage: Eukaryota > Metazoa > Chordata > Mammalia > Rodentia > Muridae > Pachyuromys > Pachyuromys duprasi. The sequence continues at coordinate 64,208,738 of CM053764.1, forward strand.
CACACACACACACACACAC
>CM053764.1:64209256-64226674 GCA_028658305.1 Pachyuromys duprasi
CTTGTATGAGATGGTTTCTACAATCAAGGACCATGTGTGGATATGGCCTGGAACCCCTTCACAGATGGGGCCCATGATAGCTCCTTGTCGGACTGAAGACCCTAGTGAGGGAAACAGGGACTGTTTCAGTCATGAACGTGATGGCTGACTCTTTGACCCTCCCCCATACAAGCTGGGGAGTGACAGACTGGCTAGATCCCAGGGGAGGACATTGCAGCCAGCCCTGAGGAGACAGGATGAGCTGGGTTTGGATGGAAGGGGAGGAGGTCCTCCCCTGTTGGTGGACTTGGAGGGGGTGGGGAGGAGGGAGATGAGGGAGGGAGTGGGAGGGTGGGAGGGAATGAGGGAGGAGGCTATGCCTGGCATGCAAAGTACCTAACCTGTGATTGATATAAAAATAAATAAATTAATAAAAAAAAGAATAAAAAAATTGTATACAATTAAAAAGAATATTAAAAGGTAAATAAGTATGTGCGATGCTTACGTAAACAGGTTGAGGTCATTTTTGTGTGGGATGATGTAGGAGACACTGCAATCATCAACTGGTCTTGATGACTGATCTGGATGCCTTTGACTGTGAATGCACTAGTGGTAGGTGATCCCACAATGATAATTATCTGCTCAATTTATTATCCAATGGATAAAGCTCATAGAGATAGCATTTAGTGTACAGGCAACATGACAGTTTTTATGTGTAATATAGCATTTTTATCCATTTCTTTTCACATAATAACTAAGTGAAACACATAACCGAAGTGAAAACATTTATTAAAGAAAATTATAATGTCGTCATTATCAATGTTATAAGATAACTAGAAAGATCAGATCCAAACAAGTGACAGTATGCATCCCTTTCTCTTACTCTAATAGAACAACATATTAGCAATTATTATGCTTCATTTTTTTTCTGAATAGTGATCCAAATTCTTTGTGTAAAATAATTATGCAACTCAGATTGTTGGGTACTGGAGTTTAAACCCTTGTATATGCAAAGCAAAACACTCTATTACTGATCTATATTTTCACCTTTTTCTTCTTGAGACCCAATCTCACGATATTACCCTAGACTGGCTACGACTTTACATTCCCATATCTCTGCTTCCTATGTACTAGAATTTCAGGTCTGTATTAAAACGATTGCTTCTAACTCTGAATTTTTCTATAATATTTGTGTGAGTTATGCTACTTAAACAATTGTTTTCATGCAAGTATTTTATCCTTTTCAATTTAGTTATGCCTACTTAAATTTACTGAACCACTCAACAGAGCAAATATAAAAATTATAAAAAATATCTTTGTGATATTCTATATGTACATCCACATGTTTTCTCCACCCTCAAAGTCTTGTTCCTCTGTGTAGTCAAAAATTTTCTGAACAAATTGACGATCATAGAGCAGAGGCTGAAAAGGTGCCTGCCAAAATGAACACAGCAAATAGATCTGTGTAATTTCCCGTTCATAAATGTTATCTTATCCTCCCCAAAGTAACCAAACACTTGCTTCATTAGTTTTGTATGTTTTCTTTGCAATTTTTCAATCTAAAATCTTTGGTATACTTTGGAATGAATTAAAACTGATAATAATTTTGATTCATAGTACAAATAAATTTCTAGTGATCATAATTAAGAAACTATCCTAATTCACACTTCACCTATCTCTAGAGAGATTCTGTTGATTGTGGCAAAATAACTTCTTTTTTAATTTACTTAATTTCTGGTGGTTTCTATTTGGAGATGGATAGTGTTAAAAATTGCCACCAAGACTATATTAGGGCACTGATGGGGCTTTAACTTATTAGATTTGGACCTAAACTTATCAAATGAGCTTCTGCCTAATGATCATACTCTAAAGACCACTTCTACACTAATTGGCTTTCCCTGTTTAATTGTTTTACAAAATTGATAATTTAGTAGAAATATAATAAGCCTTTAATATTTTAGATAATTTGGCCCTTTATGGTCTTTAGAGGGTTCTCACTTAATAGAAAATTAGAATGCACATGGTGAAATTTCGGTCTTACTTCCAGCATGATTTGAAAGGCTGTATAACTACACAGAAAGCTTGGCATAATTGTGAGGTCTTGTAGCGAGCGTTTCAGAGCCCTTTTAAATTCCAACACAGAGGAACACTAGCTCAATAATGTGTTCCTTGGGGGTGGAGTGGGGAAGGTGTGCCAAATAGTAATATAGTTTTTGAAAAATCTTAAAAACAAAATCAGTTTTTCTGACTGAGGCAAATGCCTATTATTATTTTTTACTTCATTAAATTGAATTTCAATGTCACAATAGACCAGCTTTACTCAGGATGATGCAGTGGGAAGTGTGTTGTGTAAGACCACAGAAAAAAGATTGGCAAGCTGTAAGTTGTAGCATTTATGCATACCATTCCCGTTTCCGTCTCAGACGAAAGGTGTTTCAGTAGCAGCAACTTTTCCCTTGGCAGTTGCTCTGTGTGCCACAGAACTACTCACTATACTGACATAGTTGTTTTCTTAAACTTATCAGTATACACACTCTATAAAGACAGGGGCCCTATTTCTTTTGTAGGGGATACGATAGGCCTGCCTTCTGCTTAGTCTCCATGAAATGTGCTTTCCTGGAGTATCTGGGAATGAAGAACTTAAAGCATTAGATTAAATCAACAACAAAAGTTGAGACAAATATTTTAAGGACTATTGCTATTTGGAAATGCAGAGTTGTTTTTATTAGGATAGAAAAATAAAAACAGAAATGAACAACTCACCATGTTGGAGAGTGACAAACAGCAAGATGTTTTATGTTATATTTATGCAATAAAGATTGTTTAGTGAATAATAAAATAAAAAATATTCAGCATGTTCAGTGTTTTGTATTGTCTTAATTGAAATGTTAAGAACTTCCCATGTTGTGGGGAGGCAGAGAGAAGAGTGGCTGCTGAAAAGATGTGTATGCATGCAGTCTGTACTTAAATCTTAATGACAGCCTTAGGGAATTCTTAAAACCATATTTTTTGTTTTATCATATATGGCAATAAATATTACTTATAGCTTCCAAAAGAATAACTTTTGATAATAAAATGTCTCAAGTATTAAAATTATTAATTGATTTTGCAATAAATTATATCCCTATACAATTTTAGGGGTACCTCCATGCATGGTACCTGGTTGGATCATCAGTCTCAGGAAAGACTTGTGCTTAGACAACTTGGTTCTGTTGTTCTCTTTGTGGAGTTCCTGTCCTCTCCAGATCCTACTATTTCCCACTCCCCTCATAAGATTCCCTTCACTCTGCCCAAGTGTTGGCCATAAGTCTCAGTATCTGCTTCAATAGTCTGCAGGGCAGAGCCCTTTTGAGGCCCTCTGTGACATGCTCCTGACCCGTTCCCTGCCTTCTCCGATGTCCATCCCCTTTGTCCTTCTGGATAGGGATTGGGTATTTTAGCAAGAGTCCTCCCTCTTGATTAGTTTCTTTAGGTGTACAGATTTTAGTAGGTTCATCCTATAGTATATGTCTATATGAGTGAGTATATACCGTGTGTGTCTTTTTGCTTCTGGGATAGCTCACTCAGGATGATCCTTTCCAGTTCCCACCATTTACCTGCAAATTTCATGATTTCCTTGTTTTTTACTGCTGAGTAATATTCCATTGTGTAGATGTACCGCAATTCTGTATCCATTCCTCAGTTGAGGGACATCTAGATTGTTTCCAGGTTCTGGCTATTACATATAAAGCTGCTACAAACATGGTTGAGCAAATGTCCTTGTGTTCTTGAGCATCTTTTGGATATATGCCTAGGAGTGGTATAGCTGGGTATTGAGGAAGCACTATTCCTAGTTGTCTGAGGAAGTGCCAGATTGATTTCCAGAGTGGTTGTACAAGTTTACATTCCCACCAGCAGTGGAAGAGGATTCCCCTTTCACCACATCCTCTCCAGCATGTGTTGTCACGTGAGCTTTTGATCTTGGCCATTCTGAAGAGTGTAAGGTGAAATATCAGGGTTGTTTTGATTTGAATTTCCCTGATGAGTAAGGATGTTGAGCATTTCTTTAAGTGTTTCTCTGCCATTCTATATTCCTCTATTGAGAATTCTCTGTTTATCTCTGTACCCCATTTTTTATTTTTTAATTTTTAAATGTAATTTATTTATTTATATATCAATCACAGGATAGGTACTTTGCATCCTAGACATAGCCCCCTCCCTTATTCCCTCCCACTCTCCCCATCCCTCCCTCATCTCCTCCCCGCTCCCTCCAAGTCCACTGACAGGGGAGGTCCTCCTCCCCTTCCATCCGACCCCAGATCATCTTGTCTCCTCAGGGCTGGCTGCAATATCCTCCCCTGGGATCTAGCCAGGCTGTTACTCCCTGGCATGTATGGGGGAGGGTCAAAGAGCCAGCCATCGAGTTCACGACTGAAACAGTCCCTGTTCCCCTTACTAGTGTCTTCAGTAGGGCCCTGAGCTACCATGGGCCAGATCTGAGCGGGGGTTCTAGGCCATATCCATACATGGTCCTTGATTGGAGCAACTGTCTCATATAAGACCCCTGTGCCCTGCTCAGTTTGGTCGTTGAGGAGCTCTTGTTCTCCCCAATCTTACTAACTTCCCCTATTTTTATTATTACTTCCCGCTCTCTGCCAAAGGCTTGATTGTGAGTCTTAATATCTGCTTTGACACATTGCTATATTGATTCTTTCAGAGGCCCTCTCTGGTATGCTCCTGTTCTGTTGCTTGTTTTCTCCTCCATTCAATGTCCATCCCATTTGTTCATCTAAAGGAGCATTGATCATACTACCCTGGGTCCTCCTTCTTGTATATCTTCCCTAGGTGTATAGATTTCAGCATGACCTTCCTATCCTATAGGTCTATATAAGTGAGTATATACCATATGTTTCTTTCTGCTTTTGGGATACCTCACTTAGGATGATCTTTTCCAGGTCCCACCATTTGCTGGCAAATTTCATGATTTCCTCCTTTTAAGTTGCTGAGTAGTATTCCATTGTGTAAAAAGTACCATAATTTCTGTATCCATTCCTCTCTGCATTCTATAGTCCTCTATTGAGAATTGTCTGTTTATCTCTGTACCCAATTTTTTAATTGGATTATTTGATTTGTTGCTGTTTAATTTTTTGAGTTCTTTATGTATACCGGATATTAGTCTTCTGTCAGATATAGGGTTGGTGAAGATCCTTTCCCAGTCTGTAGGCAGTTGTTTTGTTCTGATAACAGTGCCCTTTGCTTTAAAGAAGCTTTTCAGTTTCATGGGGTCCCATTTATTGATTGTTGATCTTAGAGCCTGTGCTGTTGGCGTTCTGTTCAGGAAGTTGTCTTCTGTGCCGGTGAGTTCCGGGCTTTTCCCCAGTTTCTCTTCTAAGTGATTTAGTATGTCTGGTTTTATATTGAGGTCTTTGATCCACTTGGACTTTAGTTTTGTGCAGGGTGATACCTATGGATCTATTTGCATTTTTCTACATATAGACATCCAGTTGGACCAGTACCATTTGTTGAAGATGTTGTCTTTTTTCCATTTATTGGTTTTGACATCTTTGTCAAAAATCAGGTGTGTATATGTGTGTGGATTTATTTTAGGGTCTTCTATTTGATTCCATTCATCAACCAGTCTGTTTCTATGCCAGTGCCATGCAGTTTTTAGTATTGTTGCTCTATAGTACAGCTTGAGATCAGGGAAGGAGATAGCTCCAGGAGATCTTTTACTGTAGAGGATTGTTTTAGCCATTTTGGGTTTTTTTGTTTTTCCATATGAAGATGAGAATTTTTCTTTCAAGGTCTGTAAAGAATTGTGTTGGTATTTTAATGGGAATTGCATTGAATCTGTAGATTGCTTTTGGTAAGTTGGCCATTTTTACTATATTAATCCTGCCAAGCCATGAGCATGGGTGATCTTTCCATCTTCTGATATCTTCTTCTAATTCTTTCTTTAGAGATTGGAAATTTTTTTCATACAAGTCTTTGACTTGCTTGGTTAGGGTCACACCAAAGTACTTTATGAACTTTGTGGCTACTGTGAAGGGTGTTATCTTGCCAATTTCTCTCTCAGTCCTTTTGTCTTTTGTATACAGGAAGGCTGATTTTTTTGAGTTAATTTTGTATCCAGCCATTTTGCTGAAGGTGTTTATCAGCTGTAGGAGTTCCCTGGTAGAATTTTTGGGTTTGCTCATGTATACTATCATATCATCTGAAAGTAGTGATACTTTGACTTCTTCCTTTCCAATTTGTATCCCCTTGATCTCCTTTAATTTTCTTATTGCTCTAGCAAGGACTTCCAGAACTATGTTGAAGAGATATGGAGACAATGGGCAACCTTGCCTTGTCTCTAATTTCAGTGGGATTGATTTAAGTTTCTCTCCATTTAATTTGATGTTGGCTATAGGCTTGCTCTATATTGCCTTTACTGTGTTCAGGTATGTGCCTTGTATCCCTGATCTCTCTAAGACTTTAAACATGAATGGATGTTGGATTTTGTAAAATGCTTTTTCAGCATCTAAGGAGATGATCATGTGGTTTTTCTCCTTCAGTTTGATATGTGGTGGGTCACATTGATGGATTTCCATATATTGAACCACCCCTGCATGCCTGGAATGAAGCCTACTTGGTCATAGTGGATGATATCTTTGATGTGTTGTTGTATTCGATTTGCAAGTATTTTGTTGAGTATTTTTGCATCAATGTTAATAGGGGAGATTGGCCTGAAGTTCTTTTTCTTTGTTGGGTCTTTGTGGGGTTTACGTGCCAAGGTGATTGTGGTTTCATAGAATGAGTTTGGTAATGTTCCTTTTGTTTCTATTTTGTGGAATAGTTTGAAGAGTATTGGTGTTAACTCTTCTTTCAAGGACTGGTAGAATTCTGCACTGAAACCATCTGGCCCTGGGCTTTTTTTTTGCATGGGAGCATTTTGATGACAGCTTCTATTTCCTTATGGGATATAGGATTATTTAATTGATTTACCTGGTCTTGATTCAGCTTTGGCAAACGAAATCAGTCCATTTCCTTTAGATTTTCCAATTTTGTAGCATATAGGCTTTTGAAGTAAGACCTAATGATTGTTTGGATTTCTTCAGTGTCTGTTATTATGTCTCCCTTTTCATTTCTGATTTTGTTGATTTGAATAGTGTCTCTATGCCTTTTAGTTAGTTTGGCTAAGGGTTTGTCTATCTTGTTAATTTTCTTAAAGAACCAGTTCTTTGTTTCATTGATTCTTTGAATTGTGTTTTTTTTTTGTTTCTAATTTATTGATTTCAGCCCTGAGTTTGATTATTTCCATCCGTCTACTTCTGTTTGGTGTAGCTGCTTTTTTTTTTTTTTTCCCCTAGGGCTTTTAGGCGGGCCATTAGTTGCTTGAATGAGATGTTTCAAATTTCTTCTTGAAGGCACTTAGAGCTATGAAATTTCCTCTCAGCACTGCTTTCATTGTGTCCCATAAGTTTGGGTATGTTGTGTCTTCATTTTCATTGAATTCTAGGAAGACTTTAATTTCTTTCTTTATTTCTTCCCTGACCCTGCTGTCATTTAGTTGCACGTTTTCATTGTCCATGTGTGTGTAGGCTTTTTGCTCTTTCTGCTGTTGAGATCCAATTTTAGTCCATGGTGATCGGATAGGATACAAGGGGTTATTTCAATCTTCTTGTATCTGTTGAGTCTTGCTTTGTGACCAAGTATATGGTCTATTTTGGAAAAGGCTAATGAGGTACTGAGAAGAAGGTAAATTCTTTTGTGTATGGGTGAAAGGTTCTGTAGATGTCTGTTAGATCCTTTTGATTCATGACCTCTGTTAGAGTTACTGTATCTTTATTTAATTTTTGTTTTGTTGATCTGTCCTTTGTTGAGAATGATGTATTTAACACTCCCACTATTAATGTGTGGGGATCTATGTATGGTTTAAGTTTTATTAATGTTTCTTTTACAAATGTGGGTGCCCTTGTGTTGGGGGCATGATGTTAAGGATTGTGATATCTTCCTGGTGGAATTTTCCCTTGATGAGTATGAAGTGTCCTTCTCCATCCTTTTTGATTAATTTTGGTTGAAAATCTATTTTATTAGATATTAGAATTGCTACTCCCCCTTGCCTCTTGGGTCCATTTGCTTGGAGAACCATCTTCCAGCCCTTTACTCTCAGGTAATGTCTATTTTTGTGAGTTAGGTGTGTTTCTTGTATGCAATAGATTACTGGGTCTTGTTTACACATCCATTCTGTTATTCTGTGTTTTTTATTGAAGAATTGAGTCAATTAATGTTGAGAGAGATTAATGACCAGTGGCTGTTAGACCCTTTGATTTTCATGTTGGCTATGGTAGTGTGTTTGTTTGCTTGGCTACTTTTTATTTTGCTGTAGTTAGGTTATTTTTTTCCTGTGTTTTCTTGAAAGTAGTTAGTTTTCTTGGGTTGTATTTTTCCTTCTAGTATCTTCTGTAATACTGGGTTTGTGTGTAGGTATTGTTGAAATTTGTTTTTGTCATTGAATATCTTGTTTTCTCCATCTATGAGGACTGAGAGTTTTGCTAGGTATAGTAGCCTATGCTGACATCTGTGTTCTCTTAAGGTCTGCCTGATATGTGCCCAGGCCCTTCTGGCTTTCATAGTCTCTGTTGAGAAGTCAGGTGTGATTCTGATGGGTTTGCCATTATATGTTACTTGGCCTTTTTCTGTTGCAGCTTTTAATATTTTTTCTTTGTTCTGTATACTTACTGTTTTGATCATTATGTGGCGGGAGGGTTTTCTTTTCTGGTCTAATTGATTAGGTGTTCTGTAGATCTCTTGTATTCTTATAGGCCTCTCCTTTAGGTTTGGGAAATTTTCTTCTATGATTTTGTTAAAAATATTTTCTGGGCCTTGGAGGAAGGAATCTTCTTTTTCCTCTATTCCTATTATTCTTAGGTTTGGTCTTTTGATGTTGTCTTGGATTTCTTGGATGATTTGTGTCAGGAATTTCTTAGATTTATTGTTTTCTCTGATGGATACATTGATTTCTTCCATTGTATTTTCCACACCTGAGATTCTTTCTTCCATCTCTTGTAGTTTGTGTGTTATGCTTCCCTCTGTAGTTCCTGTTTTCTTTCCTACATGCTCCCTCTCCATGATTTCCTCCGTTTTTTTTTCTTTAATTTTTCCAATTCTATGTTCATGAACCGTTTTGTTGACTTCCTTCGCTGTGTGATTGTATTTTCCTGTTTTTCCTTCAATTGCTTCCCATGTTTGTTTGAACATTCTGATGTTTCTTTTATTTCTTTCAGTGATTTAATTATTTCCTCTTTGAAAGCCACAAACTGTTTGGCTGCATCTTCCTGTTTTTCTTTATGGATGGCCATAATCTGTTTTACTATATCTCCCTCTAACTCTTTATGCCTATTAGTTGCTTCCTCCATTAACCTCTTCATAAGCATAGATGTAAGGTAATCTTCTTGAATTTCACTTATGTTAGGGTGTCCAGAGCTACTTGCCCCTGGGGAACTGGGTTCTGGGGATGCCATACTGCTTTCTCTTTTGTTGACCGTATTTTTACCCTGGCCTCTACCCATCTGTTTCTCTCAGGTGTTGTCTGTTAATTTCTGGTGCCTGCTGATTCCTGGCATGGGGAGAATCCCCTTGGCAGGGTTCTGAAGTAGATCTCCTCAGCTTTTTGGGTATACTCAACCGAATGGCGGTGCTTCTCAGTAATTGTCACAATTCACCTCAGGCATATGGACCTGTGTGGTAACTTTGGTGTTCAGGAAGGCTCTCTCAGCAGGAAAAGTCCTGGAGATGGCTCTCCTGCTGCTGGGTTTTTCCGCTCTGAGTTTAGTGAGCTGCAGCTGCTGTTCTTTTTTTTTTTTAAGTAATTTATTTATTTTTATATTAATCACAGGTTATATACTTTGTATCCCAGCCGTAGCACCCTCCCTCATTCCCTCCCATTCTCCCCATCCCTCCCTCATCTTCTCCCTGCTCCCCTCCAAGTCCCCTCCCCCCTTTCCATCTGACCCTAGCTTATCATGTCTCTTCAGGGCTGGCTGCAATGTCCTCTTCTGGGATCTAGTTAGGCTGCTCCTTCCTCGGGGTGAGGTGGGGGAACGGTCGACAAACCAGCCATTGAGTTCATGACCGAAATAGTCCCTTACTAGGGTACCCAGTGAGATACTGAGCTACCATGGGCCACATCAGAGCAGGGGTTATAGTTTGTATGTATACATGGTCCTTGGTTGGAGAAACAGTCTCATAGAAGACCCCTGTGCCCTGATCTATTTGGTCTTTGTGGGCAGCTGCTGTTCTTAAGGTGTACTTTTGGGTGCAGCCCTCTTGAAGAAACAGGGAGTCCCACGTTTTTGTCAGTTTAGCTAGGGATAACCACTTGCAACTTGGACCAGTATCTGGAGGGCTGCTGTGATGGTTCTCAGGCTTTTGTAGGTCTGAGGTTGCAGCTGTGTGCCCCTGTGCCCTAGGTGTAATCAATGGCAGGTGAACAGGGCACTCATGCCTGCAGTGGAAGGCTAGAGCCTAGGGCCTGCGTGAACCCAGAAAGTCTTCTGGAGCTGGGGGCCCTGAGTGATGGACCTGATGATCCCTCCACTGTGGAGTTTCCTCCCGGCAGGGATACCCAGACTGTGTTTTGTCGATTGCAATTCTTTCTGGGATGGTGAGTAGAAACCACTGGCACAGGCTCACGCATGCCTCCGCCTTGCTGGCGATTGGGTGCCTGGATGTCTGCCGAATCTGCAACTTTTATCAAGAACTTTTTGGGTGGGGGAGGTGTCAGCTGAGTGTTCTGAGATCGAACCTGCTGTTCCCTTCTCTGTGGGTCGCCCGACAGAGAGGCTCAGTCTCTGGAGCCCTGGGGCCCTCAGTTCTATTCGGGGCAGCTAGTCAGGTGTGCAGGCAAGACTCTGCTGGCTTCTGCATCCCCAGCTTTGGGCTGCTTGCTGGGCATCCGCCGGACCTGGGTCTTTTTCTAGGGATTATCTGGGTGACCTAAGGTCGGTCCCGGTTGTTTCCTGCACCGTGGGGTTTTCTCTGGACTGGAAATCCCAGTCTCTCATGTTGTGGGGCCCGCAGTTCAGTCCGGGACAGTGATCAGAGCACACCTGTGTGTGGCTCTGGGCTGGTGACCAAGTGCCTAGTGGAACCGGTCCCTCTTTTGCAATTTAGCTGGGAGAGCTGAAGCTGATTGGATCCCACACGGTGGGGTGTCCTCTCACCTGGGAAATACAAGTCGCTGGTGTTTTAGGATCGTCAGTTCTGTCTGCTGGTCACAGTGCAGATCCTGCTGTGCTGCTGGTCAGAAAGAGTGTCCCCCGGGCTCCAGATGCTGTCTTTTTTCCATTGAATGGTTTTGGCTTCTTTGTCCAAATTTTTTCTAAAATTTAAATACACATTTTCTTTTTCTAGTCATTATTTCTCTCTAAATTCTCAATTCTAAATAATAAGCCCAGTTTTCAAATAAGTTAAAGTAGCCCCAAATTGCCAAAAACAATATTTGGTGTTGTGAACATGTATGTAGATATAATTTAGATGCAGTTTTGAATATTTCACAGCATGTTCCATAGGGCATATCGCCCAAGATGCACCATCTAATCTCAGAGCCCAACAAATGCTATCAATAACAGAAAAAGCCAAGTTAATTACAGGTTCCTATTCATCGTCCCTTTGCCGCTGGTGGCCCATTATAATGAATCATTCTTCAAGTTGAGAGGAGACTGACAGAAATTTTATAAACCTTTCAGTCTCCGTGTTCTTTCTGTGCAAAAAGTGCCTGATGTACACTGGGAAAGTGATTAAATATCAATTTCACAGAAACCTGGGAATAATGTTTAAAAGAATAATGAGACACTATTTTTACTGTTGAGGTGCTGTGACTCCCCCATGAGTCAGAAGAACCCCTGTCATTCTAATTAGTCATCATTTGGCCAGGTTTTTATTTTTTCTCTTTTTCTCTCTTTAGGTCCCTAATTAGGTATTTAAGAACTTTAAACTTAGTATCTCAGTGGGAAGAATGTTCTTATAAAGTCAGTAAAATTTCTGTGTCATAATTCTTTTGAGTTTTCATTCAGAGGTAGTGCCAATTTTATTTGAAAATATCATTTATAATAAATCTATCACAAACTTACCATATAACAATATGTAATTGCTTTACTAAAATTATGTTCAAAATATCAAAAAGGTATCTTTTCTATAAAATTGTGATCATTCTTTTATATTATATAAAGGCATATATACACTTGAATTTAATGATTGTTCCAGATGTTTTTATCTATTGTAGGGGTACAATACGGTACTTGTAAAATGGTTTCAGTAGAAACAAGTTCTATAAGGAACCATTATTCCTTCCACATTAAAGTAATCTGACTAATAAAATATTCTAACATGAGAAGAACTTTGTTAAAAATTTCTTAAGCTTAGCATTTTCATGACTATTATGGTAACAGAGGCTAGGAAGTTATTTCAAAGAGAGGAGGTCTACAGCTTACCCAGAAATACATAATGTGTGCCATTTGTAATCACTTTCTAAAAAATCTCAAATTTATATTGTATATCATAAATTTACTTACTATTTGAGGAAAGTAGAAGACCCTGGCAGGTGATTTATTTTGCTCTTTCATCTAAAGTTTCAGGCTCCTCACACCTGATACAGACCTGCTCCCCCAACCTTGAGACCACTTGGGTATAGAAAATACCAATAGTGGCACAACTAAGGCCCTGATGAAATATCAAAGGAGGGAGATAGGCTATGTGCATCTGTCTGTTTCAGGGATACCGCACTCAAGATGGTCTTTTCTAGTTCCATTCGTTTGCCTGCAAATTTAATGGTTTCCTTGCCTTTAATTGCTGAGTAATATTCCACTGTGTAAATGTAGCACAATTTCCATGTCCATTTTTCAGTTGAGGGACATCTAGGTTGTTTCCAGATTCTGGCTATTACAAATAAAGCTGCTATGAACATGTTTGAGCGAATGTCCTTGTTGTATGTTTGAGCATCTTTTGGATATATGCCCTGGACTGTTATAGCTGGATCTTGAGGTAGCACTATTTCTAATTTTCTGAGAAAGTGCCAGATGGGTTTCCAAAGTTGTTGTACCAGTTTACATTCCCACCAGCAATGGAGGAGGGTTCCCCTTTCTCCACATCATCTCCAGCATGTGCTGTCACTTGAGTTTCTGACTTTAGCCATTCTGATGGATATAAGGTGGAATCTCAGGGCTTTTTCCCGGATGACATTGAACATTTCTTTAAGTGTTTCTCTGTCAATTGATATTCCTCTGTTGAGAATTCTCTGCTTAGCTCTGTACCCCATTTTTTAATAGGATGACTTGGCTTGTAGGTGTCTAATTTCTTGGGTTCTCTATCTATTCTGGATATTAGCCCTTTGTCAGATTTAGGGTTAGTGATGATCTTTTCCCAATCTGTAGGCTGTCATTTTGTTCTATTGACAGTGTCCTTTGCTTTACAGAAGCTTTCCAGTTTCATGAGGTCCCATTTATTGATTGTTGATCTTAGAGCCTGTGCTGTTGGCGTTTGTAAGGGACCAGCCTCAGCCAATTGTGGGTCTCGAGATTAGGAGGAATGGATCTGCAGGAGAGAAAAATCACTTCAGAGGTACAAGCTGATGGATGACTCACTTCAAGAGACTGTTCTCAGGAGGCAGTCTTTCTGGCACCTACTCATGTTAGCTTTTTTTCTGCTCTTTCTCTTTTCTGATCTTCTTTATTTTTCTCTTTTCTTAGAGTAGAGAGCAAATCCTAGTCTTTTATTGTTAAATCATTTTCTTATACAATTTTTCCACACGATCGAAACCCTTTCTATCTTTCCCCAAAATATTGGCTTTTATTCAAAGACCCATAAATGAGAATAAACAGAATATAGCAAGCCATACACTGTATACATAGTATAGTGATTGTAATCCAAATCTCACAGAACAGAATATAGAAAGCTGTACTCTACATATACAGTACAGTGAATACATTCCAAACAAGCAAGCATTTTTAATCGTTAATTCAATACTTTTCTCAGACAAACCTTCACATCATAGATCATGTTGGAACAATGTTGAGGTTACAATAAGTGGCACAAGAACAAAGAGGTGATAAACAAACTAGACTATTCTTTTTGTAAATTAATTTAATTCTTATTAATTGTACTTTATTCACTTTGTAGCCCAGCAGTAGCCCCTTCCTTCATCCTCTCCCAATCCCACCCTCCATTTCTTATTTCCTCCCATGACCCTCCCCAAATCTACTGAAAGGGGAGGTCCTCCTCCCCTTCTCTCTGACCCTAGCCTATCAGGTCTCATGAGAACTGGCTGCATTTTCTTCCTCTGTGGCCTGGGAAGGCTGCTCTTCCCTCAGGGGGACTGAACTCAGCCAGCCACTGAGTTCATGTCAGAGACAGTCCCTGTTCCCATTACGAGGAAAGCCACTTGGAGACTGAACTGCCATGAGATACATCTGTGCAGGGGTTCTAGGTTATCTGCATATATGGTTCTTAGTAGGAGTATCAATCTCAGAAAAGATGCCTGTGCCTAGATTTTTTGGTTCTGTTGGTCCTTGTGGAGCTCCTGTCCCCTCCAGGTCTTTCTATCTCCCCCTTCTTTCATAAGATTTCCTGCACTCTGCCCAAAGTTTGGCTATGAGTCTCACCATGTGCCCTGCTGGATAGAGTTTTTCAGAGACCCTCAGTGGGTAGGCTCCTGTCTTGTTCCTTGTTTTTACCCTCTTCTGATGTCTATCCCATCTGCCTTTCTGAATGAGGATTGAGCATCTTACCCAGGGTCCTCCTTCTTGTTTAGCCTCCTTAGGTGTACAGATTTTAGTATGTTTATTCTATATTATATGTCTCATATAATATATACCATGTGTGAATATATACCATGTGTGTCTTTGTGCTTCTCAGCTGCTGTTTTTAGCTGAGCAAGTTTTTTTTTTCTGAGATTTTTCTGAACATCTTTTGTAATACGAGTGATCATTCAGAGGTTCTCTACCTCCTTTCTCTTAAGCTGTACAAAGCTCCCGTAATCTCCTTATCCTATCCCAAGGAGTCATGTCCATGTGATCAAGTCTTTCTAGAAAAGGAAGTTAGTATGAATCCAGTAGTTTCTCTCGGGTCTAACTCCTTTCTGACTGCAATAATCCGTGGGCTGAGTGTGGAAATTCAACAATTCTTGATATCATTTGATATCCATGAGCTAAAGTTTTTCAGGGAACAATTTGCACAAAAGACCTCTATAAGTCCAATTTCTTGTTCAGATAATTCAGGGTTCACTGCCTTACAGCCTGGAGGAATGCTTCCTTCATAGTGGTTGTTTCTGAGCCATTTCCAAATCTTACCAGTTGTATTGACTAGGTTGAATTAGAGAAAAAAGGTGGAGTCACAGTAAGAAACAAAGCAGGCAGAGATGTGGGAAAAAGCAAGGCCATTTGTGGTCATCCAGAGATATTTGTTCCAGGGCAGTGTTGCTCCACCAGCCAGAACTGTGTCAAGCAGCTGCTTCTGCAACCATGCCATCCCTGACAGGTGTTCTGTTCAGGAAGTTGTCTCCTGGGCCAATGAGTTCAAAGTTCGTGTGTGTGTGTGTATGTGTGTGTGTGTGTGTGTGTGTGTGTGTGAGAAAGAGCGAGAGAGAGAGAGAGAGAGAGAGAGAGAGAGAGAGAGAGAGAGAGAGATCATGTCAGAGCTATTTAAAGACACAAGCACTCTTTCATTTGAGAAGCCTAGCACTTTGGAGGAGACATCCCACAAATTTGCATAACATTGATTTTGATGCCTAAGCCTATGATCACCATTAGGAGAAAAAACTTGAATATTTGCATCAATCATTTATTTTCAATGTTTGTAATGTTCATGTTTTTTTATGTTAATGGAACTCAATAATAACATGTATTCTCAAATGTTGCATAAAAGTAAAAAAGTGTGCAGTTATTTTTGTTATTTATCCTGTGCTCATGTTAACCATCTTCTTTTAAAATTTGGAAGAATGTTATAATCTCTTATGTTAAAAGTTATTGCCATTTTAGGATTTTCCAGCAAATAGGCTCAGCTAATTGAATTAAATCTACTTAATAAGGAATTGCTTGAGGCAAGAATTGCATCCTTACCATTATGAGTTTGTGGTGATTGACTTATTAATTGAGTTGATAAAAAGGAGATATTTTAGTACTTAACTTAATTTCAATTTACAAATATCATATGTGAACTTGACTGTCTTCATGTTCATTACAATAACTGATTATCCTGCAACCAAATTTCCCTGCACTGTTTAGAGGGACAACATTATTGTTTTTTTTTTTAATGAAAATTTGGTAAATTATCAGATACATACTGACATAAAAGAGGAATGCCTAACTAAAATATCAATTTCATGAAACCATCAATTCATTGTGTTCTATAGGCTGTTTCTAACTCATAATCATTATTTTACAAATTGTGATACAGTGGAAAATAAAAAAACATAGATGAAGGAATTGTAAATACTTAAAGATTAGTATATGTTTTGCATAGTGAAAATAATTTTTGTCATACATTTTCATTTGCTAAACATTTCAAGTATGAAAGTACAATATTTTCTTGAAATAATATCAATATTGCATACAATTAACAACTGACAGTGAAAATAGGAGTTAAAATATGAGGTACATGTATGGACTGTGGGTGAATACTGATCATTGTTCAGTGTTCCATTTCACTATCTCCCTTTGTCTGCATACTATTCAAAATGCAATCAAGATACCCTAATAGCTTTAGCATTCTTATGCTTACTAGCAATTGTACAATATATTAGAAACAGATGTTCAGCCTGGCAGGAAGTCTCATTAAATACCTGGAATCTTGATCCAATCCAGAAAATGTATCACATCTGGCTTGTTCAAAATAGAACTGTTTCCCTCTATCCATCCATGGAATGGTGCTCCTGTGTACACAAGTACTGTGACTCACTTTTCTGGGATGACTTAACTTGATTTTTCTCATGAAAAATATCTTAGAAGACATGTCAGTAAAAAAACTTAAAGTGAAGAAAATAGCATCATGTGTTAATACCAGGGCTGGCAGTAGGTTTTCCTTTATTTCAATATTGAAATTATGACTGACATTATTAGTAATGACACTGTCTTTTATTTCAGGCCTGTATTCCATAATATTAGAGGAATTTCAAACAACTGGTTGTTCTTAGTTTACTCATATCTACCGTTCTCTTCAGAGTACAATTAGAAGTGTTTTAACTTGGAATTTTCAACATTTCACTTAGGTATTCATTCATAAAACTATGGATTGATTTTTCTCCTGCATTTTTAAAAATTATTATGACCCACCATTCAATAAAGACGGTTGCTGAACTATGTACATAGTTCAGAATAGCCAGAATCTGCAAGCAAACTAGATGTCCCTCAAGAAGGAATGGATGCACAAAGTGTGGTACTTTTACACAATGGAATACTACTCAGCAATTAAAAACAAGAAAATTTG
>CM053764.1:64232691-64250454 GCA_028658305.1 Pachyuromys duprasi
TTTCTGCCATTCTATAATCCTCTACGGTCAGTTCTCTTTTTAGCTCCATACCCCATTTTTTAATTGGATTATTTGGTTTCTTGCTTTTTAACTTCTAGTGTTCTTTGTGTATACTGGATATTAGCCCTCTGTCAGAAGTAGGATTGGTAATGATCCTTTCCCAATCTGTTGGCTGTCATTTCGTTCGGATGACAGTGTCCTTAGCTTTACAGAAGGTTTTCAGTTTCATGAGGTCCCATTTGTTGATTGTTGATCTTAGAGTCTGTGCTGTTGGTGTTCTGTTCAGAAATTACTGTCCTGTGCCAATGAATTCTAGGGTCTTCCCTACTTTTTATTCTAACCTGTTTAGTGTTACTGGTGTTATGTTGAGGTCTTTGATCCACTTGGACTTTAGTTTTGTGCAAGGTGATAAATATGGATCTATTTTCATTTTTCTGCGTATAGAAATCCAGTTGGACCAGCACCATTTGTTGAAGATGCTGTCTTTTTTCCATTGAGTAGTTTTGGCTTCTTTGTCAAAATCAAGTTTCCATAGGTGTGTGGGTTTATTTCTGGGTCTTCTATTCAGTTCCATTGATCCACAATTCTGTTTTTATGCCAATACCATGCAGTTTTTATTACTATTGCTCTGTAGTATAGCTTGAGGTCAGGGATGAAGATACCTCCAGATGATCTGTTGTTGTACAGGATCGTTTTTGAAATTCTGGGTTCTTTGTTTCTCCATATGAAGTTGAGAATTTTTCATTCAAGGGCTGTAAAGAATTGTGTTGGTATTTTGATGGGAATTGCATTGAATCTGTAGATTCCTTTTGGCAAAATAGCCATTTTCACTATGTTAATCCTACCAATCCATGAGCATGGGAGGTCTTTCCATCTTGTGATATCTCCTTCAATTTCTTTCTTCAGAGATTTGGAGTTTTTTTTCAAAGAAGTCTTTCACTTGCTTGGTTATAGTCATCCCATGTTACTTTTTGTTATTAGTGGCTATTGTGAAGGGTGTTGTTTCCCTAATTTCTTTCTCGGCCCTTTTGTCTTTGGTGTTCAGGAGGGCTTCTGAGTTTTTGGAGTTGATTTTGTATCCAGCCACTTTGCTTAAGGTGTTTATCAGTTGAAGGAGTTCTCTGGTAGAATTTTTGAGGTCGCTCACATATATTATCATATTGTCTGCAAATAGTGATACTTTGACTTCTTCCTTTCCAATTTGTATCCCCTTGATCTCCTTTAGTTGTCTTATTGCTTTAGCTAGGACTTTAGGTACTATGTTGAAGAGATATGGAGACAATGGGCAACCTTGCCTTGTCCTTGATTTCAGTGTGATTGATTTAAGTTTCTCTCCATTGAATTTGATGTTGGCTATAGGCTTGCTGTATATTGTTTTTATTATGTTTAGGTATGTGCCTTGAATCCCTGATCTTTCCAACACTTTTAACATGAATGGGTGTTGGATTTTGTCAAGTGCTTTTGGCATCTAGGGAGATGATCATGTGGTTTTTCTCCTTCCATTTGTTTATATGGTGGATCACATTGATGGATTTGCGTATATTGAACCTCCCTTGCATGCCTGGGATGAAGCCTACTTGGTTATGGTGGATGATATCTTTTATGTGTTCTTGGATTCGGTTTGTGAGTATTTTATTCAGTATTTTTGCATCAATATTCATCAGAGAGATAGGTCTGAAGTTCTCTCTTTCTGTTGGGTCTTTGTGTGGTTTAGGTATCAAGGTGACTGTGGCTTCATAGAAAGAGTTCGGTAATTTTCCTTCTATTTCTATTATTTGGAATAGTTTAGAGAGAATTGGTGTTAGGACTTCTTTGAAGGTCTGGTAGAATTCTGCACTAAATCCATCTGGCCCAAGGCTTTTTTTGGCAGACAGGCTGTTGATGACTGCTTGTATTTCTTTCTGGGATATAGGTCTATTCAGTCTTTCTACCCGATCTTGACTTAATTTAGGTAGAGGGAATCTATTAAGGAAATTGTCCATTTCATTTAGATTTTCAAATTTTGTGGCATATAAGCTTTGGTAGTAAGACCTAATGATTGTTTGTATTTCCTCAATGACTGTTGTTATCTCCCTGTTTTCATTTCTGATTTTGCTGATTTGGATAGTTTCTCTCGGCCTTTTTGTTAGTTTGGCTAAGGGCTTGTCTATCTTGTTGATTTTCTCAAAAGCTCTTGGTTTCATTGATTCTTTGAATTGTTTTATTCGTTTGTAATTGATTGATTTCAGCCCTGAGTTTGATTATTTCCAGCCATCTGCTCTTCTTGGGTGTATCTGCTTCTTTTTTTTTTCTAGGGATTTTGGTTGGGCCATTAAGTTGCTTGTATGAGATGTTTCAAATTTCTTGAAAGCACTTAGTGCTATGTACTTTCCTCTTAGCACTGCCTTCATTGTGTCCTATAAGTTTGGGTATGTTGTGCTTTCATTTTCATTGAATTCTAGGAAGTCTGTAATTTCTTTCTTTATTTCTTCCTTAACCACCTGTCCTTGAGTAGCAAGTGGTTCAGTTTCCAAGTATGTGCAGGCTTTTTGCTGTTTCTATTGTTTTTGATGTCCAGCTTTAGACCATGATGGTCAGATAGGATACAAGGGATTATTTCAATTTTCTTGTATCTGCTGAGACTTGCTGTGTGACCCACTATATCATCTATTTTGGAGAAGGTTCCATGAGGTACTGAAAAGAAGGTATACTCTTTTGATCTAGGGTGAAATGTTCTGTAGACATCTATTAGGTCCATTTGATTTAGGGCCTCTGTAAGTGCCCTTGTTTCCCTGTTTTGCTTCTGACTGGATGATCTGTCCCTTGGTGAGAGTGGAGTGTTGAAATCTCACACTATCAGGGTGTTGGGATCATTGTGTGATTTCATCTTTAATGATGTTTTATTTACAAATGTAGGTGGTCTTGTATTTGGGGCATAGATGTTCAAAATTGTGATTTCTTCCTGTTGGAATTTTCCTTTGATGAGAAGGAAGTGCCCCTCCTCATCTTTCTTGATTAATTTTGGTTGAACATCTAGTTTATTAGATACTAGGATCGCTACCCCAGCTTTTTTTCTGTGTCCATTTGCTTGAAAAACATTTTTCCATGCCTTTACTCTGAGGTAGTGTTTACCTTTTTTGTATAGGTGTGTTTCTTGTATGCAGCAGAATGTAGGATCCTGTTTCCGCAGCCATTCTGTTAGTCTGTGTCTTTTTATTGGAGAGTTGAGTCCATTGATGTTGATAGATAATAGTGACCAATGACTGTTAGTTCCTTTTATTGTGCAGTTGGTGGTCTTACTATGATTTATTGCTTTTTTCCTTTTTGTTGGGAAGTTATCTGTATCCTATATTTTCTTTGGTGTAGTTTTTTTCATTGGATTGAAGCTTTCCTTCTAGTATCTTTTGTCGGACTGGAGTTGCTGTGTAGATATTGCTCAAATTTTGTTTTGTCATGGAATATTTTGTTTTCTCCATCTATGCTGATTGACAGGTTTGCTGGGTATAGTAGTCTGGGTTGGCATCTTTGTTCCCTTAAAGATTGCATGACCTCTGCACAGGCCCTTCTGGTTTTCACAGTTTCTGATGAGAAGTCTGGTGTGATTCTGATCAGTCTACCTTCATATGTCATTTGAACCTTTCCCTTGCTGCCTTTAATATTTTTTCTTTGTTTTGTAGGTTTAGTGTTTTGACTATGATGTGACAAAAGGTATTTCTTTTCTGGTCTAGTCTATTTGGTGTTCTGTAGGTTTCTTGTATGTTTATGGACATTTCTTTCTTTAAGTTGGGAAAATTTTCTTCTATGATTTTCTTAAAAATATTTTCTGGTCCTTGGAGCCTGGAGTCTTCTTTTTCATCTATTCCTTTTATTCTTAGATTTTGTCTTCTCATGGCATCCTTGATTTCTTGGATGTTTTGTGTTTGGGACTTTTATGATTTTAGATTTTCTTTGAGTGAGGAATCCATTTCAGCAAGTGTATATTCAGTTCTCGAGATTCTCTCTTTCATCTCTTGTATTCTAATGGTGATGCTTACCTTTGTGGTTCCTGATCTTTTCTCTAAGTTCTCCATTTCCCTGTTTTTCTCTGTTTGTGTTTTCTTTATAGATTCTAATTCTGTTTTCATGCCTTCAAACATTTCCTTCATCTGATTGAATGCGGCTCCTATTTTTTTTGTTTGTTTCCTCTCTTTATGTCTTTAATTGTTCCTCTACTTGGGCAGTTATATTCTTCTGTATTTCTTTGAGGGCCTTGTTCATTTACTCTTTTTGTTCCTCTAGTAACTGTATAAGCATAGCTTTAACATCATTTTCCTGTGTCTCTGCTGAATTAAACTCTCCATTGCTTTGGGGTGTTTCTGGTGGTGCCATGGTGTCCTCATTTTTGTTGGGTGAGTTCTTACGTCGACCTCTGGCCATTTGTTCATATATATTCTAGGAGCTGTTTGTTTCTTGAAGCTGAACTTCAGACTGGAATTGTCATTCTCTAGTGTGTGGAGTGTTCTTAAAGAAGATCAGGGGTTCCAGTGCTTTGAAAGTGTGCGTTTTTGACTCAGTTGTACCTGTGGGAGGGAAAGTTGTGAAGTGCAGTATCGTTGTTGGTGGGGGGAGTGTTTGTGTGTGTGTGTGTGTGTGTGTGTGTGTGTGTGCACTTGCGCTTTGAAGGTGTCTTGAAGGGGAGTGCTAGGGAGTGTATATGCTTGGTCTGTGGGGTTTGGGAGCAAGCACAGGAGGGGATGGGGGTCCTAGTGCATTTAGGAAGTACAGATTGCAGGCGCCAAGTGCCTTTGCTCATTTCCTGGATCCCCAGTGGTTTTCTCTCTGTGGCGGTTTTGCAGGCTGGACTCTGAGGTTAGTGGGTGACACTGCGGGAAGGACATGTACTCTGTTGTGGGCTCTGTGTGCCTGGTTCTGTGCTCTGTGCTAGAAGCTGTGAGCACCGCAGGCTGGTCGCCACTCTGGTCTGGAGGCTTGGCACCTCACTCTGTGCCAGAGGCTGAGTGTCCTGGTGTGAGATGGAGGCTAAGGGCATCGCTCTGGTCTCGAGGTTCTACTCTCCAACCTGGGCTTGCTGCTAAGGGCTCCCTTCTGGTCTGGAGACTTGGCGCCTCCTTTTGAGCCAGGGACTATGTACCCAGGGCTGGGAAGGAATCTGGGGATGCCTGTCTGAACTGCATACTATATGCCCTGGTCTGGCGTGGCTGCTGGCTGAGCTGGAGGAGGCTTCATGTCAGATCAAGGCTAGTAGATGTTCACCCACTGTTGCACCCAGGTCTGGGATGGTATCTGGGGCGCCTCATTCTGAACCAGATACTATGTGTCCTGGTCTGAGATGGTAGCTGGTGGCGTCGTGGGAGGCTGAGTGTTTAGATCAGGGTTAGCAAATGTGTGTTCACCGATGTACCCCGGTTTGGAATGGTATCTGGGGGTACCTCATTATGGCCTGGAGACTATGTGTCCCAGTCTGGGATGGTGGCTGACAGCACCAAGGGAGGCTGCACGTTCAGATCAGGGCTGTGTGTAGCCAGTCACCCTGAGTTTTTCCAGGGATTAACTGGGTGTCCCTAGGACTTTCCCACTTGATTTCTTCACTGTAGGAATTCTGCTCACCTGGCAATCACAAATGCTGGTGTTTTAGGTCCCAGAGTTCAGTCTCCTGGTCGCTGTGCAGACACTGCTGTCCTACTCCTCAGACACAGTGTCCTCCCATGGCCGCCATCTTTGATTCGTCCTTGATTGTAGATCTTAGAGCCTGTGATGTTGGTGTTCTGTTCAGGAAGTAGTCTCCTGGGCCAATGAGTTCAAGGCTCTTCCCCACTTTTCCTTCTAACAGATTGAGAGTATCTGGTTTTATGTTGAGGTCTTTGATCCACTTGGACTTTAGTTTTGTGCAGGGTGATAAATATGGATCTATTGTCATTTTTCTGCATGTAGACATCCAGTTGGACCAGCACCATTTGTTGAAGATGCTGTCATTTTTCCATTGAATGGTTCTGGCTTCTTTGTCAAAATTCAAGTATTCATAGGTGTGTGGGTTTATTTCTGGTCTTCTATTCAGTTCCATTGATCCTCCTTTCTTTTCCTATGCCAATACCATGCAGTTTTTATTACTATTGCTTTGTAGTGGAACTTCAGGTCAGGGATGGAGATACCTCCAGATGATCTGTTGTTGTAGAGGATGGTTTTGGAGATTCTGGGCTTTTTGTTTCTCCATATGAAGTTGAGAATCTTTCTTTCAACATCTGTAAAGAATTGTGTTGGTATTTTGATGGGAATTGCATTGAATCTGTAGATTGCAGAATGGCCATTTTCACTATGTTAATCCTACCAATCCATGCACACGGAGATCTTTCCATCTTCTGATATATTCCTCTATTACTTTCTTCAGAATAGAAGTTTTTTTTCAAACAGGTCTTTCACTTGCTTGGTAAGAGTCACACTAAGGTACTTTATATACTATTGGCTATTGTAAAGGGTGTTGTTTCCCTGATTTCTTTCTTAGCATGTTTGTCTGTGGTGTACAGGAGGTCTTCTGATTTATTTGAGTTTTTTTTTTTTTTTTTGTATCCAGCCACTTTGCTGAAGGTGTTTATCAGCTGAAGGAATTCTCTGGTTGAATTTTTGGGGTCGCTCATATATACAATCATATCATTTGCAAATAGTGACACTTTGACCTCTTTCTTTCTGATTTGTATCCCCTTGATCTCCTTTAGTTGTCTTACTGCATCAGCTTAGACTTCAAGTACTGTGTTGAAGAGATATGCAGAAAGTGGGCAGACTTGCCTTGTCCTTGATTTCAGTGGGACTGATTTAAGTTTCTCTCCATTTAATTTGATGTTGGCTATAGGCTTGTGTATATTGCCTTTACTTGTTTAGGTATATGCCTTGTATCCTTGATCTCTCCAAGACTTTATTAAGCATGAATTGATGTTGGATATTGTCAAATGCCTTTTCGGCATCTAAGGAGATGATCATGTGGTTTTTCTCCTTCAGTTTGTTTATGTGGTGGATTACATTGATGGATTTCTGTATGTTGAACCACCCTTGCATGCCTGGGATGAAGCCTACTTGGTCATGGTGGTTGATTTCTTTGATGTGTTTTTGGATTCAGTTTGCAAGTATGCTATTGAGTATTTTTGCATCAATGTTCATAAGAGAGATAGGTCTATAATTCTCTTTTTTTGTTGGGTCTTTGTGAGGTTTAGATATCAAGATGATTGTGGCTTCATAGAATGAGTTCGGTAATGTTTCTTCTGTTTATATTTTGTGGAATAGTTTGAAGAATATTAGTGTTAGCTCTTTGTAGGTCTGGTAGAATTCTGGCCATGGGATTTTTTGGAAGGAAGACTTTTGATGATAGTTTCTATTTCTTAGGGGATATAGGACTATTTAATTTATTTACCTGGTCTTAATTTAGCTTAGGTAAATGGAATTGATCAAGAAAATTGTTCATTTTATTTAAATTTTCAAGTTTTGTAGCATATAGGGTTTAAATTATTTTATTTTTAGTAATTACAGTTTATTCAGTTTGTATCCTTACTGCAGCTCCTCCTCAATCCCCTCCCAATCCAACCCTCCAT
Organism: Pachyuromys duprasi; assembly: GCA_028658305.1. NCBI lineage: Eukaryota > Metazoa > Chordata > Mammalia > Rodentia > Muridae > Pachyuromys > Pachyuromys duprasi. Next base: position 64,240,248 of record CM053764.1, read on the forward strand.
TTTCTTCTCCTTTGTCTCCACCCCCAGTCCAATGATAGGGGAGGTCCTCCTCCCCTTCCATCTGACCCTAGTCTATCAGTTCTCATCAGGACTAGTTTCTTTGTCTTCCTCTGTGGACTGGTAATGATGTTCGCCCTCAGGTGGAGGTGATCAAAGAGCCAGCCCATGAGTTTATATCAGAGACTGTCCCTGTTCATATTATTGGGGAACCCTCTTGGACACTGAGATGCCATGGGCTACTTCTGTGCATGGATTCTAAATGCACTTCTGTGCATTTTCCTTTTTTGGAGTATCAGTCTCAGAAAAGACCCCTGTGCCCAGATTTTTTGATTCTGTTCCTCTCATTGTGGAGCTCCTTTTCTTTCCAGGTCTTTCTATTTCCCCCTTCCTTCACAAGATTCCCTGTATTCTGCAAAAATTTTGGTTATGTATTTCAGCATACATTTTGATACCCTGCTGGGTAGAGTCTTTCAGTTGCCCTTTATGATAGGCTCCTGTCCTGTTCTCTGTTTTCTTCCTCTTTTGTTGCACATTTCTGAATGAAGATTGAACATCTTCCCAGGGTCCTCCTTCTTGTGCATCTCCTTAAGCGTACAGATTTTAGTTTACATTCCTGCCAGTAATGGAATAGCATTCCTCTTTCTCCACATCCTCTCAAGCATGTGTTGTCACTTGGGTTTTTTATCTCAGCCATTGTGATGGGTACAAGGTGAAATTTCAGGTTCGTTTTTATTTGCATTTCCCTAATGACTAAGGATGTTGAGCATTTCTTTCAGTGTTTCTCTGCCATTTGATACTCCTCTCTTGAGAATTCTCTGTTTAGCTCTCTACCCTATTTTTTTTAATGGGATTATTGATTTGTTGCTTTTTAACTTCTTGAGTTATTTATATATAATGGATATTAGTTCTCTGACAGATATAGGGTTGGTGAAGATCCTTTCCCAATCTGTAGGCTTTCGTTTTGTTCTGATGACAGCGTCCTTTGCTTTATAGACACTTTTCAGTTTCATGAGGTCTCATTTATCGATTGTTGATCTTAGAGCCTGTGCTGTTGGTGTTCTGTTCAGGAAGCTGTCTCCTGTGCCAATGAGTCCAAGACTCCTCCCCACTTTTTTTCTAACAGGTTTAGTGTGTCCATTTTTATATTGAGGTCTTTGATTCACTTTGACTTAGTTTTGTGCAGGGTGATTAGTATGAGTCTATTTGCACTTTTCTACATGAAGACATCCAGTTAGCATCACATTACCAACACAATTTCTTATAGACCTTGAAAAAAATTTCAACTTCATATGGTATAACAAGAAACCCAAATTGCCAAAACACTTCTCTATAATAAAATATCTTCTGGAGGTATCTCCATCTCTGATCAAGCTGTACTATAGAGTAACAGTAATAAAAACTACATGGTTAAGGGGAGGAGGTCCTCCCCTATCAGTGGACTTGGAGGGGGTGGGGAGGAGATGAGGGAGGGATGGGGAGAGTGAGAGGGAATGAGGGAGGGGGCTATGCCTGGGATGCAAAGTACCTAACCTGTGATTAATATAAACATAAATAAATTACATTAAAAAAAACTACATGGTTTTGGCATAGAAACAGAAGGGCGGATCAATGGAATTGAATAGAAGACCCAGAAATAAACCCACACACTTAGGGCACATGATTTTTGACAAAGATACCAAAACCACACAATGGAAAAAAGATAGCATATAGGCTTTTAAAGGAAGACCTAATGATCATTTGAATTTTCTCAGTATCTGTTGTTATGTCCACTTTTCATTTCTGATTTTGTTGATTTGAATAATGTCTCCTTGCCCTTAGTTAGTTTGGCTAAGTGTTTGTCTATCTTGTTGATTTTCTCAAAGGCTAGTTCTTGGTTTCATTGATTATTTGAATTGTTTTATTTGTTTCTAATTTATTGATTTTAGCCATTAATCTTCTCATCTTGGGTATGTCTGCTTCTTTTTTTCCCCCTAGGGCTTTCAGGTGAGCCATTAAGTTACTTGTATGAGACGTTTCGAATTTCCTCTTGAAGGCACTTAGTGATATGAACTTTCCTCTTAGCACTGCTTTCATTGTGTCCCACAAATTTGGATACATTGTGGCTTCATTTTCAATGAATTCTAGAAAGACTTTAATATCTTTCTTTATTTCTTCCCTGACCCCGCTCTTACTGAGTAGCGAGTTGTTTTGTTTCCATGTCAGTGTAAGGCTTTTGCTATTTCTGTTTTTGTTGAGGTCCAACTTTAGTCCATGGTGGTCAGATAAAATAAAAGGGATTATTTCAATCTTCTTGTATCTGTTTGTGACCAGTTATATGGTCTATTTTGGAGAAGGTTCCATATGGTGCTGAGAAGAAGATAAATTCTTTTGTGTTTGGGTGAAAAGTTCTGTAGATTTTTTTTTAGTTCCACTTGGTTTATGACCTTTGTTAGAGTCATTGTTTCTTTGTTTAATTTCTGTTTTGTTGACCTTCTTTTGTTATGAGTGGGGTGTTGAAGTTTCCCTCTATTAATGTGTGGGGATTTATGTGTGATTTAAGTTTTATTAGTGTTTCTTTTACAAATGTGGGTGCCCTTGTGATTGGGACATAGATGTCCAGAATTGTGATATCTTCTTGGTAGAAGTTTCCTTTGAGGATTATGTCATGACCTTCCCCACCTTATTTGATTAATTTTGCTTAAAAATCTATTTTATAAGATATTGGTGTCATTTTGCTTGGAAAACCATCTTCCAGCCCTTTACTCTCAGGTAATGTCTATGTTTGTGACTTAGGTGTGTTTCTTGTATGCAACACAATTTTGGTCTTGTTTACGCATCCATTTTGTTGATCTGTGTCTTTTTATTGGGGAGTTGAGTCTTTTGATGTTGACAGAAATTAATGACTGCTGGCTGTTATATCCTTTGATTTTGATGTTGGTTGTAGTAGTGTTTTTATGTGCTTGGCTACTTTGAGTTTTGCTGTAGTGAGGCCATTTATTTCCTGTGTTTTCCTAATGGTAGTTAGCTTTCCTGGGTTGTATTGTTTTTCTTCTAGTATCTTCTGTAACTCTGGATTTGTGTGTAGGTATTGTTGAAATTTCTTTTTTGTCCTTGAATATCTTGTTTTCTTCATCTATGATGACTGAGAGTTTTGCTGGGTTTAGTAACCTGGGCTGACATCTGTGTTCTCTTAGGGTCTGCATGGTATCTTTCCAGGTACTTCTGGCTTCCATTGTCTCTATTGAGAAGTCTAATGAGACTCTGATGCTTTTATATGTTACTTGGCCTTTTTCCCTTTCAGCTTTTAATATTTTTTCTTTGCTCTGTATAGTTACTGTTTTGATTATTATGTGGCGGGAGGATTTTCTTTTCTGATCTAATTTGTTAGGTGTTCTGTAGGCATCTTGTATTCTTATAGTCCTCTCCTTTAGGTTTGGGAAATTTTCTTCTATGATTTTGTTGAAAATATTTTCTGGGCCTTGGAGGAGGGAATCTTCTTTTTCCTCTATTCCTATTATTCTTAGGTTTTGTCTTTTTATGTTGTCTTGGATTTCTTGTACAGTTTGTGTTAGGAATTTTTTAGATTCATTATTTTCTTTGATGGATACATTGATTTCTTCCATTGTATCTTCCACACCTGAGAGTCTTTCTTCCATCTCTTGTAATCTGTTGGTTATGCTTACCTCTGTAGTTCCTGTTTTCTTCTCTGAGTTCTTCCTTTCCTTGATTTCCTCTGTATTTTCTTTAATTTTTCCTATTCTATTTTCAGATCTTGAACCGTTTTGTTGATTTTCTTCACCTGTCTGACTGCATTTTCCTGTTTTTCCTTCAATTCCTTCACCTCTTTGTTTGACCATTTCTCTGTTTTTTTTTTTTATTTCTTTCAATGACTTAATTTTTTCCTCTCTCAAGGCCACAAACTGGCTGCATCTTCCTTAATTTCTTTACAGATGGCCATACTCTGTTTGCCTTTATCTTCCTCTAATTCTTTATGCATTTTTTGTTTCCTCTATTACCTTTTCATAAGCATAGATGTAAGGTCATCTTCTTGGATTTCACTTATGATAGTGTCCAGTGCTGCTTGCCCCTGGGTAACTGGGTTCTGGAGATGCCATATTGCTTTGGCTTTTGTTTATTATTTTTTTTACGCTGGCCTTTACCCATATGGCTGTTTTAGGTTTTGGCTGTAGGTTTCTGGTACTTCCTGGAATCCTGAGGTGGGGAGAATTCCCTTGACAGGAAGATGGTTGTTCCTGAAGGAGGCCTCCTGAGCTTTTTGGGTATGGTCATGAATTGCCACAGCTCACCTCAGGCATACGGACCTGTGTGTTAAGTGTGTCTTTGGAAACAGCTGCCCTGCCGCTAGGTTTCTTGCTCTGAATTTAGTGGTCTGCTGCTGGCTGGCGCTCTTCCACTGTGTTTGCTGGGTGTAGCCCTTTTGAAGAAGCAGGGAGCCCTGTGGTTTGGTCAGTTTAGCTAGGGTTATGGTCAGGTCAGGTTATGTCTTGCTGCAGTGTTTGGGGCTGAACCCGTGGATCCCAGGCTTCTGTAGATCTGAGGATGGAGCTCTGTGCCCAGTTCTCAAGGGGGAATCAGTTATAGGTGAGTGCAGCATTCATGCATGCATCAGCAGGCTAGAACCTGGAGCCTACAGGAACCCAGAAACTTTTCCAGAGATGGATGTCCTGAGGTCGCGTAGCACCTGATGTTTTCCCCACTGTGGCATTTCCTCCTGATTGGGAGTCCTGGTCTATGGTGTTTTGGGGTCCACAGTTCTGTCTCAGATGGTGAATAGAGCACGCAGGCTCAGGGAGTGGCTCTGTGCTAGCTTCTGGGTGCCTGCAGGAAAACTTTTGGAAAACTTTTTTTTTTTTAGGGTCGAAGGGGGGTTGGCTGAGTGCCCTGAAGTTGGACCTGATATTTCCCTCACCATGGAGTCTTGTTCTGACAGGGAAACCCAGTCTCTAGTGCCTTGGGGTCACAGTTCTGTGCAGGTAGGTCTCTGGGCTGGTGGCTGAGTGCCCGCAGAACCCTGGGACAGTTTCCGGAGAATGAACCTATTGCTTCCCACACCATGACATTTCTTCTCACCTGGGAAACGCAATCATTGTTGTTTTAGGGCCCAGAGTTCGGTCTATTGGTTGCTGTGCAGTCACAGCTGTCCTGCTCATCAGACACAGTGTCCTCCTGGCGCCACCATCTTGGATTCCTCGACACCTTAGATGATTTCTTAATTCTCTTTTGGTTGTCTTAATTTTGTAATAATATTGGTGTTGTGATTAATAAAGTTTATTGTAATTTTATTGTTTTTAATACTTTTTGAGTAAATATTTTAAGCATTCATTTAATACTGATTATTTTAAACCTTATTCTGAAATGTTGCTAAAATTTTATTTAAAATCTACATTGAAGGGTTTTGTTATACTAAATGATTTAAAAAATAAAGAAAATAACACCAATTAAGTTGTTTTGATCCTTATTCGTTTTTTGAGAGTTTTCTACAATTTATTTTGATCATACAATTTTTCTTCCCCCAGTTCTTTCCAGATTCATTCAGCCCTCTTCTCTACTGTCCAACAGCAAGCACATGGATGGAATTAGAAAAGATCATCCTGACCTCGGCCCCCTACACATATTTAACAGGTGGATAACTTGGACTTCTTGTGGGTCCCCTACTAAATGGAGTGGAGGCTGTCTCTGCTACGGAGTCTGTTGACTGCTTTTCAATTTCCTTTCACTCATGGGGCTACCTCCCTAATCCACTGGAGAAGAGGAAGTGCTCAGTCCTGATGGTACTTGATGCTATCCAGTGGGTTGGTAGGGGGAAGGTTTCCCTCTTATGGAATAGGGAAGGGTTGATGGAGGGAAAAGGGAGGGATGGTGGGAACAGAAGGAGAGAATGGAGGGGGCTATGATGGGGATGTAAAGTGAATAAAACAGACAAATAAGCAATCAAACAAACAACAAACAAACATTAAATCCAATTTGTGCTGTCCAAAGGGCTACACTATTAAGAAAAACTGTCTCCCAGGTGCTGAACAGTTGTCAATAGTACTGTGGCTATTAGTGAGATTTCCTGTCCAATTCTCATCTCCACACTGGGGTTTGTTCTGTTCTTACAAAGGTCTTGTATGTCCCAGAACAACTCCTATGAGTTTAAATAATCAACTGCTCTGTTGTGTCCTAAAGCATTGCTTCCTTATAGTCATCTACTACCTCTGCCTTTTAAACTTATCATATCAATTCTTCTGCAATGATTTCTGAGCCTTGAAAGGAAGAAGTGAGGTAGACATCTTCCATTTAAGGCTAAGCATTCTCCAGTTTCATATTTTCTGAATCTAGGACAATTATAGGTATCCGTGTACTATCTATTATGAATAGAAGCTTCTATTGTTGTTCAGCTATTTCCTCTGAAATATAATCATCCTTAGCAGAGAATGTTGGCTTATGAACTCAGTAAACTAAGGAGACATACAATTAGGGAAATTCAGAAAGTTTCAAAATTCACAAAATGCCTCCTCAAAGTTGTAAAAGCAATAAACAATTAGTGGGAAAGAGGGGGCTCTTCAGAGATGACTGTGAAGCTGGGCAGGAAGCTCCAAGGATATAGCTTTGTGAGTCATCACCACTGTGGAGATGTAAATTTTCTGATGCAGATACTATTGAATTACTCATTTCTTCTAACTAACTCCTCAATTATGCTGTTGTAAATAACCCCAAGGAACTCATTGCTTCCCAGACCTAGATGAAATTCTTTCTTTCTTTCTTTCTTTTTTTTTTACCATCTGTGTCTGATCTAGGTTGAATAGAAATTTTGAAATTCTTGTCAACTTGAGATTTTTAAATCCATAGGAACAATGAGATTTTATGCATGTCTTTAAGGGTTTCTAAGGGTTTCTTGGTTAACTGAAAAGCCTCACTATAAATGTGTGTTAGTATTCCACAGGCTGGGATCAGGACTACACATAATGAGAAAGGAATCTAAGGGCTAGTGGTCATCTCTTTCATTCTGTTTCCTGTGATCATATGCATTAAAATCAGCTGCCTCAAGTTCCTGGCATCATATCTTCCTTGCTATATTTTGTGGTATCCTCAAACCATGAACCAAAGCAAACCTTCCCTGTATCAGGTGTTTTTCTGCAAGGATTTTTTTTTCACAATATAAGAAATGCAACTACAAAATTTCTCTAGGAAAACTCACATAACACCATTATCTAGGAGAAACTACTAAAGTCAGAGGTCAAAATGAAAGATCTAGAAAGTGTGAGGAAGATAACCTGAAGAACAGAAGGACATGAAGCTCTGCATAAGAAACTCTGAACCCTGCTATTTATAAACAATAGTGGTGATAAAATGTTTACAGAGCACATTAGAGGGGGAAAGAAATCCATAACTCTTCATTATCAATTGACTATGATGTGAAAATCTTGTTTTCAGATATTGCAAAAAGTGACTGAGAATCCATAAAATTAATAAAGAGGAGGTATAGACATGTAAACTCAACTAATATCTTGTAGTTGAGTAAGGAAATAAATCAAATCTGAAAGAAGACAAATTCAGTATATATTTGAATAGATAAGATTCCAAATAATGGCATTTATAATTTAGTGAGAATTTAGTAAATTCCTCTTCTTTTAGCAACGTGTCAATTACTAGAATTTCAATGAGTTCAGATTCATTAGGAACCTGAGTATAAACAATAGTTCTGCTGTTGTGGTTTAGATGTGGTAACGGCATTGTTTCTGGGGTGTGATTTGAAAAATGATGGAATTTAAAAGCTAAGGTCCAGGCTGAGGTTCATAAAATACTTGGAAAAGACAATGGGAGTTCCCATAAAATCCCTGAGATCCCATGAGAACATATGCCATCTGAGTGACTCTGTGGTAAGTTTCTGGGTTCATGTGTTTCAACGCTTACACTACCATACATGTCCTACTTTCGTTTATGTTGCCATCCGTCAGGTGAATGTGATCAGAAGCTGACCACTAAATGTTAGCCTTACGTGAACTAAATGGGCATTTTTTTATAGTGTCGTTTTGTAGTAAGGAAGAACAGAAAAGGACAGAAAGGGCCTTAACCATGAAGCACATTAATGATTTCTGTGTAGATGTTTCTTCTCCTTTTTCTTCCTTCTCTTCTTTCTTCTTTCTCTCTCTTTTTCCTCCTCCTCTATTTCTTTCTTTTGTTCTTTCTTTTTTCCTTCCCCCCCCCTCCCCAAACACAGGGTCTTATTCTAACCCTGGTTGGTCTGGATCTCTTCATTGTAGACCTGTCCTTGAAATCATGACAACCACAATGCCTCAGTCTGTGCATTTTGATTAGAAGACTGAGCCACTAAATATACCTAGTTTCTATTCTTTTTCAATTTCAAAGACTTTGTTCCTACTATAATAAAAGACAAAACAAAATAAAACAAAAAATCCTTCTGTTTTGCTATACTGGCTTCCCATCTTAAAGTCTCACCATTATTTAGGAATTAGTGGAACAGGCATTTTATTGACTTTAACTATACTTAAATTAACTATAATAAATAAGAATAATTCTTAGTTCATAATGTGAGTTCAATCATTCTTAATTGGTGTTTTGTTTATCATTATTCAAATTTGCGAGACACTGTGTCTGATCAGCAGGACAGAAGTGACTGTACAATGACCTACAGACCGAGATATGGGATCCAAAACACCAGCACCTATGTTTCCCAGATGAGAGGAGACCCCAAGGTGAGGGAAACAAGCAGGGCTGACCTCGGCTCACCTGGTTAATCCCCCAGGAAAGTTCCCAGTTTCTCACCTGTTCTTAGTTTCCAACATCTAGCCCCAGGACTGCACACCTGCCCACTATCTCACTGTTCCACACGGAACTGTGGTACCAAACTCGAGCATGTAGGTCTCCTAGTTTAGAGGAGACCCCACAGGGAGAGAAACAAGCAGGTCTGACCTCAGGAAACCCAGAAAATTCCCAGGAATGTGCCCAGGTTCCTGACAGTGCAAGGGAGTTTTGGGCTGGGAAAAGGTTTTCCAAACAAACTAAACCAAGAAACAAGCAAGATTAGCTATTCTAATATCTATTAAAGTAGACTTTCAAGCAAAGGTAATCAAAAGAGATGGGAAAGGGCACTGTATATTCGTCAGAGGAAAACTCCACCAAGATGATGTTTAACTTTAAACATTTATGCCCCAAATGAAGGGCATCAACATAGTACTTGAAGTCCTACCTAGAGCAATAAGACAACTAAAGGAGATCAAGTGGATATAAATCAGAAAGGAAGAAGTCAAAGTATCACTATTCGCAGATGATATGAGCGCCTCCAAAAATCCAACCAGAGAACTGTTTCAGCTGATAAGCACCTTCAGCAAAGTGGTTGGATACAAAATTAACTCAAAATAAATCAGAATCCCTCCTTTATACCAAAGGCAAAAGGGCAGAGGAAGAAATTAAGGAAACAACACCCTTCACAATAGCCATTAATAACATAAAGTACCTTGTGGTGACTCTAACCAAGCAAGTGAAAGACCTGTTTGAAAAAAAAACTTCAAGTCTTTGAAGGAAGAAATTGAAGAAGACATCAGAAGATGGTAAGATCGCCCATGCTCATGGATCAGAAGGATTAACATAGTGAAAATGGCCATTCTTCCAAAATCAATCTACAGATTCAATGCAATTCCCATCAAAATACCAACACAATTCTTCTTTTTTTTTTTTGTAATTTTTTTTAATTTATTTATTTTTATCTCAATCACAGGTTAGGTACTTTGAATCCCAGGCGTAGCCCCCTCCCTCATTCCCTCCTACCCTACCACTCCCTCCCTCATCTCCCTCCTCCCCGCCCCCTCCAAGTCCACCATTAGGGGAGGACCTCCTTCCCTTTCATCCAACCCCACCTTATCCTGTATCCTCAGGGCTGGCTGCATGTCCTCCCCTAGGATCTAGCCAGTCTGTCACTCCCCGGCTTGTATGGGGGAGGGTCAAAGAGTCAGCCATCCAGATCATGACTGAAACAGTCCCTGTTTCCCTGAGTAGGGACTTCAGTCCTACACTGAGCTATCATGGGCCCCATCTGTGCGGGGGTTCCAGGCCACATCCACACATGCTCCTTGTTTGTAGAAACCGTCTCATACAAGAACCCTGTGCTTTGCTCAATTTGGTCTTTGTGGAGCTCTTGTTCTCCCCAAGTCTCACCAACCTCCCCCAGATCTATCATTACTTCTCGCCCTTTGTCAGAGGCTTG
>CM053764.1:64250954-64263029 GCA_028658305.1 Pachyuromys duprasi
GATTTCCGGTGGTTTGTGGTGTGTGTTTTGTCTCAGTTGAACTCTGTTGTGTGCTCTGTATGCCCAGCTTCGTGCTCTGTGCTAGAAGCTGAGAGCACTGCAGGCTGGTCACCCCTCTGGTCTGGAGTCTTTACTCCTCACTCTGTGCTAGAGTCTGAATGTCCAGGTTTGAGATATCAGCTGGAGGCTGTGGACTCTGCACTGGGTTTGCTGCTAAGTGCTCTCCCCTGGAATGGAGATTTGGCGCCTCCTTCTGTGCCAGGGGCTGTGCACCACGGTCTGAGGTGATATTTGGGGCATACACAGTGGGTTTGGGTTGGTGTGCATCCGCTGTATGCAGGCCTGTCTGAAATGGTGCCCGAGGCCTTCTCTGTCTGGCCCGTGGACAGACACCTGAACTTAGTTTTTTGCTGGCGGATGCGTGCAGCTTTCGCCCTCAGTGTGTGATCTGGTCAAGATGGTCCCAGGATCCTCTCAGTCGTGGGTTGAGGCAGAACTCGGGTTCCTCCCAGACCCGCCGGTGGACTCACACACTGACTGAGTTTTTGCTGGTGGAAGCGTTCAGAGCGCGACCCCGCAGTGTGCGGACTGGTCAAAATGGTCCCCCATCCACTCAGTCTGGGGTGGTTCTGGTGATTGGTCTGAGCCTGTAACACACCTGGGGGTTGAAGCAGAACCCGGGTGCAGTGTGAGCTCGCAGTGTGCAATTCAGTGAAAACGGTGCCCGGTTCCTCCTGAGACTGCCCGTGAGACTGTGTGATCCAGTCTATTATGGGCGCTACGGGCGCCCAGCGAGGCTGCTCATTCAGATCAGAGCTGTGTGCCGCTGGTCACTGGGAAATTTTTCCAGGTAATAACTGTGTGTCCCTAGGGTTTTCCCACTTGATTTTCTCACTGTAGGAGTTCCGCTCACCTGGCACTCACAATGCTGGCGTTTTAGGTCCCAGAGTTCAGTCTCCTGGTCGCTGCGTTGTTTCTGCTCTCCTACTCCTCAGACACAGTGTTCTCTCGTGGCAGCCATCTTGGATCTCCCAACACAATTATTTACAGACCTTGAAAGAAAAATTCTCAATTTAATATGGAAAAACAAAAAAGCCTAGAATCTCTAAAATGATTCTGTACAACAACAGATCATCTGGAGGTATCTCTATCACTGATCTCAAGCTGCACTACAGAGCAATAGTAGTAAAAATTGCATGGTATTGGTATAGAAATGGAATGGTGGGTCTATGAAACTGGAGAGAAGATCCAGAAAAACTCATACACCTATGGATACTTGATTTTTGAGAAAAAGGTGAAACCATTCAATGGAAAAAAGATTGCATCTTCAACAAATGGTGTTGTTCCAACTGGATGGCTACATGCAGAAAAATGCAAATAAATCCATATTTATCACCCTCCACAAAATTAAAGTCTATATCGATCAAAGACCTCACCATAAAACCAGACACACTAAATCGGTTAGAAGAAAAAGTGGGGAAGAGCCTATAACTCATTGGCGCAGGAGAAAACTTCCTGAACAGAACACCAACAGCACAGACTCTAAGATCAACAATCAATAAATGAGAGCTCATGAAACTGAGAAGCTTCTGTAAAGCAAAGGACTAAATGAGAGGCTAAAGACTGAGAAAACATCTTCACCAACCCTATATTTGACAGAGGGCTAATATTCAGAGTATAAATGTTGTATGAAAATGTTAAAATTTACAACTGATATGCCTTCTGGTAAATCTTGCTGTTAATCCTAAACAGCTGTATTACCAAATCACCACAGAGAGACTGGGATTTTAGTTAACCTAGAACACAATGCTGGGCAATAGTTACTCACTCCTAAACCTCTAAGCCCTCATAGTTTCCTAACATTTAGATTTCCTACATTAAATTTGGTTTTAGTGATATATTAGGTCCAGTCCATCTCTCCTCATCATTCCAAGATCTCTCTCCTAGCTCCCTATCACCTTTTCTCCTCCCACTCATTTCCTGCCCTCTGGCTCCTCCCAACTCAACGTTGTGTCTAGTTGCTTTATTCTGTCCTGTTTACATAAAATTGAGACAGGAAGCTTAGAATGAGTATTACAATACAGTATCCAGATTGAAACCAGAGAGTCAGGGGAGAAATCAGCATTTGAATGAACAAGGGTTAGGTGCATACATCTCAAAAGAACATTATACCAACATATAAGAACTAAAGAAGTTAAAAAGCAACAAATCAAGGAGCCCTATTTAAAAACGGGTACAGAGATAAATAGAAAAATCTCAATTGAGGAATATAGAATTGAAGAGAAATGCTTAGAGAAATGCTCAATATACCTAGTCTTCAGGGAAATACAAATCAATCAAACAACCCTGAGATTTCACCTTACACCCATCAGAATGCTTAAGATCAAAACCTCAAGTGACAATACATGCTGAAGAGGATTGGAGAAAAGGGAACCCTCCCTCATTGCCGGTGTGAAAGTAAACTTGTACAACCACTTTGGAAATCAACTGGGAGCTTTCTGAGACAATTAGGAATAGTGCTACCTTAAGATCCAGCTATACCACTGCTAGGCATATATCCAAAAGATGCTCAAGTACACAACAAGGACATTTGTTCAACCATGTTTGTAGCAGCTTTATTTGTAATTGCTAAACCTGAAAACAACCCAGATGTCCCTCAATGGAGGAATAGATACAGAAATTGTGGTACATTTGCACAATAGAATACTTCTCAGCAGTTAAAAACAAGAAAATCATGAAATTTGCAGGCAAACGGTGGGATCTAGAAATGATCATCCTGAGTGAGCTATCCCAGAAGCAGAAAGACACACATGGTATATACTGACTTATAAGTAGATACTAGACCTATAATATAGGATAAACATACTACAATCTGTACACCTAAAGAACCTAAACAAGAAGGAGGACCCTGGGTAAGGTGATCAATTCTCACTTAGAGAGACTAACGGGATGGACATTGGAAGAAGATGAAAACATGCAATAGGACAGGAGCCTACCAGAGAGGGCCTCTGAAAGACTCTAACCAGCAGCGTATCAAAGCAGATGCTGAGACTCATTACCAAACTTTGGGCAGAGTGTAGGGAATCATATGATAGAAGTTGGAGTTAGTAAGACCTGGAGAGGACAGGAGCACCACAAGGAGAGCAACAGACTCAAAATATCTGTGCACAGGGATCTTTTATGAGACTGATACTCCAACCAAGGACCATTCATGGAGATAACCTAGAACCTCTTCTCAGATGTAGCCCATGGCAGCTCAGTATTCAAGTGGGTGTCCTAGTAAGGGGAACAGGGACTGTCTCTTACATGAACTCAGTGGCCAGCTCTTTGAACCCTGCCCTCTGAGAGAGAAAACGTCTTGCCAGGCCACAGAAGAGGACATTGCTTGCAGACAGTCCTGATGATACCTGATAAGCCTGGGTCAGATGGAAAGGAACGTAGACCTCCCTTATCAGTGGACTTAGAGAGTGACATTTGCGGAGATGAGGGGTGGAGGGTGGGATTGGGTAGGAATGAGGAGGGGTTACACCTGGGATACAAAGTGAATCAAATGTAATTAATTAAAAATAAATAAATTTAAATTTAATTCTCTTCTTTTTTATTTTTATTTAAAAATTTTTTATTACAGTCTCCCCCTGTAGTTCCCTCCCTCCCCTCCCATTCCCACTCTCCCTTCTAGTTCTAAACCCATGCCTTTCTCCAAGTCCACTGATGGGGAGGTCTTCCTCTTCTTCCTTCTGACCTTACTCTATCAGATCTCATCAGGAGTGGCTGCATTGTCTTCCTCTGTGGCCTGGTAAGGCTGCTCCCCCCTCAGGGGGAGGTGATCAAAGAGCAGGCCATCAGTTCATGTCAGTGACAATCACTCTTCCCATTACTATGGAACCCACTTGGACATGGGCTACATCTGTGTAGGGATTCTAGGTTATCTCCATAGATGATCCTTGGTTGGAGTATTTGTCTCAGAAAAGACCCCTGAGCCAAGATTCTTTTTTGGTTCTGCTTCTCTCCTTGTGGGGCTCCTGTTCTCTCCAGGTCTTACTATCTCCCCCTTCTTTCATAAGATTCCCTGGACTGTGTCCAGAGTTTGGCTAATAGTCTCAGCATCTGCCTTGATACACTGCAGGGCAGAGCCTTTCAGAGGCCCTCTGTGGTAGGCTTCTGTCCTGTTCCCTGATTTCACCCTCTTCTGATGTCCATCCTCTTTGCCTTCATGAATGGTGACTGAGCATCTTATGTAGAGTCCTCTGTCTTGATTGGTTTCTTTAGGTGTTCAGATTTTAGTGTGTTTATCCTATAGTATATATCTAATATTCACTTGTAAGTGAGTATATACCCTGCGTGTCTTTCTGCTTTTGTGATACCTCCCTCAGGATGATCTTTTCCAGTTCCCACCATTTTCCTGCAAATTTAATGATTTCCTTGTTTTTTTTAGTGCTGATTAATATTCCACTGTGTAGATGTACCACAATTTCTGTATTCATTGCTCAGCTGAGAGGCATCTGGGTTGTTTCCACCTTCTGGTTATTACAAATAAAGCTGCTATGAACATGGTTGAACAAATGTCCTTGTTGTATATTTGAGCATCTTTTGGAATTATGCCTAAGCGTGCTAAAGCTGGATCTTGAGGAAGTGCTATTCCTAACTGTTAGAGAAAGTGCCAGATTGATTTCTAAAGACGTACAATTTTACATTCGCACTAGCACTGGAGTAGCGTTCCCCTTTCTTCACATCCTCTCCAGCATGTGTTGTCACTGAGGTTTTGATTTTAGCCATTCTGATGGGTTTAAGGTGAAATCTCAGAGTCTTGATTTGCATTTCCCTGATGACTAAGGATGTTGAGCATTTCTTTAAGTGTTTCTCTGCATTCAATATTCCTCTATTGAGAATTCTCTGTTTAGCTTTGTACCCCATTTTTAAATTGGATTACTTGATTTGTTGCTGTTTAACTTCTTGAGTTCTTTATATATTCGGGATATTAGCCCTTTGTCAGATATAGGGTTGGTGAAGATCCTTTCCCAATCTGTACACAGTCATTTTGTTCTGACTACTTTGCTTTACAGAAGCTTTTCTGTTTTATGTGGTCCCATTTATTGATTGTTGCTCTTAGAGCTTTTGGTGTTCTCTTCAGGAAGTTTTCTCTTGTGCCAATGAATTCAAGGCTTTCTCCCACTTTTTCTTCTAAGAGGTTTAGTGTGTCTTGTTTTATATTGAGTTCTTTGATCCCCTTGGACTTTAGTTTTGTGTAGGGGGATAGGTATGGATCTATTAACATTTTTTCTATATGTAGACATCCAGTTAGACCAGCACCATTTGTTGAAGATGCTATATATTTTTTTTCCTTGAATGGTTTTGGCATCTTTGTCAAAATCAGTTCTCCATAAGTGTTGGGATTTATTTCAGGGTTTTCTTTTCCATTACGTTGATCCACTAATTGGTTTCTATGCCAGTATCATGCAGTTTTTAGTATTGTTGATCTATGGTACAGCTTGAGATTAGGGACAGAGATACATCCAGAAGATCTTTTATTGTAGAGGATTGTTTTAACAATTCTGGGTTTCCTGTTATTCCATGTGAAGTTGGCAGTTTTTCTTTCTAAGTCTGTTAAGAATCTGTTGGTAATTTGATGGGAATTGCATTGAATCCATAGATTGCTTTTGGTAAGATGGCTATATTTACTATGGTTCATCCTGCCAAGCCATAAGCATGGGCGATCTTTCCATCCTCTGATATCTTCTAATTCTTTCTTCAGAGACTGGAAATTTTTTTCATACAAGTCTTTGACTTGTTTGGTTAGGGTCACAACAAGGTACTTTATGTTCTTTGTGGGTATTGTGAAGAGTGTTATTTTCCTAATTTCTTTCTCAGCCCTTTTGCATTTTTCTTACAGGAGGGCTACTCATTTTTTTTTCAAGTTAATTTTGTATCCAGCCAATTCGCTGAAGGTGTTTATCAGCTGTAGGTGTTCCCTGGTAGAATTTTTTGCTATCACTCAGGTATATGATCATATCATCTGCAAATAGTGATACTTTGACTTCTTCCTTTCCAATTTGTATCCCCTTGATTTCCTTTATTTGTCTTATTGCTCTAGGAAGGACTTCAAGAACTATGTTGAAGAAATATGGAGAGAGTGGGCAGACTTGCCTTGTTCCTGATTCCAGTGGGATTGCTTTAAATTTCCCTCCGTTTAGTTTGATATTGGCTATAGGCTTGCTGTATATTGCCTTTACTATGTTTAAGTACATGCTTTGTATCCCTGATCTCTCTAAGACTTTAAACATAAATGGATGTTGGATTTTTTTTCAAATGCTTTTTCAGCATCTAATTAGATGATCATCATGAGTTTTTTTCTCCTTCAGTTTGTTTATATTGTGGATTACATTGATGGATTTCCTTATAGTAAACCACTCCTGCATGCCTTGGATGAAGCTTTGTTGGTCTTTGTGGATGATATCTTTGATGTGTTCTCTTTCTCTCTCTTTCCTTTTTTTTTTTTTTTTTTTGCTGTCCACATTATTTAATGGAGAGGCAATGTACTTGTAATGTAGAAAATCATTATAATAACGTATCCAAGTCACCCACAGGTCGTCTTAAAAATCCTTCACAATATATAACAGTAGTCGCTGCTAAAGTGGCTGCGATTTGAATTGCAATGGCACAGACAAAGAACACAATGTAGCTGACACTGAATCAAAGATTCACTAAAGTTCACATGGAAATGTAGGGAGAGTAGACAATGTTAATATTGTTGCTGTATTGTGCTCGTCATTAATCTTTTATGGCAATCAAAATGACTGTCTAGGCCTCCAAATTAATTACCTTCCCCAGACCACACTGCAGTGGGAATCACAGCGGAAATGTGCCGGTTTTAATCAATCAAGGAGTCAGTCAAAGCTGGGGGTGATTTTAGACTTCCTATCTTTCTGCATACTGGTATTTTTAGGAAAGTGTCTGCCACTTGGATCTTAAATAATGATGATCTAGGCCAAATGTATTTTGGCTGAACTTGTAGTATTTTTATCATATCTCTCCGGTAGAAATGAGGTCTGGCTTTTGTGGATCCTAAAGTTGTGTTCTCTGAGCACCTCATGTGTTTTAAGAAGACACTCTCAGAAGAGATCCCAGAATGGATTTGCTGCCTAATTTTTAGGTGACACTTACAGTGAAACGTGAGCAGGGAAATGATATAATCAGCGCAGTCATGGTGGTAACTAGCCAGAGGGAAGCAACGTGCAAATGGCCCGTGCAGAGAAATTGGAGCAGACAGTTTTGCAATCCAGCACACTTGCTCCTTTCAGCTCCTCATGTGCTGTCAGGGCACAAAACTCTCTGTGGAGAATGGTGTTTTAAAGACAGCCACTCAAGGGCGAAGATAAACCTAAGATTTTTTTTTTCATTCTGAAAAATTTAGAATTTTTCCTTAGAGGACTTCATAATTGATTGAAAATTGGATTCTTTAAAATGGTTAACTGTATTGTTTGCCTGTTTCACTGTGATATTCTTTTTTTTTTTTTGCCATGCTCATGGGCACTATTATTATGTTTTTCAAATGGGTCTTGATGCATTACATATTCTCTGGAGGCTCTCTAATTAATCTTTTTTACTTACTATATACATAATAACTTTTTTATTAATTACACTTTATTCACTTTGTATCCCCCCATAAACCCCACCCTCCTCCCCTCCCAATCCCACCTTCCCTCCCTCTTCTCCACACATGTCCCTCCCCAAGTCTACTGATAGGGGAGGTCTTCCTCTCCTTCCTTCTGATCCTAGTCTATCAGCTCTCATCAGGAGTGGCTGCATTGTCTTCCTCTGTGGCCTGGTAAGGCTGCTCCCCCATCTGGGTGAGGTGATCAAAGAGCAGGCCAATCCGTTCATGCTTTGATGTGTTCTTATATTCAGTTTGCAAGTATTTTTTTTTTTTGAGTATTTTTGCATTGATGTTCATAAGGGAGATTGGCCTGAAATTCTCTTTCTTTGTTGCGTCTTTGTGAGGTTTAGGTACCAAGATGACTGTGGCTTTATAGAAAGAGTTTGGTACTGTTCCTTCTGTTTCTATTTTGTGGAATAGTTTGAAGAGTATTGATGTTAGCTCTTCTTTGAAGGTCTGGTAGAATTCTGAGCTGAAACCATCTGGCCCTGGGATTTTTTTTTCCCCATGGGAGACTTTTGATGACCGCTTCTATTTCTGTAGGGGACATAGGACTATTTAATCAATTTATCTTATCTTGATTCAGCTTTGGTAAGTTGAATGGGTCAAGAAAATTATCCATTTCATTTAGATTTTTCAAATTTTTGGCATATAGGCTTTAGGTTGTTTGGATTTCCTCAGTGTCTGTAGTTATGTCCCCCTTTTCATTTCTGATTTTGTTGATTTGGATGGTGTCTCTCTGCCTTTTAGTTAGTTTGGCTAAAGGTTTGTCTATCTTGTTAGTTTTCTCAAAGAACCAGCTCTTGATTTTATTGATTCTTTGAATTGTTTTGTTTGTTTCTAGTTTATTGATTTCAGCTCCGAGTTTGATTATTTCCAGCTATCTACTCCTCTTTGGTGTGTCTGCTTCTTTTCTTTTTAGGGCTTTCAGTTGGGCCATTAAGTTGTTTGAATGAGATGTTTCGAATTTCTTTTTGAAGGCACTTAGTGCTATGAACTTTCCTCTTAGCACTGCTTTCATAGCACTGTGTCCCATAAGTTTGGGTATGTTGTGTCTTCATTTTCATTGAATTCTAAGAAGACTTTAATTTCTCTCTTTATTTCTTCTTTGAACCAGCTGTCATTTAGTAGCATGTTGTTCAGTTTCCATGTGTGTGTAGGCCTTTTGCTATTTCTGTTGT
Organism: Pachyuromys duprasi; assembly: GCA_028658305.1. Lineage (NCBI taxonomy): Eukaryota > Metazoa > Chordata > Mammalia > Rodentia > Muridae > Pachyuromys > Pachyuromys duprasi. Next base: position 64,259,790 of record CM053764.1, read on the forward strand.
TGTTGAGGTCCATCTTTAGTCCATCGTGATCAGATAGGATACAAGGGATTATTTCAATCTTCTTGTATCTGTTGAGTCTTGCTTTGTGACCAATTATATGGTCTATTTTGGAGAAGGTTCCATTAGGTGCTGAGAAGAAGGTAAACTCTTTTGTGTTTAGGTGAAAGGTTCTGTAGATGTCTCTTAGGTCCATTTGTTTAATGACCTCTGTTAGAGTCATTGTTTTTTTGTTTAATTTCTGTTTTGTTGACCTGTCCTTTGTTGAGACTGGGGTGTTAAAACCTTGCACTAATAATGTGTGGGGATCTATGTGTGGTTTAAGTTTTATTAATGTTTCTTTTACAAATGTGGATGCCCTTGTACTGGGGGCATGATCAGGATTGTGATGTCTTCCTGGTGGAATTTTCCCTTGATGAGTATGAAGTGTCCTTCCCCATCTCTTTTGATTAATTTTGGTTGAAAGTCAATTTTATTAGATATTAGAATGGCTACTCTTGCTTGCTTCCTGGGTCCATTTGTTTGGAAAACCTTCTTCCAGCCCTATACTCTCAGGTAATGTCTATCTTTGTGACTTAGGTGTGTTTCTTGTATGCAACAGATTGTTATGTGTTGTTTACGCATCCATTCTGTTAGTCTGTGTCTTTTTATTGGAGAATTGACTCCATTGATGTTGAGAGAGATTAATGACCAGTGGCTGTTAGATCCTTTGATTTTGATGTTGGCTGTGGTGTGTTTGTATGCTTGGCTTCTTTTTGTTTTGCTGCAGTGAAGTTATTTATTTCCTTTGTTTTCTTGAAAGTAGTTAGTTTTCTTGGGTTGTATTTTTCCTTCTAGTATCGTCTATAATGCTGCATTTGTGTGTAGGTATTGTTGAAATTTGTGTTTGTCGTTGAATATCTTGTTTCTCTGTCTATGAGGACTGGGAGTTTTGCTGGGTACTGTGTTCTCTTAGGGTCTGTATGATATCCATCCAGGCCTTTCTGGCTTTCATAGTCTGTTGAAAAGTCAGGTGTGATTCTGATGGGTTTGTCATTATATGTTACTTGGCCTTTTTCCCTTGCAGCTTTTAGTATTTTTCCTTTGTTCTGTATACTTACTGTTTGATTATTATGTGGCAGGAGAATTTTCTTTTCTGGTCTAATTTATTAGGTGTTCTGTAGACCTCTTGTATGCTTATAGGCCTCTCCTTTAAGTTGGGAAAATTTTCTTCAATGGTTTTGTTGAAAATATTTTCTGGGCCTTGGAGGAGGGAATATTCTTTTTCCTCTATTCTTATTCTTAAGTTTTGTCTTTTTATGTTGTCTTTGATTTCTTGGATGGTTTGTGTCAGGAATTTCTTAGATTTATTGTTTTCTTTGATGGATACATTGATTTCTTCCATTGTATCTTCCACATCTGATATTCTTTGTGTCATCTCTTGTAGTCTGTTAGTTATGTTTACCTCTATAGTTCCTGTTTTCTTTCCTATGTTCTCCATCTCCATGATTTCCTCCATTTGTGTTTTCTTTAAGTTTTCCTATTCTGTTTTCAGATCTTGAACCGTTTTGTTGGTTTCCTTCACCTGTGTGACTGTATTTTCCTTCAATTCCTTCACCTATTTGTTTGAACACTCCTTTGATTCTTTGATTTCTTTCAGTGATTTAATCATTTCCTCTGTGAAAGCCACAAACTGACCACACCTTCTTGTATTTCTCTATGGATGGCCATAATCTGTTTGACTTTATCTTCCCCTAATTCTTTATGCATTTTTTGTTTCCTCCATTAACGTCCTCATAAGCATAGATGTAAGGTCATCTTCTTGAATTTCACTTATGTTAGGGTGTCCAGGGCTACTTGCCCCTGGATAACTTGGTTCTGGGGATGCCAAATTACTTTGCTTTTTGTTGGTTGTGCTTTAAGCTGGACTCTACCCATCTGTCTGTCTTAGGTGTTCATTTCTGGTTCCTGCTGTGTTCCTGGGGTGGGGAGAATCCTCTTGTCATTGATATGAAGGAGATCAGTTTTTTGGGTATTCTGAACTGAATGGTGGTGCTTCTCAGGAATTGTCACAGTTCACTTTAGGAATATGGACCTGTGTGGTAACTACGGAGTTCAGGAAGGCTCTCTGCTCTTCAGGAGAAGTCTTGGAGATTGCTCCTCTGCTGCTGGGTTTCTTGCTCTGAATTTATTGGGCTGCTGCTGCTGCTTTTAAGCTGTATTTCCTAGGCGCAGCCCTCTGATGGACCAGGGAGTCCTGCAGTTTTGTCAGTTTAGCTAGGGATAACTGGTAGCACCTTGGAGCAGTATCTGAGGGCTGCTTCAGTGGCTCTCAGGCTTTTGTAGGTCTGAGGTTGCAGCTGTGTGCCCCAGTGCCCAGCTGTAATCAAGGGCATGTGAGCATGGCACTCATGTCTACAGTAGATAGCCAGAGCCTAGAGTCTCTGTGAACCCAGAAAGTCTTCTGGACCTGGGTGTCCTGAGTATTAGACCTGATGTTTCCCCTGGTGCAGGGTTTCCTCCCAACAGGGATAGCCAGACTGTGGTGTTTTGGGGTCCGTAGTTCTGTCTGGGATGGTGAGTAGAACACACATGCACAGGCATGTGGCTCTGCCTTGCTGGCATTTGGGTGCCTGGGTGTCTGCAGAAACTTCCCGAGAACTTTTTTTGGGGAAAAGCGCTGTCAGTTCAGAGCTCTGAGGTCAGACCTGCTGTTCCCCTCACTGTGGTTTTTCCAACTGACAGAGAAACTCAGTTTCTGGTGCTCTGGGGCCCACAGTTCTAACTGGGGCAGTGAATCAGGTGTGTAGGCAGGACTCTGTGTGCCCTGCTATGTTGACTGCTGGGTGCCTGCAGGACCCCAGGTTTTTTCCAGGGATTGTCTGGGTGACCTAAGGTCGGTCCCAATCTTTTCTTGCACTGTGGGTTTTCTCTTGACTGGAAATCCCAGCCTCTGGTGTTATGAGGCCTACAGTTCAGACTGGGACAGTGATCAGAGCATACTGGCATGTGGCTCTGGATTGGCAACCAAGCATCTGGTGGAACCCGGAACTCTTCTGTGGTTTAGCTGGGTGACCTGAAGCTGATTTAATCCTACACCATGGGGTTTCCTCTTACCTGGGAAACACAATCACTGGTGTTTTAGGACCCAGAGTTCTGTCTGCTGGCCATTGTGCAGATCCTGCTGTGTTGTTGGTCAGAAAGAGTATCTTCCTGGTGCTGCCATCTTGGATCCATCAATGTAGATTTCTTTTTTTTTTTTCC
>CM053764.1:64273056-64292214 GCA_028658305.1 Pachyuromys duprasi
AAAGACAGCATCTTCAACAAATGGTGCTGGTCCAACTGGATATCTGTATGCAGAAAAATGAAAATAGATCCATATTTATCACCTTGCACAAAGCTAAAGTCCAAGTGGATCAAAGACCTCAACATAAAACCAGACACACTAAACCAGTTAGAAGAAAAAGTGGGGAAGACCCTAGAACTCATTGGCACAGGAGACTACTGGCCCTGCCAGTGGGTTTAAATCTTAGTTTTATCTGTTATTGGACTGTCTCTTCCAAATCATATAAAATTTATCAATGAAATATTTTCTTCTTTAAATAAAATAATATCTCAGGATATTCTTAGACTTGAAGAAAATCTGTGTGAACAATAATTCAGTACTGACTAATTCAGTGTTCATACCTGCTATATAGAATATGTATGTATATATTCATACTTATGACTATATATTCATAACTATTATGAATGATACCAATCAACTTTATTTTATCAATAAATGTAAGTTTGTATCTTTGCATATGCGACCTTACATTCAGAAAAAAGAGACTTAAAAGATAGAAACATCAGTGAAAACAGTCTTGTAAAAAGACCTAGATCCTATTCCTAGGTCTTGGTCAAATTACAAGTAAACAAATATCCTTATGAATCAACACAGACTTAATTTAGTCACCTTGAATAGATTTTATTTAACTTTGTGAGAATCTATTTCTTTTTTCCTGTATGAAAAAAAAAGTCTTTACTCATGATTTTCCTTGAACGAATTTCAATATAAAATTCTTTTTGTTTTTTTTTTTGGTATAGTTTTATTTATGTATTTGTTTATTATAGTTTATTCACTTTACATCCCTGCTGCAGCCCACTCCCTTGTCTCCTCCCAGTCCCTCCTTCTGTCTTCTCCCCCCCCACACCATGCCCTTTCCCTGATAGAGGAGGTCCTCCTCCCCTTCTATCTCACTTTAGCCTATCATTCATTCCTGCTAGGGCTGGCTGAATCGTGATCCTCTGTGGCCTGGCAAGGCTGCAACCCCAACAGGGAGGTGATCAAAGAGCCAGTCACTGAGTTCAAGTCAGAGACAGTCCCTGTACCCCTTACTAGGGCGCCAATTTGGAAACTGAGCAGCCAATGGACTTCCTTTGAACAGGGGGTCTAAGTCCTCTCCAAGCATGGTCCTTAGTTGGAGTATCAATCTCTGCAGCCTCCACAGGGCCCAAGAACTTTGGCTCTGTGGTTCTCCTTGTGGGGTTCTTGTCCCCTCCAGGTCTTTCTATCTCCCTCTCCTTCCATAAGGATTCCAGCACTCTGCCCAAAGTTTGGTTATGACTCTCAGTATCTCCTTCGATACCCTGGTGTATAGGTGTCTTTTAGAGATGCTTTGTGAAAGACTCCTGTCCTGTTCTTTGTCTTCTAATTCTGATGTCTATCCTGTTAGCCCTTCAGAATGAGGATTAAGCATCTTCCCTAGGGTCCTCCTTATTGTTTAGCTTCTTTAGGGCTATAGATTTTAGTATGTTTATCCTATATTATATGGCTAATATCCACTTATTAGTGAGTATATAGCATGTGTGTCTTTCTGCTTCTGGGTTACCTCACTCAGGATGATCTTTTTTAGCTCCATTCATTTGCCTGCAAATTTCATGATTTCCATGTTTTTAATAGCTGAGTAGTATTCCACTGTGTAAATGTACGACACTTTCTGTATCCTCTGGCTATTATGAATAGAGGTGCTATGAACATGGTTGAGCAAATGTCCTTATTGAATGGTGGGGCATCTTTTGGGTATATGCCTAGGAGTGGTATAGTTGGATCTTGAAGTAGCATTATTCCTACTATTCCTAATTTTCTTAGGAAGTGCCAGATTTATTCCCAAAGCAGTAATAAAAGGGTACATTCCCATCAGCAATAGAGGAGGCTTCTCCTTTCTCCACATCCTCTCCAGAATGCATCATCCCTAGAGTTTTTTATCTTAGCCATTCTGATGGGTGTGAGGTGAAATCTCGTTTTGATTTGCATTTCCTTGATGACTAAGGATGTTGAGCACTTCTTTAAGTGTTTCTCTGCCATTTGATATTCCTCTACAGAGAATTTTCTGTTTAGCTCTGTACCCCATTTTTAATTGGGTTACTTGGTTTGTTGGTGTTCTTCTTAAGTTCTGCATATATTCTAGATATTAGCCCTCTGTCAGATAAAGGGTTGGTGAAGATCTTTTCCCAGTCTGTAGGCTGCTGTTTTGTTCTGATAACCATGTCCTTTTAGCAGAAGCTTCTTAGTTTCATGAGGTCACATTTATTAATTGTTGCTCTTAGAGCCTTGTGTTCTATTTAGGAAGTTGTCTCCTGTACCAATGAGGTGAAGGCTCTTCCCCAATTTTTCTTCTAACAGATTTAGTGTGTCTGGTTTTATGTTGAGGTCTTTGATCCAGTTGGACTTTAGTTTTGTGCAGGGTGATAAATATGGATATATTGCATTTTTCTACATGTAGACATCCAGTTAGACTAGCAGCATTTGTTGAAGATGCTGTCTTTTTTCCACTGTATGATTTTGGCTTCTTTGTCAAAAATCGAGTTTCCATGGGTGTATGGGTTTATTTATGGGTCTCTGATTTGACTCCCTTGATCCACCAGTCTGTGTCTATGCTAATACCATACTATTTATATTACTGTTGCTCTATAGTACAGCTTGAGGTCTATGATGGAGATACCTCTAGAAGATCTTTTGTTGTACAGGATTATTTCAGTTATTCTGAGTTTTTTGTTTTTCCATGTGAAATGGAGAATTGTTCTTTCAAGGTCTGCAAAGAATTGTGTTGGCATTTTGGTGAGAATTGCCCTGAATCTGTAGATTATTTTTGGTAAGACAGCTGTTTTCACTATGTTAATCCTACTGATCCATGATCATAGGAGATCTTTCCATCTTCTGACATCTTCTCCACTTTCTTTCTTCAGAGATTTAAAGTTTTTTTCATATAGGTCTTTAACTTGCTTGGTTAGAGTTACACCAAGGTACTTTATGTTATATGTGTCTATTGTTAAGGGTGTTGTTTCCTTAATTCCTTTCTCAGTCCTTTGACCTTTTGTATACAGGAGGACCTCAGTTTTTTTTCAGTTAATTTTTTATCCAGCCACTTTGCTGAAGGTGTTTATCAGTTGAAGGAGTTCTCTGATAGAATTGTTGGGGTTACTCAGGTATACTATCACATCATCTGAAAATAGTGATTCTTTCACTTCTTCCTCTCCTATTTGTATTTCTTTGATCTCCTTTAGTCATCTTATTGCTCTAGCTAGGACTTTAAGAACTATGCTGAAGAGATATGGAGAGAGTGGGCAGCCATGCCTTATCCCTGATTTCAGTGGGATTTATTTAAGTTTCTCTCCACTTAGTTTGATGTTGACTATAGGCTTGCTGTATGTTGTTTTTACTATGTTTAGGTATGTGCCTTGTAATGAGAACCTATTTAAATCATATTTTTCTATCAGTAAATTTGTGAATTATTTTCCCCATAACTAAAGTGAAGTTAAACTGATTTTGTATGCAAATGCTCCCAATTTATCGTGAATAAAAGCATCGTGAACATCATAATGTATTGATTCACATTCTCCACCTCAGAAGGATACACAGTCTTTCACAACCGATATTTCAAGTTCAGAGTCACTGTGAAGACTCAGAAGGAACATACATTGTTTGAATGAATTCTATGACAGCATCTTTAATACCTTGTTTTGAATGGGATGGACATTGAATGGAGGAGAAAACAAGCAACAGGACAGGAGCATACCAAAGAGGGCCTCTGAGAGAATCAATATAGCAATGTATCAAAGCAGATATTAAGACTCACAACCAAGCCTTCAGCAGAGGGCTGGGAATAATAATGAAAATAGGGGAAGTTAGTAAGACTTGGGGAGAACAAGAGCTCCACAAAGACCAAACTGAGCAGGGCACAGGAGTCTTTTACGAGACAGTTTCTCCAACCAAAGACCATGTATGGATATGGCCTAGAACCCCTGCTCAGATGTGGCCCATGGTAGCTCCGTGTCCAACTGAAGACCTAGTAAGGGGAACAGGGACTGTTTCTGTCATGAACTCGATGGCTGGCTCTTTGACCCTTCCCCATACACACCCGGGAATAACAGCAGCCTGGCTAAATCCCAGGGGAGGACATTGCAGCCAGCCCTGAGGAGACAAGATGAACTGGGGTCGGATGGAAGGGGAGGAGGTCCTCCACTATCAGTGGACTTGGAGGGGGGCGGGGAGGAGATGAGGGAGGGATGGGGAGAGTGGGAGGGAAGGAGGGAGGCGGCTACGCATGGGATGCAAAGTACCTAACTGGTGATTAATATAAAAGTAAATAAATTACATTTTAAAAAATACTTTGTTTTGTTGTAAAAATAACTTCTTAATCTCACGGAGAATTGGATAAATAGAAATTTATTGGAAGTAGTTAGCAATTTTTTGCAATCAAGATGAACAACCTACATCATGGTGATATTTCATAGCATGTGAGTATGGCAGTCCTTCCTGCCCACTGTTTCACTCTACAATAGCAAGTGGATATTAACTCAAATATTTTAAGTAATATATTTCACAGTCCATGGGTTCAAAATAATTCATTCTGAAGCAAATTCTGCCTTCCATTTATCCTGACATAAATGTGGTCAGATATGCTAAGGAATGCCCCCCATTTATTGTGAACAAAATGCAAATAATTTGAAATGAACAAGGCTTTCTTGTACTAACTAATGATTCAGAGTAAGCCGTCATTACAGCCATTTCTGACTCCAAAAGTTGCCAGACAGTGCAGTATAATTCCATCCCCTTATACCTATTCTGACATGAAATAATAGGAGAAAATTAAGGTGTAAGAACTTTACTATGTTGTGTTAGATTGGGCAGAAAGAGAGAAAACATGTGTGTGGTCAGCATATAAAAGCTCCATTTTGGAGGTGAGCCTGTGTGCCTGTTGCCCTTGCAGAGAGATCTGCCATGTGTTGAACATATTGTTCTGTTACATTTTTACCTAAGACACTCTTAACTCAGACATTATGCTTTAAAGGTGTTCCACTGATCCAACCAAAACTTTTGAAATAAAAGTAGACTCACAGTCTCCAAATATGATTTCATTAACTAGTCTTCACTATTTTGGCAATATTTATTTTATTTTATTAAATAGATCTGTATCATGTTGTTATGAATTATGTTGGAAAAAAAGTCCATAGCAAATTTTTTTCAGTTCTTCATCTGCCTAAAACACCAAAGAAATTTAATCAAAATTATTCTCTAGGAGGCAGCTTTATCGGGTAGTAAAAGAAGTGTTTGTGTGAGCACAGGTTCCTCCTCTAATTGACTACACTCGAGCTCATAAAAACACAGAATAAATGAACTGCATACATTTCATCATGTGGCTATAAAATGGATTCATGGGAGGTGGCAAGATTCATTACTACTGATATTGAAAGGCTACAGTAAATAATTGGGAGGTAAAATTTAAAATACCTATTTCCCCAAAGTCTCTATTATAACTCAGTAAAAACTCACTAGAAACAGAAAGTTTAAATTTTAACCGTATGTTCAGAGCTCATACATGTTCCAATACCAAACACTTCTTTTTCTGAAAAAAAAAACTCTTTCACTTCTTCGTCGTCTTTATGAGAATCAATTGTTTTGAATATTACTAAAGCTGAATTAGATATGTGCTTGCAATGCAGGGATTTTTCTAGCCATCACTATGCTGAGTTCTTGGAAAATCTCAAAGTCTAGTGTTTTACTGGCCTCTATTGCCACAATCTCAGAATGACACTTCCACACATGAGGTTTAAATGCAATTCCTCTCCTTTTTTTAAAAAAAACAAAACCATCAAAATTGCCAGTAACAAAAAAGCTAATATTTGTAAGACTCTACAGAAAAATCTAAGCAATTCTTTTAAAATAACTAATTGTCACACAGAGACCGATATTTAAATTTTTTTGATATTTAAAATTTTTTAAATCACTTTCTAAAAATTTTTCATTACATTTTATAAATTGATTATTTAATGCATCTTATCTTGGAGCTCCTATTCCAAGATATATCAGACTAAAGATCTCTCTGAAAGAGATCAAAGCATTTTGCCAAATAGAGTTTTAATATTCACTCCTTCATGCTAAAGAGATACTGTGCATCCTAGTAGAAACAACCACATACAAATAAACACACATATTAAATGAGAAAATAAATAAATTTATAAAATAAGCAAGGAATGGAAATGAACAGTAAGAGCTGTTGCCTTAAAAATAGTATATTAACTAATTACTGACACAGGAAGGCATGACATAGCACATCAGTGAATTTCCAAATATCTTTCTAAAAAAGTGATATAAAGTAAAAAATGTTTACTGCATTCATAAAATTAACTAAAAGAATAACTATAAGTAATAGAAAAAAGAGGAGGAAGACAGGGAGGAAATTACTTTAACAACTTCTAGAATGAAATGTTATTCAAGGAAAGCTGAATTTCCCTTTGTGGTTCGTGAACGCTCTTATTTGGCTCAGAATAAATTTTTGTCTATGCTGCTGGAGTGAGAGATCCTCTGCGTTTCAGAGGCAGTTATATAAATATGTTCCTTTCCAATTGCTAAGATATAAAAAGATTGTCAAGGCAATTTATGGAAGAGTATTTGTACTTCTGGTTCCAGAGTAATTCTAATTCCTCATAAAAGAAGGCAAGGCAGTAAACAGCAGATATTGTACCTGGAACAGTATCTGAACATTCACACCATGACCAGCAAGTATCACATACACAAAGAGCACTGAGAATACCAAGAATAAACTTGGCTTTAAACCTTCAAAACTGGCCCCTGGTAACATGTTTTCTAAGGGTACACCTGGCCCCTGGTAACATGTTTTCTAAGGGCACACCTCCTGAATCTCTCCAAACAACAACACTCAACACATGAGCCCACGGGAGATATACTCACTCAATCCACCACAATGTTGTTATGGTTAAGAGTCCATTTGCCACTACCTCAAGACCCAGCCATACCGCTCCTGGGCATATATCCAAAAGGTGCTCCACCAAACAAGGACATTTGCTCAGCCATCTTCATAGTGGCTTCATTTGTAATAGCCAAAAACTGGACATAACCTAGATACCCTTCAACCAGAGAATAGATACACAAAGTGTGGTACTTTTTCACAATGGATTACTACTCAGCTATTAAAAACAAAGAAATCATGAAATTAGCTGGCAAATGGATGAAACTAGAAAAGATCATCTTGAGTAAGGTAACCCAGACCCAGAAAGATGTGCACAGTATGTACTCATTTGCAGATATTAGACTTATTGTATAGGATAACTATACTTCAATCCACAGATCCAAAGAAGCTAAGTAACAAGGAGGACCCGAGGGAGGCTGCCAGAACAGCACCCCAAAGGGGAAACAGAATAGATAGCAGAAGTGGATGAAGGGAGGAAACTGGGCACATGATGTAATGGGGAGGAAAACAAGGGTGCAGATCACACGTGGGGAGAACAAGGGTGGGAGGTGAGAGCGCTGGGAACAAGAAGGAAAACTGAGGGGGCATCCCACTTTCAAGCTGGAGGCCTGGCACAGGGTAGGCTTCTGGAAGGATATGGATGTGACTCTAGCTGAGACTCCTAATGGGGGGGGGGGGAGGACACATGAAGACTAAGGAGACAATCTCCTAGCCAGGCAGGACTAGTGATGGAGAGGAACAACAACCCACTGACAAAACCTTTGATCCAAAAATTCTCCTGCCTACAGGCACTCCAGGTATGGAGGAGGAACAAAGATTGAGGGAATGTCCAACCACTGACTGGCCCAGTCTGGGACCCACCCCACAGTAGAGCCAGCCCCTGGGGCTATTAATGATGCTTTGTTGTGCTTTCAGACAGGAGCCTAACTTGACTTGGGAGGCTCCAGCCCACAGTGGATCCAGACAGATGCTAAGGTTTGCAACCAAGAACTCCGGAGGTCCATAGGAAGGGTTAGGAAAGGGAAGAAAGACCTGGAAAGGACAGGAACTTCACAGGAAGACCAGCAGACACAATTACCCAGACCTGTGTAGTTTTACAGAGACCAGGACATCAACTAGGGAGTGTGCATTGTCTGGACCCAGGTCTCTGCACATACATGGCCAATGGGTGGCTTGGTCTTCAAGTGGGTCACCTGGCAAGTGGGGACTGGGGACTGTTTCTAATATGGGCTCTTTTGCCTGCTTTTGGATTACTTCCCCTTGGCAGGGATGACTGGCCTGGCCTCAGGGGATGAAGATGTGCTCAGTACTGGTGTGACTTGGTGTGCTGGGGAGGATTGATGCTCCCCTTTTCTGGAGTTAAGAGGAGAGGGGAATAGGAAAGGAGGGGAGGGGGAACCCTGGGGATGTAAAGTAAGTAAACTGATATTTTTTAAAGTTTTAAAAAAAGAATCCATTTGCAGATTAAAAGGATAGCAAGAGATGGTCTTTTAGACATGGTAATACTTGAACAATACTTAAAGATTTTAAGGAAATAAACAATGTTGTTATATACCAAAGTCCAGTATATGCCTGATGTTAACAGGGTCGTCTAAGGCTGAGGCACAGTGACCCATTAGAATTGCAATAGAATACTTAAACAGAGAAAAATGGGTAGTTATAGTTATAGAGGTTTTAGAAGTTAATATAAGAATTGCATCCCAGAAGCAGAAAGACAGACACGATATATATTCACTTATAAGTGGATACTAGACTTATAAGAAGGATAAACATACTGAAATCTATACACCTAAAGAAGATAAACAAGAAGGGGGTCCCAGGGTAAGATGATTAGTCCTCACAAATGGGATGAACACTGGAAGAAGGAGAAAACAAGAAAAGACAGGAGCCTACCACAGAGGGCCTCTGAAAGACTCTACCTAGCAGTGTATCAAAGCAGAGGCTGAGACTCATAACCAAACTTTGGGCAGAGTGCAGGGAATCATATGAAAGAAGGGGGAGTTAGTAAGACCTGGAAAGGACAGGAGCTCCATAAGGACCAAATATATCTGGGCACAGGGGTCTTTTCTGAGACTGATTCTCCAACCAAGGACCATTCATGGATATAACTTAGAACCCCTGCTCAGATGCAGCCCATGGCAGTTTGGTATCCAAGTGGGTACCCCAGTAATATGGTATGAACTCAGTGACTGGGTCTTTGACACACACACACCCTCACGCCCAAGGGAGGAGCAGCCTTGCCAGGCCACAGAGGAGGACATTGCAGCCAGTCCTGATGAGACCTGATAAGCTAGGATCAGATGGAAGTGAGGAGGACCTCCCCTATCAGTGGACTTAGAGAGGGGCAGGGAAGAGATGAGGGAGGGAGGGTAGGATTGGGAGGAAATAAGGGACCAGGCCACAGCTGGGATGCAAAACGAATAAAATGTAATTAATGTAAAAAAATAAAAATTAAATAAAAAAAAAAGAATTGCAAGGTGTAAAACAGATAGATACCAAACAGCCCACAGGTTAAAGTTCAAAAATCATGGACTTAATAATATGTGAATATTAGGAAACTTGTATGTTAACTAGGCAAAACAGAGCTTTCATTCCAGAGACCTAGGATTGAACTACTGAAAGCACATTCTACATATAATTTGAAGTTTAGGGTACAGCAAAACTTATATAAAGATTAAATATGACAGACAAAAAAGATTACAGGAATACTACCCTGGTGTTCTGAAATTGTCACAGTTCAAATAGAAAAGACAGTGGGAGGAGCAAGCTTAGAAGTGTGGAGCAGAAGCTAGCTTGTGCATCAGACTTGTTTCATTGAAAATATATATTTAAGCTCTTGGCCTCTTGCCACTTGCTCCGCTTGCTCCTTCTTGCCCTCTTGGCCCTGTCCCCTTTTCTCTGTCAGGGCACCCCTCTCTCTTTCCCCCATCATATCCTGCTCTCCTCTCTTCTCTCTCTCTCTCTCTCTCTCTCTCTCTCTCTCTCTCTCTCTCTCTCTCTCTCTCTCTCTTCATCTCCAAGTAAAAAACCTCTTTCATATGAAATCTGTTGTATGCCTCATCATTCATTAACTGTCCCCAACAGTGGTGCCGAAACCCAAGAGGGTCTTTCCTGGTTTTTCTGGGAACCCTTTTGGACTCCAATGGGACAACAGACGGCTATAACAGATTTTTTTCTGCTCTATCAACACCTAGAAATCTTTACTTTTCCTCAACTCTCTTTTGCGCATGGAACATCTGTCCTGCGGCCTGTGGCGGCTGCCACCCGTGCTCCAAACCAGAAACCCACTCGGCTGCAAAATCAGCGTGGCCTAACCTATGCCTAAAAATCTTTACTTTCTCTCAACTACCCTGCCCTTAGCACACAGCACATTTGTCCAGCGGCCCACAGCGGCTACTTGCTGCTGCTCAGACTTGCTCCCCTCCGGGTGCTTCGAGCTCCAAGCCCCTGGGACTCACAGGGTGCAAAAAATCGGGGACACAGATTTGCACCGATGCCTCAGGCTCCAGTGGGCGAGATTTTAACATGGGCTAGATTTTGAATCTCCCACAAAACTCCCGCAGCCTTGTTGGTTTGGGGAGATGAGTCACTGCCGCCTCCACATGGTTTCATGGCCATGTTGACTTAGGGCAACTCGCCCCTATCCTTTCCTGCAAACAGGGTTCCCTCCACAAGAGCTCTGACCTGGCATGTGATCGCCCCTCCCCCACTCCTGCCATGCTCCAAGCGCACATTCAAACGCTGGCTCCCAGTATTTCAGGCCCCCAAGGCGCTATTTTCAAGCTTTAAAAAAAATCTTTTCTTCCTGACTTCTGTACACTCTGATATATATATACACAACACCTCCTTAATCATAACTGTTTGTTTTATCTCCTTTTAGACTAAGACAACAACAAGCCTCATTTTAAATTGGTATGGATTTTTATAAAAATTCAAAATTATGTTTTGCAATATATATAATTCAACCCTGCTTAAAAATAAATTTTAAATAAAACAAAATGAAAAAAATAAATAAAAGCTTACTATCCCTCAAAAAAAATAAATAAATTTTATATAATAATAAAATTTCAAAGTTATAAATGTCTATTCAAATTAAATTAACATAAAACGTCTCAGTGCCTATGTCTTTTTCAGTTCCTAAATTAATAAATGCTGTTTCTCCTGCCATGAGCTGCCTGTGCTCCAGATTCACCACTAGGCTTTCTGGCTAATAGGTTTGCTATAAGAAATGTAAATGAAATTTTTAAATTGCTTTATACTGTTCTACAATATTGCTGGTTTTAAAACTTATAACTCAGGAGTTGGTTACTACATACAGGTTTTTGCCAATATTCTAAATTAGGATCTATTAATTTTAGAGGCATTTATTTATGTTAAAACTTGGTCATTATGCTATATCTTTACTATCAAAAGGTTAAAATATGCTTGGTCTTATTTTTTATTGGTATTGTTATTAATCTATAGTATAATCTTAGACTTTTATAAGATATAAACTTTTTATGTACTAAATCCTACAGAAAACTGTTCTACTGTCACTTTAGTTTTTTCATTTTTATTTTATATTAATCACAGGTTATGTACTTTGTATCCCAGCCACAGCCCCTTCCCGCATTCCCTATCCCCCCCTTCCCTCCCTCATCTCCTCCCTGCACCTCTCTAAGTCCACTGATAAGGGAGGACCTCCTCCCCTTCCATCTAACTCTGGCTTATCAGGTCTCTTCGGGAATGGCTGCAATGTCCTCTTCTGTGACCTAGCAAGGCTACTCCTCCCTCGAGGGACAGGGAGGTCAAAGAGCCAGCCCTTGAGTTCATGTCCGAAATAGTTTCTATTCCCCTTACTAGTATACCCACTTGGGAATTGAGCTACCATTTGCTACATACAAGCAGGGGTTCTAGGTTATAACCATACATGGTCCTTGGTTGGAGAGTCAGTCTCAGAAAAGTCCCCTGTGCCCTTGCGGAGCTTCTTGCGGAGCTCCTGACCTCTCACATCTTTCACATGATTCCCTGCACTCTGCCAAAGGATTGGTTATGTTTCTTAATATTTGCTTTGATACACTGCTAGGAAGAGAGTTTCCGAGGCCCTCTGTGGCCGGCTCTTGTCCTGCTACTTGTTTACTCCTACATCCAATGTCTGTCCCATTTGACTTTCTAAGTGAGTATTAATCCTCTTACCCCAGGTCCTCTTTCTTGTTTATCTCCTTTAGGTGTATAGATTTCTGTATTTTTATCCTGTTTTATAGGTCTATATAAGTGAGAATGCACCATGTTCGTCTTTCTGCTTTTGGGATACCTCACCCAGAATGATCGTTTCCAGGTCCCACCATTTGCCTGCAAATTTCATGATTTCCTCGTTTTTAATTACTGAGTAGTATTCCATCGTGTAAAAGTACCACAATTTCTGTATCCATTCCTCAACTGAGTTATTTCCAGGTTCTGGTTATTATGAATAAAGCAGCTACGAATATAGTTGAGCAAATGTCCTTGTTGTGTACTTGAGCATTTTTTGGATATATGCCTAAGAGTGGTATAGCTGGTTCTTGAGGAATCACTATTCTTAATTGTCTAAGAAAATACCAAATTGATTTCCAGAGTGGTTGTCCAAGTTTACATTCCCACCAGCAATGGAGGAGGGTTCCTCTTTCTCCACAGCCTCTCCAGCATGTGTCACTTGAGTTTTTGGTCTTAGCAATTCTGACCTACTGTCACTTTAATGGACTGTATTTATGATTTTTAAGGCTCCAACTTAACAGGGATAAAACCTAAAGTCCTAATATTTAATGGTTAACAAGTACAAGTTAATAGTCATCTCATAGATGTCCAAATGTATATTTATAGTCCTACAGATGCAAATACAGTCTCACTGCCATCTTTAATAAACAGCTGAGGATGGTCCTTGAGTCACCATACAGGAGCTGGTAAAAATAATAGAAGAGCCAGCTCTGAGGCTGCTGGCATTCCCGCACAAAAGACAAGAGGTCTGCAGTGCCCCATCCCGCTGGGGTTTGGCCAAAAGTCAGTTCTGCCAGGTGATTGTTTCAAATGCAGCCAAAGGGGACGCTGGTCCTGCTGCTGCCTCAACAAGCTACAGCTGCCTGTCCGCAGACTGGCCTCTGGAAGTCAAAATGCTCCCATGCAGGCTTGTCCTCTGTGCCCAGCATGGAGGCTCAACCAGCACAAGAGCCATAGACACTTCCAGCCTTCTAGTTCTTTGGCCTGGCTGAGAACAAATAAATGGCTCCTTGATTCAGCAACCTCCACCACTCTTGCCCAGCCCAGAGTAACATTGTAGGTCTGTTTTGGCCTCACACTGGGGTCTCACAGACATGTTGCCAACTTCTGTGTTGGGAGACTTCAGATACCTTCTCAGTTCTCTTCAAATGCAGGAGAGCAGGCCTTAAACCTCAGTCCCAGAGCTGCTATCGTCAGGCCTAGACACAATATGCCTTGTTGCCAGTCTCAAAAACAGGCCTAAATAAAACCTTTAACCATCCCTTTATTTAGCTAAAGGACAATAACTGTTCATAGCAGTCTCATCTATGTCTCATGGTAAAAAACTAGATACAAAGGCCAAAAAGAATGTTATTTGAGGGTCTAAAAAAGTGTCTTAAGATTAGTAACAAATTATACATGTTCAAAAGTCTAAGAAAGTGTCTTAAGATTGGTAAACACAGGTTATACATGTTTGAGAGTCTAAAAAGATCTTAAGATTGGTAGACGCAAGTTATACATGTTTGAGAGTCTAGAAAAGCATTTTAAGGTTGATAAATGCAAGTCATAAATGTTTGAGGGTCTAAGAAAATGTTTTAAGGTTGGTAAATGCAAGTTATAAAGGTTACAAGGGCTAAGGTGATTTAAAGTATCCTAAATAGGTAAAAAGGCTTAATATTTCCTCCTGTTGCTATGCTACTGTTATATTGACTCTCCAGAGCTTTGACCTTTATCAATAGAGCTCTTATCTCTGCAAGAACCAAATATATCAGGGCACAGGGGTCTTTTATGAGACTGTCTCTCCAACCAAGGACCATGTGTGGATATAATCTAGAACCCCTGCTTGAATGTTGCAAATGGTAGCTCAATATCCAAGTGGGTACACTAGTAAGGGGAACAGGGACTATTTCAGACATGAACTCAACAGCTGGCTCTTTGACCTCCCGCCCCCCCCCCGAGGGAGGAGCAGCCTTGCTAGGCCACAGAAGAGGACATTACAGCCAGTCCTGAAGAGACCTGATAAGCTAGAGTTAGATGGAAGGGGAGGAGGTCCTCCCCTATCAGTGGACTTGGAAAGGTGCGAGGAGGAGACGAGGGAGGGAAGGGGGGGATAGGGAGGGAATGCGGGAGGGGACTATGGCTGGGATACAAAGTGCATAACCTGTGATTAATATGAAATAAAAATGTTAAAATAAAATAAATAATAAAATAATAGAGCTCTTATTTTTTAATCTAACTCTAAAACAAAACCTTCCACTATACCACCCACTATCATTGTTCCAAACTCAAGATTTTAAATCTTCATAATGTGTATTTACAGTAAAGGTTAAAAATCAAGTGAGCTTTTGTCCTTTCCACTTCATGAAAGGCTTCTGCCTTTTCAGAGCTCACCTTAAAGAATGCTTATGCTGTTAACACAAATATGTATGTCTACTGCCTTTTCTACAATGTATACTTCAGTGCAGATTACAGTTATGATGCTAACATGTCTAAAGTTTTAACTCCTTCATAAAACTTAAAAATAATTCTTATAAGCTGCAGGAAATCCACCTGAATCCACCTCTAAGAAAATTGGGCTCCAGATAAGTACTGCACTTATTGCCTATCTCAGAAGGTGGGATTCCTCCCCTTTCCCTGGTTTTAGGACTTCCCTTTCCTGGCTACTTGATTGCTACTTTCTATAGACAACGCTGGCTGGATTGGTGAGTTCTCCTCATTGGCCAACCACTGAACTGAACCTCATTTATCAGCATAAAACACCTCTCCTGGTAGGGAAAGCTTGACTGTTACAACTTCCTACTATCTTTTGAGATGGAGGGATGCTCCCCACCCCAACCACAGTCTTCCCTGGCTACAGTTGACCCTTTTTGCTGACTCCATTTAGGACTTCCCCTTTCCCCTGGGAGAGATCTTTTCCCTCTATGTGCACAGTTTCTTCCCCTCACGCTCGCCTATGAAAATCCTAGCGCTAGGTGAACTGTGTCTCCTATGGGCAGCCATGCCCCTGGTCTCTGGCCAAAGCTGATGAGCTATTGGATCAGGTAGGACCATATATATCTACTGGGTCAAGCCTTGCTCTTAGGATGCCTTGACAGGTCACTGACTCCTACCCTCCCAATGGGAATAGTCCATTCGTCCGTTCCTCCAGATTCTCCTCTGGGATGTCTTCTGGAGAATTTCGGGTTTCTACACCTAATGCCCACTTTAAGGGCCTCTAAGTTTACACACTTCTATAACCAAACCTCACCTCAATTACAGATCCAGAGCAAAGCCTTTTTAATTACTGCCAGTGATTGGGCAAGTGAAGGTTCCCTCAGGTAGATGGAAGTTCCCATGCTCAAGTCTCTTTGATCCAAACCCTACACCTGTTCACTCTCCCAAAAATTTTAAAAATACACCTAAAGGATTTTCTCCA
The DNA here is from genome assembly GCA_028658305.1 of Pachyuromys duprasi. Taxonomy (NCBI): domain Eukaryota; kingdom Metazoa; phylum Chordata; class Mammalia; order Rodentia; family Muridae; genus Pachyuromys; species Pachyuromys duprasi. The sequence goes on from CM053764.1 coordinate 64,288,629, forward strand.
TAGCCTACTTAACTTTGACTTCTGCCTATATATGTTTTTCAATGTCCTGCCAGACACAGATGTTTCCTATATCCATAACTGCATCAAAGCAGCTACCACAAGTGTTCAACTCTAACCTCATAGACTTCCATCAAGCTAGACCTGCACTTCCCCTCCCAGCCATGGATGTTCTCACAGGTCGTGGACAGCATCAAAACAGCCTGTTCTTCCAGGACTTGGCCAGCATTTCAGCCCTTTGACTTCCCTACAGTGCCCCCTGTGTCAGCAGGAAGTAGCCAGAAAAGAATCTATGCCCTTATTCACTTGTTATTAACAAAAGGCTGGAATAGTGTGCTTCAAGACCAGGACAAGCAGCTCCAGGTTCTCCCAGCATTCCTCAGTCCCTACCTGCTGCCTTGCATGGCTGGCAACTCTCTACTGACAACCCTCTACCCTAAAGTTTCCAGGGCACAGGCTTCCCTTCCTCCTCTTTACCATGTAATCTGACCATTTTGTTGCTATTATTTCTTCTCTCTCTTAACCCCTTGCATGGCAACCAAGAGCTGCTTCTATATATACTTGAACTTACCTTACATGAGAAGCAGCCCAAGTTCCTCATTTTTTTAATTATAGAAAAAGGGAGGAATGTTAGTATTTAGGAACCTGGTTCAGGGTTGTCTAGCAACCTATGATGTCATCATGTGTCACCTGGAAGGCGTGGCCCTTTCCCCTTTTATCTGTAGGGGCGCCCCCTCTCTCTCCCCCCTATCATGTCCTGCTCTCCCTTCTCTCTCTCTCTCTCTCTCTCTCTCTATCTCTCTCTCTCTTCATCTCCATCTAATAAACCTCTTCATATAAAAAAGAAAAAATATATTTAAATGTGTTATAGCCAGAGGCTTACGAGGTAAAGAAATTCTTAGAAGCAATTGTGATACCTATAAACTTATTTGCACTAAGATATAAGTAAACAATTGCATGAAATGTTAGGAACAGCTCTGATAAACAGAAGAATGAGCTTCATAACAAAATTAAGAAAATTGTGCTGTCAGAATTGAATTAAAAAAGTAGATGAGAAGAAATGTACGAAATGGGATAAAGATATTCTCTTGGTTAAGGTTTTATTGCTGCGAAAAGACACTATGACCAAGGCAACTCTTATAAAGGAAACTGCTTAAAGTTTCAGAAACTTAGAGTTTACAGAGTATACAGTTTACAGACTTAGAGTTTATAGTCTTAGAGTTTCAGAGACTCAGTCCATTACCATCATGGTGGGCAAGCATGGCAGCCCACAGGTAGACATGGTACTGAAGGAGTCAAGAATTCTACATCTTGATCTAAAGGCAACAGCAGGAGACTGAGCCAGGAGGAGACTATCTTACACACTGACAGAGCTTGAGCATACACTTCAATCCCATAATGACACTCTTCCTCCAACAAGGCTACACCTCCATGAACAAGGCTGTACCTCCTAATACTGCCACTCTCCGTGGGCCAAGCACTCATATGAGTCTGTGAGGGGCCAAACCTATTCAAAACACCACAGAAACCTAAAAGAGAGGGTAGATTTCTGGAAGAACGAAATTAAGGAGATAAAATGGCATGACTTCTAGCACACATGTAGAAGTAGTTCTTCAGGATATCAATGCTGATAACTGAAATAAGAAAAGAGTAAACCATGGAACTTGAGCTTGTTTGGAGGTTCCACCAGGGGATCACAGCTACTCATAGACCCTTGACTGAAGGCCGGTCCTCCTCTGTTCAGGCTGTGTTACATTTACACAATTGGATACTACTCAGCAGTTTAAAACAAGAAAATCATAAAATTTGCAGGCAAATGATGTGATCTAGAGAAAATCATCCTGAGTGAGGTATTACAGAGGCAGAGAGAGACACGCAGTATATGCTCACTTATAAGTGGATACTAGACCTATAATATAGGATAAACATATTAAAATTTGTACACTTAAAGAAGCTAAGCAAGATGGAGGTCCCTGGGTAAGATGATCAGTCCTCACTCAGAAGACAAATGGGATGGACATTGGAGGAAGGAGAAAACAGGAAACAGGGCAGGAACCTACCACAGAGGGCCTCGGAAAGACTCTACCCAGCAGTGTATCAAAACAGATGCTGAGACTCATAACCAAACTTTAGGCAGAGTGCAGGGAATCTTGTGAAAAAAGGGGGAGATCGTGGAACCTGGAGAGGACAGGAGCTCCACAGGAGAGCAACAGAACCAAAATATCTGGGCCCAGGGGTCTTTTCTGAGACTGATACTCCAACCAAGGATCGTTCATCAAGATAACCTAGAACCCCTGCTCAAATGTAGCCCATGGCAGCTTAGAATCTAAGTGGGTACCCTAGTAAGGGGAATAGGGACTGTCTCTGATATGAACTCCCATGAGTGTGGAGCAGCCTTGCCAGGCCACAGAGGAGGACAATGTAGCCACTCCTGATGAGACCTGGTAAGTTAGGGTCAGATGGAAGGGGAGGAGGACTTCCCCTATCAGTGGACTTGGAGAAGAGCATAGGAGGAGATAAGGGAGAGAGGGTGAGATTGGGAGGAAGGAAAGAGGGGGCTACAGCTAGGATACAAAGTGAATAAACTGTAATTAATATTAACAAAAAGAAAAAGATGTACACAAAGATGAGAAAGAACAGTTTTGTGAGAAGACAAATTCTGTCATTGGGGGAAAATTACCAAAAGCAAATTAAATGGTAGAAGGAGCTTCCACAGACACGTGGCAGCCATGAAACCCAGATTCATAAGTGGAAGCTTGAAACTTGAAGGAAGAAGCCTTTCTGAAGACACATTTGTGAGCTGGCTGCTTGGGATGCTGGCTGCAGGTCCTCAAGAAAGAGCCAATAATGTCTTGATAGTCCGCTTCGTGTTTTCTAACAACGGCCACCACTGGTCAGAATCACATTTACAGAAAAGAGCTAAGAAAAAGATCATAGCCTACATTTGATGCAGAGTGTGGTATAACATGTGAGCCCTGCATGCTAGTCACAATTGCTTCCTTTTTTGTGGTTGTCCTGTGTGATTAATCTTCAAAGTGACTTCCTAAGTAAATGGGCAGCACAAACCCTTTATTTAAAAATTTCCAGAAGATAAAAAGAGCAAATAGTAATGATTACACATTCTTAAGGATATTTTAAAATAATGTAATTTTATAATATCTTTAAAAATAAAATTTAGGAGATCCACAAAATTTAGGCTACCACGAGAGGACACTGTGTCTGAGGAGTAGGACAGCAGAAACAACGCAGTGACCAGGAGACTGAACTCTGGGAACTAAAACGCCAGCATTTGAGATTGCCAGGTGAGCGGAACTCCTACAGTGAGAAAGTCAAGTGGGAAAACCCTAGGGACACCCAGTTATTACCCGGAAAAATCTCCGGGTGACCAGCAGCACAGAGCTCTGATCTAAACAAGCAGCCACGCTGGGCGCCCGCACCCGCCATAATAGATTGGATCACACAGTCTCGCGGGCAGTCTGAGGAGAAACCAGGTACCATTTTCACTGACCTGCACACTGCGAGCGCACACTGCACCTGGGTTCTGCTAGGCTCACACAGATCGCCAGAACCACCCCAGACTGAGAGGGTC
>CM053764.1:64292714-64315206 GCA_028658305.1 Pachyuromys duprasi
CCTCTTAGCTGTGGGTTGAGACAGAACTCGGGTTCCTCCCACATCTGCCGGTGGACTCACACACTGACTGAGTTTTTGCTGGCAGAAGCGTTCGGCTCGCACCCCCGCAGTGTGCGGACTGTTCAAAATGGTCCCCCAATCCACTCAGTTTGTGTTGGTTCCGGCGATCGGTTCGCGCCCGCTGCACACCCATGGGTTCAGGCAGAACTCGGGTTCCTCCCAGACCCGCCGGCGGACTCACACACTGACTGAGTTTTTGCTGGCGGAAGCGTTCGGCGGGCACCCCCGCAGAGTGTAGACTGGTCAAAACGGTCCCCCAATCCACTCAGTCTGGGGTGGTTCTGATGATCGGTTCGTGCCCGCCACACACCTGCGGGTTGAAGCAGAACCCGGGTGCAGTGTGCGCTCGTAGGGCGCAGTTCAGTGAAAACGGCACCCAGTTCCTCCTGAGACTGCCTGCGAGACTGTGTGATCCAGTCTACAATGGCGGGTGCGGGCGCCCAGCGCAGCTGCTCGTTTCGATCAGAGCTGTGCGCCGCTGGTCACCGGGAGATTTTTCCAGGTAATAACTGGGTGTCTCTAGGGTTTTCCCACTTGATTTTCCCACCGTAGGAGTTCTGCTCACCTAGCACTCACAATGCTGGCGTTTTAGGTCCCAGAGTTCAGTCTCCTGGTCGCTGCGTTGTTTCTGCTCTCCTACTCCTCAGACACAGTGTTCTCTCCTGGCAGCCATCTTGGATCCTCCTATGATTTTCTTGAAAATATTTTCTGGACCTTAGAGCTGGTATCTTCTTTTTCATCTACTCCTATTATTCTTAGATTTTTGTCTTTTCCTGGTGTCCTTGATTTCTTGGATGTTTTATGTTTGGAACTTTTCTGATTTTACTTTTTCCTTGAGAGGTGTATCAATTTCTGCAAGTGTATCTTCAGCACCAGAGATTCTCTCTTCCATCTCTCCTATTTTTTCTCTATGTTCTCCAGCTCCAGGGTTTTCTCTGTTGGTGTTTTCTTTATTGATTCTAATTCTATTTTCATATCTTGCACCATTTCCTTCATCTCTTTGAATATGGAGTCCTGCTTTTCAATGATGGCTTCTCTTTTCTTGTTTCTTTCCTCTCTATATGATGTTAATTGTGCCTCTCCTTGTTTGGCTCTATGTCCTGTGTTTCTTTGAGAGCTTTGTTCATTTCCTCTTCACTTGTCTCCACTTGTGTGGCTATTTCTTTGAGAGCTTTGTTCATTTCCTCTTCACTTGTCTCCACTTGTGTGGCTATTTCTTTGAATGAGTTGTTCATTTCCTCTTTATGAGCCTCTAATAACTCAGTAAGCATAGTTTTAAAGTAATTTTCTTGTGTTTCCAATGAATTGAAGTGTCCATTGATTTTGGGGGGTTGCTGGTGAAGCCATGATGTCCTGACTTTTGTTGGGTGTATTCTTATGCTGGCCTCTGGCCATGTGCTTATCTATAACCCTCACCGTTTGTTCCTGGAGTCTGTACTTCAAACTAGGTCCGTCTTTTTCTGTTTTCTGGGATGTTTTTCAAGAAGATGAGAGGTTCGCTGGTTTGAGAGTTTGTGTTGGTGTTTCAGCTTTACCTAAGTGAGGAATGTTATGCTGGCGCTATTTGCAGCTGCTGTTAGAGGGCGCAGGGTGCAGGCACAGATTCCCTGACTACCTCAGTGGCCTACAGGCCACTGGTATTCAGATCTGTCTGGGCTCCAGGAATTGTTTGCCTGGAATTCAGTGGTAGACCTGCAGAGCAGGGGTTTCACTGCTGAGAGCACTGCCCCAAGAATCCCTATGTTGCACACAATAAGAGTGTGGGTGGTAGGGTCTACTGCTTGCGTACAGGTGCCCTGGATCTGGGGCTCTGCAAGCACTCACTTGAAGGCTCACTCAATCACTAGCATGACCAGTCCAAAAGCACAGAAGTTCCCCTTGTTATTTCTGATTTGGTCCTGCTGGGGAAAATGCGAGTGTACACTAACAATCAGCTCAGTGTGCTGTAGCAGCAGATCTTTGTGCCCTCTATCCCCCAAGGAAATAGAAGCAATCATCAAATTTTCCCTTCCAAGAAACAGCCCTGCGCCAGGTGGTGTTAGCACAGAATTCTACCAGACCTTCAAAGAAGTGCTAACTCCAATTCTCTTCAAACTATTCCACAAAATAGAAACAGAAGGAATATTACCAAACTCATTCTATGAAGCCACAATGACCTTGATACCTAAACCACACAAAGACCCAACAAAAAAAAGAGAACTTCAGACCTGTATCTCTTATGAACATTGATGCAAAAATACTCAATAAAATACTCGCAAACCAAATCCAAGAACACGTCAAAGATATCATCAACCACCAGGCACTTCATCCTAGGCACGCAGGGATGGTTCAATATATGGAAATCCATCAATGTGATCCACCACATAAACAAACTGAAGGAGAAAAACCACATGATCATCTCCCTAGATGCCTAAAAAGGATTTGATAAAATCCAACATCCATTCATGTTTAAAGTCTTAGAGAGATCAGGGATACAAGGCACATACCTAAACATAGGAAAGGCAATATACAGCAAACCTATAGCTAATATCAAACTCAATGGAGAGAAACTTAAATCAATCCCACTGAAATCAGGGACAAGGCAAGGCTGCCTACTCTCTCCATATCTCTTCAACATAGTACTTGAAGGCCTAGCTAGAGCAATAAAACAACTAAAGGAGATCAAGGGAATACAAATTGGAATTGAAGATGTCAAAGTGTTACTATTTGCAGATGATGATAGTATACATGAGTGACTACAAAAATTCAAGCAGAGAACTCCTTCCGCTGATAAACACCTTCAGCAAAGTGGTTGGATACAAAATCAACTCAAAAAAATCAAAAGCCCTCCTGTACACCAGAGACAAAAGGGCCAAGAAAGAAAGTAGGGAAACAACACCCTTCACAATAGCCACTAATAACATAAAGTACCTTGGGGTGACTCTAACCAAGCAAGTGAAAGACCTGTGTGAAAAATTCTTCAGTCTCTAAAGAAAGAAATTGAAGAAGATATCAGAAGATGGAAAGATCTCACATGCTCAAGGATCGATAGAATAAACACTGAAAATGGCCATTCGGCCAAAAGCAATCTACAGATTCAATGCAATTCCCATCAAAATACCAACACAATTCTTTACAGAACTTGAAAGAAAAATTCTCAACATCATATGGAGAAACAAAAAAACCAGAGTTTCCAAAACAATCCTGTTCAACAACAGATCATCTGGAGGTATCTCCATCCCTGACCTCAAGCTGTACTACAGAGCAACAGTAATAAAAACTGCATGGTATTGGCATACAAAGAGAATGGTGGATCAATGGAACCAAATAGAAGACCCAGAAATAAACCCACCCACATACAAATACTTGATTTTTTACAAAGAAGCAAAAATCATTCAATGGGGAAAAGACAGCATCTTCAACAAATGGCACTGGTCCAACTGGATGTCTGCATGCAGAAAAATGAAAATAGATCCATATTTATCACCCTGCATAAAACTAAAGTCCAAGTGGATCAAAGACATCAACATAAAACCAGACACACTAAACCGGTTAGAAGAAAGAGTGGGGAAGAGCTTTGAAGTCATTGGCACAGGAGACAACTTCCTGAACAGAACACCAACAGCACAGGCTCTAAGATCAACAATCAATGAACAGGACCTCATGAAACTGAAAACCTTCTGTAAAGCAAAATACAATGTCATCAGAACAAAACAATAGCCTAAAGACTAGGAAAGGATCTTCACCAACCTTATATCTGACAGAGGGCTGATATCCAGAATATATAAAGAACTCAAGAAGTTAAAAAGCAACAAATCAGGCAGTCCAATTAAAAAACGGGGTACAGAGCTAAACAGAGAATTCTCTATAGAGGAATATCGAATGGCAGAGAAACACTTAAAGAGATGCTCAATGTCCTTAGCCCTGAAGGAGATAGAAATCAAAACAAGCCTGAGATTTCACCTTACACCCATCAGAATGGCTAAGATTAAAAACTGAAGTGACAACACATGCTGGAGAGGTTGTGGAGAAAGGGGAATCCTTCTCCATTGCTGGTGGGAATGTAAACTTTTACAACGACTTTAGAAATCAATGTGGCGCTTTCTCAGACATTTAGGAATAATACTTCCCCAAGATCTAGCTATACCACTCCAAGGTATATATCCAAGTACACAACAAGGACATTTGCTCAACCATGTCTGTAGCAGCTTTCTTTGTAATAGCCAGAACCTGGACACAACCCAGGTGTCCCTCAACTGAGGCATGGATACAGAAATTGTGGTGCATCTACACAGTGGAATATTACTCAACAATAAAAAATGAGGAAATCATGAAATTTTCAGGTAAATGGTGGGAACTAGAAAAGATCATCCTGAGTGAGCTATCCCAGAAGCAAAAAGACGTACACAGTATATACTCACTCATATAAACATATACTATAGGATAAACCTACTAAAATCTGTACACCTAACGAAACTAATCAAGAGGGAGGACTCTGGCTAAAATGCTGAATCCCCATGTAGAAGGGCAAAGAGGATGGACATCAGAAGAAGGAGGAAACAGGGAACAGTACAGGAGCCTGCCAAAGAGGGCCTCTGAAAGGCTCTACCCTGCAGGTATCAAAGCAGATGCTGAGACTTATAGCCAACCTTTGGGCAGAGTGCAGGGAATCTTATGAAAGAAGTGGGAAATAATAAGACCTGGAGAGGACAGGAGCTCCACAAGGAGAGCAACAAAACCAAAAAATCTGGACATGGAGGTCTTTTCTGAGACTGATACTCCAACCAAGGACCATTGATGGAGATAACCTAGAACCCCTGCACAGATGTTGCCCATGGCAGTTCAATGTCCAAGTGGGTTCCCTAGTAATAGGAACACAAACTGTCTACAACATGAACTGATCGGCCTGCTCATTGATCACTTCCCCACCCCCACCCCAAGGGGGAACAACCTTACCAGGCCACAGAGAAAGACAGTGCAGCTACTCCTGATGAGAGCTGATAAACTAGGATCAGAAGGAAGGAGAGGAAGACCTCCCCTATTCGAGGACTTGGGAAGGAGCATGTGTGGAGAAGGGGGAGTGAGGGTGGAATTAGAAGGGGAGGAGGGTAGGGGCCCCGGGGGATACAAAGTGAATAAAGTGTAATTAATAAAAATCAAAATCAAAATGGGAAAAAAGACAAGGAAATCATGAAATTTGCAGGCAAATGGTGGGATCTAAAAAAAAAATCATCCTGAGTGAGGTATCCCAGAAGCAGAAAGACACATATAGTATATACTTACTTATAAGTGGATACTAGACCTATAAGATAGGATAAACATACTAAAATCTGTACACCTAAAGAAGATAAACAAGAAAAAGGACCCAGGGTAAGATGATCAATCTTCACTTAGAAAAACAAATGGGATGAAGATTGAAAGTAGGAGAAAACAAGTAACAGGACAGGAGCCTGCCACAGAGGGCCTCTGAAAGACTCTACCTGGCAGTGTATCAAAGTAGATGCTGAGACTCATAACCAAGCCTTGGACAGAGTGCAGGGAGTCATATGCAAGAAGGGGGAGTTAGTAGGACCTGGAGAGTCTGTGTGCACAAGGTTCTTGTCTGAGACTGTTTCTCCAAACAAGAACCATTCATGGATATAATCTAGAGCCCCTGCTCAGATGAAGCCCATGGCAGCTCAGTCTCCAAATCGGTTCCCTAAGGGGACTGTCTCTGACATGAACTCAATGGATGCCTCTTTGACCTGCCCTCCCCCCTGAGGGAGGAGCAGCCTTGCTAAGCCACAGAGGAGGACATTGCAGCCAGTCCTGAAGAGACCTGGTAAGCTGGGGGCAGATGGGGCGGGGGAAGTCCTCCCCCATCAGTGGACTTAGAGAGGGGCATGGAGGAGATGAGGGAGGGTGGGTGGTATTGGGGGGCAATGAGGGAGGGTGCTACAGCTGGGATACAAAATAAATAAACTGTAACTAATAAAAAATAATAAGATCATTTTCTTCCTTAACATCTCTCACCTTAATAGTAATTTTAACATTGTTTTCTTAGTTGTTTCTTAGGAAAAGTTGTAAATATAGATTTGAGGACATTTTGTTATGTACCTGATGTATACATTTAAAGACTAAAACGATTCTATGATATAAGACTCCATGTACTAGGGTCTTCAGTTCGACAATGAGCTATCATGGGCCACATCTGAGCAGGGGTTCTAGGCCATATCCATACATGGTCCTTGGTGGGAGAAACTGTCTCATATAAGACCCCTGTGCCCTGCTCAGTTTGGTCTTTGTGGAGCTCTTGTTCTCCCCAAGTCTTACTAACTTCCCCTAATTTTATTATTACTTCCCGCCCTCTGCCAAGGGCTTAATTGTGAGTCTTAATATCTGCTTTGATACATTGCTATACTGATTCTTTCATAGATCCTCTTTGGTATGCTCCTGTCCTGTTGCTTGTTTTCTCCTCCATTCAATGTCCATCAAATTGAGCAGGGCACAGGGGTCTTTTACGAGACAGTTTCTCCAATCAAGGACCATGTATGGATATGGCCTAGAACCCCTGCTCAGATGTGGCCCATGGTACCTCCCCCGTCGGGGGACTTGGAGGGGGTGGGGAGGAGATGAGGGAGGGTTGGAGAGGGTGGGAGGGAATGAGGGAGGGGGCTACGCATGGGATGCAAAAACGAACAGGTTTCAAGGAAACAATGAAACACAGTAAAATTAAATATAATAAGATAAAAACTATCATATCAAACTTAGACAATAGAAAATAAGAGTCCCAAGATGAATCACGAGAATCAGAGACCCACTCCTATTTACACATTCAGAAGTCTCATAAAACCACTAAACCAAAAGCTACAGTATATATGCAGAGGACTTGGAACTCTGGACCAGTTGTTTAAAATAATTAAAGTTTGTATAATGAAAAAAAAAAAAGACTCCATGCACAGTATAAAAACTGTCTAGTGTTATCTATATGTTTTACCTAAAACTTTACAAAGCCACTTAATTTAATAGTATGCATTCAAGCAATGTTATTATGTTACATTGTTCTTTGTATGGAATTCTGATTCGGTTTTCTTTTATTTAAGGTACTATTACACAGCAGTGTCTTCTAGGCCAAATAACTAAGAGCCTCATAAGACTGGTTATGGCTACTTAGAAAACATCATGACAGCAGTTTTTTGAATATAGGTGTTCCTTTATAAAAGAAAGAAATATAGAGTGTCATTATTCACTCATCTCCTAGTAAACTTTAAAAAATAAATGAGGTGACTGTCTGCCCTCAATCTGCAAGATGGAGGGATCTAATAAGGACCCATTCCCCTATAGTGTACAAGTTCATTGCAGCATGGAGCTGAGCTTACCACAAACTGTGTGCAATGATGTGGTGTGCTGTTGTATTGGACGATGGTATAATAAAAAAGCATGACATACCATTCAGGCATAAACGAAAATAGCAACAAATATAAAACTTTCTGGGCCCACTGAACTTTCGGGGTATCACCTAACCCCCTTTTAAATTAGACTAAAAAGGGCTGGAGAGACAGCTCAGTGGTTAAGAGCACTGGCTGCTCTTCCAAGTCCTAAATTTAATTTCTAGAAATCACATGGGGGCTCACAACCATCTACAATGAGATCTGGTGCCCTCTTCTGGCCTAAAGGTGTACATGCAAACAAAACATTGTATACATAATAAATAAGTAGATCTTTTTTTAAAAAAATTAGACTAAGAAGGTAACAACAGACCTTCAAGGTGTTTGTGTTGTTGTTGTTTGGTTGGTTTGGTTTATTTGTTGTTTTAATGTTACTTTAATGTTTCATTTTGTTTTAACTGTGACACAGTTTTTGCATGATATATTTACTGGCTTCAAAGTAAATAACAGGACCATAAGCCTCCAACACTGGCCTAGCAACAAATTGATCTAACTCTTTGAGATTTACAGAGGTTCTTTGTTTTCATATTAGTCAAACATAGATTTCGGGTACACAAAGAATAAATTTCCAGGTGTTAAACAGGGTACTGCCTGAGGGCAGCTACTATAGCTAAGGCGGGATCAGCTTGCTAGGGCAAGCGATTGGAGATGCAGTTTTGCTGGAATTTAATGCCTGCTATTTCTGCTCAGCATCTCCAGGCTGATTTTTCTTTAGCTGACAGAAAGTTTTCATGCCCCCACCCCTCAAGCGTCCATGCTTCTTATTGATCTTCTCTGTTTCTTCCCTGTGGTACCCTATCTTTTACTTTTGAGTTACAGCAAAAGAAAATTAAGAATGTATCACCTTCTGTGTTCTTTTAGATGTCTGCTATTTTTGTGTTTAATATTCTCTACATTTCTTGAGCTTGAATTGCATTTACATTCAGAAAATTACAAAGAACCTCTGCCAATCCAGATAGCCTTTTCAAATAAAAAAAAGAAAAAGAAAGTGAATGCTTATAATGCCTGCTTACTATCTAAATAGTTTTAAACCTATTACATGAGATCAGGGAGACTGTAAGGCAAAGGGATTTCCGCTCTTTCTGTTTCACTAACTATGAAACTTTCCTCTCCCCATTAACGTGCCAGAAACTCTCAGACCCGAGGGCCTGGCAGTTTCTTACCAGTTATTACTAGTTCAGATTGCTGTTTGAGATATGCTGGAGTTCTACACACCTCTGCATTAGACAAGAGGTCCTTTAGTTTATATCACCACAAAAAACACAACCTAAAGCCATCATGTAGCTTTTGTGAAAAGAGAAAAAGTCTTATTCCTTCAGCTGCAGGTGAGTCTTTTATTTTTTTCCCTTATGTTCAGTAGTTAATATTTCATTGTTTACAAAAGGTTTCCACACAGTTGGTCTTTGTAGCTGCTTTACAAATGATGAAGCCAGAACTCAGAGAACGGAAAATAGGCAAATAGCTTAAAGGGAGACCTGAAGCTACAAATTTAAATTCTAAACTGTGTTCTACTTACATTCTGTACTGCATTGTGCATTTCATTGTGCCTCATTCCCCCCCTTATTTAAAATATCATTTGTCTTGATTGCAGATTCCCTTCTCTCTACTCATCCCAGTTCCTTCTCATGCCCCACTCAACTCGATCCAAAATGTAAAAATAAAAAATGATGAAACAAAAACTAATACATCAGGGTAGGTCAAAATAAAATAAAAGACAATGAGTCCAAGAAATGCCACAGAAAAAGAAACTAACTCATTCATACACTCAAGAATCCAATGAAAACACCAAGCTAGAAGCCAAAATATATGTACAAAGAACCTGTAAGATAAAAAGGAATATGTATGTGTATAAATAGATACAGAAAGATAGATAGATAGATAGATAGATAGATAGATAGATAGATAGATAGATAGATAGATAAAAATAAAAACATAAAAATGTATAAAAAGCCTTGATAGGACATTGTGAGGCAAGAAAACACCAAAAATGGCTTTGAGTTCCTTTCCTGTTAGACATCAACTGCTGAGCATGCAGCCTACCCTTTAAAAAGTACTTTGTTTGTTTTCCCCGGGGAGACTCCCATAGAGGAAACTAAATTTTCATTTACAGGTGCTTATAAGTAAGGAATAGAGACCCTTGTCTACTGCTTATTTCAGCTCTATGACTTCAGGTGCAGACTCTTGCAGGCACCTCAGTCTGTAAAAATGTGAGTAAAAATGTGCATGTATCCTGTTGGTTTTGAGTGTCTTTTTATCTTGGTGTTCTGAGCCCCTCTGGCTCTTACATTATTTCTGCCTACTCTTCCTTAATGTTCCCTGAATCCTGAGGTGTGGAATTTGATGGAGTTCACTTCTTTCTGGTGTGAGTATTTGTAGTCTCTCACCATGGCTGTGGGTTTCTGTATTTGTTCTCATCTGCTGCAGGAGGAAGCTTCTCTGATGATGACTAAGCAAGACACTGATCTTTGCATGCAGCAGAATGTCATCAGGATTTGTTTTAGTGCTAATATTTTTTAGAACAATAGTATTTGGTCTTATTCTGGACTCCTAGACTATCTAATGTCAGGTTCTTGGTCACTCAAGTAGCATCTAGTATGAATCTTAACTCAAATCAAATATTGATTATTTCCACAAGCTTTTGAACCATCATATCTTGTAGGCACAGCTTAAAGAATACATTGGAAGAACCAGGCTTGTTAAACATGTCAGCCTGTTTTCTTCAAAGAAATGTACTGGCTCATGGTCACCCAAAATGCTAGAGTGAATGTTATCTAACAACCTGTCTTCTTGAATGCCTTGATATCCTGGGCATTGTTCAGGCCGTGATCCTGACCCTTTTCTGTCAGTGAACTCATCCTTATGAAAGAAGATACTTTCCATCCTCCATCAATAGAATGTATCCTTATCTTTATTTCAAATTCTTCCTCCTTGCCTTGAGCACTATCAGTCATGAGAACTCATTCTTATTGTAAATGTCATAGATGCTTTGGTGCTTTTCTGGGGAGTTTCTATGCCTGAAGCTTTATTGTGATAATTGCATTGAAACTGTTTTCCAAAATTTTACTGTACTTAAATATGTAAGAGAAATAAACTCTGAGGTCAGACTTTGGATGTTTTGACCCAGTGCCTGAAACTGTGATGCTGACCCAAATTTCATTCTTCACCTGATACAGATTTTCTCCCTACAGAGAGTTGAGCTTTCATGGGGTTTAGTCCCTGACGCTCAATTAGTGGTTATACTGGGGGGGGGGGGGAACCTTATAGAATACATTCCTGCACCGACAACACTACCATATAGGGGTGAGGGCTTTATTTAGGCATCATCTCAACTTCTATATGTCCCACAAATTTTCTAGGTGTTGTCTGACCCTTACCCTCAGTTTGTGGAAAGCAGCTTATCGTCTTGGCAACACTCTGTATGGCTTGGAAATTCCCAATGGACCCTTTTGATAACCGTCTCAATTAGATGTAAACAAAACCTATTACCAGAATCACCATTTGGTGGCAAGGGATGTCCAGCTGTGGTTCTGTCTCCCAAATTATTCGACAATTTTATGTAGATGGCCTTCATATACATCTAAATTTTAGGGAGTTTTTACTGTATTATATTTCCCTATTGCTGCCCAAATGGCACTTAATTTTAGCCATCTCTCCTCCATCCTTCTCACTTGAAGCCCCCTCCCACCTATCCATTCATGACTATCTATCCTGTTCCTCTTTTTTAAGGAGCTTTATCTACCCTCCTAGTTTCTTACTGTATATCTGACCTCTGTTACTGTTGACTTAATGGATATTATCCACATATAAACAAATATATCTCATATTTGTCTTTATGAGTCTGAGTTCCCTCACTCAGGGTGATTCTTTCTAGTTCCATTTATTTCTCTGTGAATTTTTATGATTTCATTTCATAACAGCTGAGGAATATTCCCCCTAGACAAATGTGCCACAACTTCTTTATCCAGTTGAGGAACATCTAATTTGTTTCCAATTTCATACTGTAAGGGTAAAGAATTTTAACTTGGCCTTAAACGCCCTTCTTTGTTCCTGGACTGGGAAGTGCAAACAGTCCCCAACCATCCCTTAGTCACCACACCTGGGCACAGCCAATCGCTGACTGCCCCCGTTAGAAAAATCCCGTACCCCTAGACCCCCTCCTGTTTTGCAGTTTTTGCCTTTATAAACTCTGTGATTCTGCAGCTCAGGGCTCTGTACCACCCCTTTGCATGGGAGCTGTGTGCAGAGCCCCGGCATGCCGCATGCCTGCTACTAGTAAACACCTCTTGCTGTTGCATCAAGCAGCTCTTGGGTTACTGGGGTCTGGCGTCTATCCCGAGGAACGGAACAGAGGGTCTCCCCACCTCAGGAGTCCAACAATACTATTATAAATATACCAGAAATGCACATGGTTGAGCATGGAAGGATCAAGCATCTGTGGTAGGATTAAGCATCCTTAAGTTGCATGCCCAAGCGTGGTACAGTTGAATCATGAGGGAGATCAATTACCATCATACCACGGAACTGCCACAGTGCTTTCCATAGCATCTGTACAAACTTGCACTTCAACCAGGAATGGATGAGTAATCCCTTTCCACACATCCCCGATAGCATGAGCTGTCACTTGTCTTACTGATCTTAGCTATTTAGATGGATACAAATTGAAATCTTAGAGAAGTTTTGATTTGCATTTCGCTGCTAGCTAAGGATGTTGAACATTTCTTTACATGTTTATTTAGGAATGTGAAATCCCCCTTTTGAGAACTCTCTTTAAATCTGTCCCTCATATTTTAATCAGGTTATATTTTTTGTTGATATCTAGCTTTTTGAACTCTATATATTTTGAATATTAGCTCTCTGTTGGGTGTGTAGTTGGTTTAAAAAAAAGAAAAGAAAGAAAAAATTCTCATTCAGTAGGCTAGGCTGCCACTTTGTACTAATAATAGTGTGCTTTACCACTCAGAAGCTTCTCAACTTCATGAGGTCCCATTAATGAATTGCTAATTTTAGTGCCTATGTTAACAGTTTTGTGTTTAGAAAGTCTTTTTTTTTTTTCAGTACAAATGCTATTTCTCACTTTGTCTTCAATCAGGTTCAGTGCATCTTGTTTTATGTTGAGGTCTTAGATGCATTTGGAGTTGATTTTTATTCAGGTTGTTAAGTTTGGAAACACTTGAATTTTTCTTGTGCAGCCATTCAGTTTGATGAGCACCATTTATTGAAGATGCTTCCCTTTTTTTCCCAGTGTGTAATTCTGCCTTCTTTATCAAACATTAGATAAATCCATAGATGTGTGGATTTATGTATGGGTCTACTATTCAATTCCATGATCAACAAGTTCATTTTTCTACAATGGCATGCTCTTTTTTTCTGTATCTTTGTAGTACAACTAGAAATCAGAAATGGAGATTTATTATTTCAGCATTCCTTTGTTATTTAGCACTTTTTAGTTATCTTTTTGTTCACTTTTGTTTGTTTGTTTGTTTGTTTTGTGCTTCCATATGAAGCTGAAGATTGTCCTTTCAGGATCCATAAAATTTTGTGTTAAATTTTTGATGGGGGGGTCAAGATGGCGGGGCCTGGAGGACACTGTTTCTGACCAGCAGCACAGCAGGGACTAAGAATGGCCAACAGATGGAAATCTGGGCCCTAAAACACCAGCGATTGTGGTTTCCAGGTAAGAGGAAACCCCCCAGTGTGGAAATTAATCAGGTTCAGGTCACCCAGCCAAACTGCTGAAGAGTTCGCCAGCCCAGAGCCGTATGTATGCACACTCTGATCACTGTCCCTGACTGAACTGTGGGCCCTAGGGCACCAGAGTCTGGGTTTCTCTGTCGGGAAGAAACCCCACAGTGAGGGAAACAGCAGGTCCGACTAAGCCAACCCCACCTACCCCAAAAAGTTCTCGAGATAAGTTCCTGGGATCCTGCAGGTGACCAGGTGGCAAATCACTAGCTAAGTGGAGCCACGCCGCCTATGCACTCTACTCACCATCCCAGACTGAACTGTGGACCCCAAAACACCACAGACTGGGTCTTCCTGTTGGGACGAAATCCCACAGTGGGGGAAACATCGATCTGAACTCAGGATACCCTGCTCCAGAAAAGTGTCTGGGTACTTGCAGGCTTCAGGCTTTAGCCTCCTGTTGCACACATGAGCTCTGTACACACCTGCCACTGATTACCTGTAGGGTACTGGGGCACACAGCTCCAACCTCAGACCTACAGAAGCCTGAGAGCCACTGGATCAGCCCCCAGATACAGCTCCAAAGTGCAACCAGTTATGCTTAGCTAAACTGACCAAACCAAGGGTCTCCCTGGTTCTTCAAGAGGGCTGTGCCCAGCAAACACAGCATAAGAGCAGCTCACTAAATTCAGAACAAGAAACCCAGCAGCAGGGCAACTGCCTCCAGGACTTCTCCTAGTGAGAGGAGAGCAGTTGCCACACACATCCATATGCCTGAGGTGAACTGTGGGAATTCCCGAGAAGCACCAAAAAGCTGAGGAAGCCTCCTTCAGAACCCTGCCAAGGGGATTCGCCCCACCTCAGAATTCCAGCAGGCACCAGAAATTAACAACCTACCTGAGACAGCCAGATGGGTAGAGGCCAGTGTAAAATCACAACCAACAAAAGGCGAAGCAATATGGCATCCCCAGAACCCAGTTATCCAGGAGCAAGTTGCCCTGGACACCCTAACATAAGTGAAATTCAAGAAGATGACCTTACATGTATGCTTATGAAGAAGTTAATAGAGGAAGCAAGTAAAATGCATAAAGAATTAGAGGAAGATAAAGTCAAACAGGTTATGGCCATCTGTAAAGAAATACAGGAAGATGCAGCCAAACAGTTTGTGGCTTTCACAGAGGAAATGATTTAGTCACTGAAAGAAATAAAAGAAACAGAGGAATGTTCAAACAAACAGGTGAAAGAATTGAAGGAAAAACAGGAAGTACAGTCAGACAGGTGAAGAAAATCAACAAAACAGTTCAATATCTGAAGATATAATTGGAAAAATTAAAACACAAAAGAAGGAAATCATGGAGAAGAAGAACTTTGGAAAGAAAACACGAACTACAGAGGTAATCATAACCAACAGACTACAAGAGATGGAAGACTCACAGGTGTAGAAGATACAATGGAAAAAATTGATGTATCCATCAAAGAAAATAATAAATCTAAAAAATTCCTGGCACAAATCATGCAGGCAATCCAAGACAACATGAAAAGACAAAACCTAAGAATAAAAGGAATAGAGGAAAAAGAAGATTCCCATCTCCAAGGCCCAGAAAATATTTTCAACAAAATCACTGAAGAAAATTTCCCCAACTTTAAGGAGAAGCCTACAAGCACACAAGAGGCCTACGGAACACCTAATAATTTAGACCAGAAAGAAAACCCTCCCACCACATGATAATCAAAACAGTAAATACAGAGAACAAAGAAAAAATACTAAAGGCTGCAAGGGAAAAAGGCCAAGTAACATATAATAGAAAACCCATCAGAATCACACCTGACTTCTCAACAAAGACTATGAAAGCCAGAAGGGCCTGGACAGATATCATGAAGACCCTAAGAGAGCACAGATGTCACCCCAGGATACTATACCCAGCAAAACTCTCAGTCCTCATAGATGGAAAAAACAAAATATTCATCATTACGGAAGATACTAGAAGGAAAAATACAACCCAAGAAAACTAACTACTTTCAGGAAATAAAAACCTTCACTACAGCAAAACTAAAGTAGCCAAGCACACAAACACACTACCACAGCCAACATCAAAATCAAAGGATATAACAACCACTGGTCATTAATCTCTCTCAACATCAATGAACTCAATTCTCTAATAAAAAGACAGAGACTAACTGAATGGATGCACAAACAAGACCCAACAATTTGTTGCATACAAGAAACACACCTAAGTCACAAAGATAGAAATTACCTGAGAGTAAAGGGCTGGAAGATAGTTCTCCACGCAAATGGAACCAAGAAGCAAGCAGGAGTGGCCATTCTAATATCTAATAAAATAGACTTTCAACCAAAATTAATCAAAAGAGATGGGGAACGACACCTCATACTAATCAAAGGAAAATTCCACCAGGAAGACATCACAAACCTGAACATCTATTCCCCAAACACAAGGAAACCCATATTTGTAAAAGAAACATTAATAAAACTTAAACCACACATAGATCCTCACACATTAATAGTGGGAGACATCAACACCCCACTCTCAACAAAGGACAGGTCAACAAAACACAAATTAAACAAATAATGACTTTAACAGAGGTCATGAATCAAATGGACCTAACACAATTACAGAAGCTTAAACCCAAACAAAAAAATATTTATCTTCTCAGCACCTCAAGGAACTTTCTCCAAAATAGACCATTTAGTTGGTCAAGAAACAAGCCTCAGCAGATACAAGAAGCAGACACACCCAAGAGAAGTCAACAGCTGGAAATAATCAAACTCAGGGCTGAAATCAATAAACTAGAAACAAACAAAACAATTCAAAGAATCAATGAAATCAAGAGCTGGTTCTTTAAGAAAATTAACAAGATAGACCAGCCCTTAGCAAAACTAATTAAAAGGCAGAGAGACACTCAAAACAACAATATCAAAAATGAAAAGGAGTACATAATGACAGACACTTACGAAATTCAAATAATCATTAGGTCTTACTTCAAAAGCCTATGTGGCACAAAATTTGAAAATCTAAATGAAATGGACAATTTTCTTGATTGATTCCACTTACCAAAGCTGAATCAAGACCAGGTAAATAAATTAAATAGTCTTATATCTGCTAAGGAAATAGAAGCTGCCATCAAAATCTCCCATCCAAGAAAAAAAAAAAAAAAAAAAGCTCAGGACCAGATGGTTTTAGTGCACAATTCTACCAGACCTCCAAAGAAGTGCTAACTCCAATACTCTTCAAACTATTCCACAAAATAGAAACAGAAGGAACACTACCAAACTCATTCTATGAAGCCACAGTCACCTTGATACCTAAACCACACAAAGACCCAACAAAGAAGGAGAATTTCAGGCCAATCTTCCATTTGAACATTGATGCAAAAATACTTAACAAAATACTTACAACCTGAATACAAGAACACATCAAAGATATCATCCACTATGACTATGTAGGCTTCATTCAGAAATGCAGGGGTGGTTTAATATACTGAAATCTATCAATGTAATACACCATATTAACAAACAGAAAAAAAACATGATCATCTCCTTAAGTGCTGAAAAGCATTTGATAAAGTCCAAAACCCATCCATGTTTAAAATCTTGGAGATATCAGGGATACAAGGCACATACCTAAACATAGCAAAAGCAATATACAGCAAGCCTATAGCTAACATCAAACTCAATGGAGAGAAACTCAAATCAATCCCACTGAAATCAGGGACAAGGTAAGTCTGTTCACTCTCTCCATATCTTGAAGTCCTTGCTAGAAAAATAAGATAATTAAAGGAGATCAAGAGAATACAAATTGGAAAGGAAGATGTTAAAGTACCACTATTTGCAGATGATATGATAATATACATGAGTGACCCCAAAAATTCAACCAGGGAACTCCTACAGCTGATAAACATTTTCAGCAAAGTGGCTGGATACAAAATTAACTAAAAAAAAAATCAGAAGCCCTTCTTTATACAAAAGAAAAAAGGACTGAAAAAAATAGGGAAACAACACCCTTCAAAATAACCACAAAGGGCATAAAGTACCTTGGTGTGACTCTAACCAAGCAAGTGAAACACCTGTTTGAAAAAAAATTTCAGGTCTCTGAAGAAATAGAAGAAGATATCAGAAGATGGAAATATCTCCCATGCTCATGGCTTGGTAGGATTAATTAGTGAAAATAGCCATTCTGCCAAAAGCAATCTACAGATTCAATGCAATTCCAATCAAATTACCAACACAGTTCTTTACAGACCTTGAAAGAAAAAATCTCAGCTTCATATGGAATAACAAGAAATGCAGATTAGCTAAAACAATCCTCTACAATAAGATATTCTGGAGATATCTCCATCCCTGATCTCAAGTTGTACTATAGAGCAACAATAGTAAAAACTGCATGGTACTGGCATAGAAACTGACTGGTGGGCCAACAGAATCTAATAGAAGACCCAGAAATAAACCCACACACTTATTGACACCCAATTTTTTACAAAGATGTCAAAACCATACAATGAAAAAAATATAGCATGTTCAACAAATGGTGCTTGTCTAACTGGATATCTAAATGTAGAAAAATGTGAATAGATCCATACCTATCACCCGCACAAAATTAAAGTCCAAGTGGCTCAAAGACGTTAACATAAACTCAGACACACTAAATTGGTTAGACTAAAAAGTGGGGAAGAGCCTTGAACTCATTGGCACAGGAGAAAACTTTCTGAACAGAACGCCAACAGCATGGGCTCTAAGATAAACAATGGGACCTCATGAAACTGAAAAGCTTCTGTGAAGCAAAAGACACTATTGCCAGAACAAAACGACTGCGGACAGATTGGGAAAAGTTCTTCACCAACCCTATATCTTACAGAGGGCTAATATCCAGAATATGTAAAGAACTCAAGAAATTGAACATCAAAAAAATCAAGTAATCTAATTTTAAAAATGGGGTACACAGCTAAACGGAGAATTCTCAACAGAGGAATATAGAATGGCAGGAAAACACTCAAAGAAATGCTCAACATCCTTAGTCATCTGGGAAATGCAAATCAAAATGACCCTCAAATTTCATCTTACACCCATCAGAATGCCTAATATCAAAAACTCAAGTGACAACAAATGCTGGAGAGGATGTGGAGAAAGTGGAACCCTCCTCCATTGCTGGTGGGAATGCAAACTTGTACAACCACTTTGGAAATCAATCTGGCACCTTCTTAGACAATTAGGAATAGTGATTCCTCAAGATCCAGCTACACCACTCTTAGGCATATATCCAAAAGATGCTCAAGTACACAAGAAAGACATTTGCTCAACCATGTTTGTAGTAGCTTTATTCGTAATAGCCAGAACCTGGAAACAATCCAGATGTCCCATCAGTTGAGGAATAGATACAGAAATTGTGGTACTTTTACACAATGAAATACTACTCAGCAATTAAAAACAAGGAAATCATGAAATTTGCAGGCAAATGGTGGGACCTAGAAAAAAACATCCTGAGTGAGGTATCCCAGAAACAGAAAAACACACAGGGTATATACTCACTCATAAGTGGATATTAACCATGTAATACAGGATAAAGATACTAAAATCTGGGCTCCAAGATGGCGGTACCAGCACAGACCATATCTGAGGGGCAGAGGATCTGAAAGTCCAATATTGGTGAGTGGAGGGGCAGCTGAAGCCAGAACATCGACGTGAGAGAGGGGACAACCTGTGAGCTAAGACCTTTTGGACCCAGGTCACCTGTTGACTTCTCTGGGGACTGAGAGCAGCAAACTCTCAATCCTCCTGCACTTCCCCTTGTCAAGTCTTCCTCCTCTTCAGTGAAGGAGGCCCACAGTGCCCAGGCTTATAACACAGAACTCCCTGCTTGCTATCTGAGACAGAGGAGGCAAGCATCCCAGTCCATCAGTTGTGGGCTGCCTGATGTATAGGCCACCTAGATCCACCGGCCACCAAGAGCCGCCAGGCCACCTAGGTCTGCTGGGCCAACCAGGCCCACAGCTCCTCAGGGTCTTCCAGAAGGCATTCATACCAGTGGCCTCCAAGTTCTGCTGCTGTGGCTGGACTCCCAGAAGACCACAATACCAGCCTCCAAGTTCTAGGGCTGTAGTACCACTGAGCTGAGGGATCTCCTGCGCTCGCATTTGCCTTGACAGGTCTGAATGTGAGAGTTGAGAACAGGTGAAACGATGCACACTCTCAAATGGTGGACATCTTTCATCTTCCTGAAGAATACTCCAGACACCAGAGAAAGACAGATGCAATCTGAAGTACAGACTCCAGGAACAGTGAGGTTACAGATAAGCAGATGGCCAGAGGTCAGTGTAAGAACATACCCAACAAAAATCAGGACATCATGGCTTCACCAGCAACCCCCAAAATCAATGGATATTTCAATTCATTGGAAACACAGGAAAATTATGTTAAAGCTTTGCTTATCCAATTATTAGAGGCATATAAAGAGGAAACAAACAAATCTCTCAGAGAAATAGCCAAACAAGTGGAGGCAAATAAAGAGAAAATGAACAAAGCTCTCAAAGAAATACTGGCAAATAAAGCCAAACAAACAGAGGCACAAGTAGAGGCACAATTAGTGGCAAATAGAGAGGAAATGAACAAAAAATAGAAGCCATCATAGAAAGACAGGAATCCACATTCAAACAGATGAAGAAAATGGTGTAAGACATGAAAACAGAATTAGAATCAATAACGAAAACACAAACAGAGGAAAACATTAAAATCTGTACACCTGAAGAAACTGATCAAGAAGGAGGACTCTGGGTAAGATGCTCAATCCTCATTCAGAAAGACAAAGAGGGTGGACATCAGAAGAGGGGGAAAACAGGGTACAGGATAGAAGCCTACCACAGAGGGCCTCTGAAAGACTCTATCCTGCAGAGTATCAAAGCAGATGCTGAGACTCATAGCCAAACTTTGGGCAGAGTGCAGGGGGAGATAAAAAGGCATGGAGGGGACAGGAGCTCCACAAGGAGAGCAACAGAACCAAAAACTCTGAACACAGGGGTGTTTTCTGAGACTGACACTCCAACCATGGACCATTCATGGAGATAACCTAGAACCCCTGCACAGATGTAACCCATGGCAACCCAGTGTCCAAGTGGGTTCCCTGTGTCCAAGTGGGTTCCCTAGTAAGATGAACAAGGACTGCCTCTGACATGAACTGATTGGCCTGCTCTTTGATCATTTCCCCCTCCAGGGAGTGTAACCTTTCCAGGCCACAGAGGAAGACAATGCAGCCAGTCCTGATGAGACCGGATAGACTAGGATCAGAAGGATGGGGAGGACAACCTCCCTTATCATTGAAATGGGGGAGGAGTGTTGGTGGAAAGGAGGGTGGGAGGTTGGGATTGGGAGGGGAAGAGGGAGGGAGCCACAGGAGGGATACAACGGGAATAAACTGTAATTAATAAAAATAAAATATTAAAAAAGAATTAATTCAAAAAAATTTTTGATTGGGATTAAATTGAACACATTAATTGTTTTTGGTAAGATAGATATTTTAATATTTATTAAAGCAGAACATAAGCATAGGATATCTCTTCCTTTCCAATATCCTCTTTGATTTATTTCTTCAAAGTCTTGAAATTTTTAATCAAGTTACCCCTAGATATTTTACATTACTTGAGGCTATTGAGAAAGGCATTGTTTTTCATATCTAGCTGTTCTGAAGAAAGTTTTTATCATCTGTAAATGTTTCCTGGTGTGGTCTTTTATTTGTCTCCAGATTCCTGCCCTGTTTGGTTCCCTATCTTGATTTACTTTGAGGATAAATAGTAATATGGACTTTTTTTCAACACAGGGTTTCTCTGTGTACTCTTGGCTGTCCTAGATTCACTTAGTAGACCAGGCTAGTCTCAAACTCACAGAATCTGCCTGCTCTGCCTGCCTAAATGCTGGGATTACAGATGTGTGCCACATGCCCGGCTATAGTATGGAATTTTAAGCCAAATAAAGCCTTTCCTCCCCAAGTTGCTTTCATCATAGTGTTTCATCATAGCAAAAGAAATCCTAACTAAAACAGTTGTCTACAAACAGATGTAGGCTTAGATTTTTCACAAACCTACTTTAGTTAGGGTTCTTAAATGCTTCTACCTCCCTTCCAACCCACTGACCAGAGGTAGGGGAGAAAAACGGTTTTCAAGAAAAATAGGTTGTAGACCTTTTTTCCTTGGGAGGAGTCCACCCATTGTTGTCTGGATACCAGCAATCCAGTACAAACACAAACAGTAACAGGAATCAGCACGATTCAGCAAAAACAGTAAGACCCCACTGAAACGGAATGAGTCAGCGAAAGCCAAGAGATTGGCCCAATCTCTGAATGTTCTCTGAAACATTTCTCTCTGTGAACTGAAGTGTCAAAGAACAAAGACCAGCAAACTGATGTCAATCCAAAAAGCTTCATATCACCACATGCATTGGAGCCCAAAGGCTGTAAACTGGGCAGTCTTTCTTACCTCCTACCCTGGATTTGAAAAAAAAAAAGTTAGTGCATAAAAGCAGTTTCCAGGTCTGGCAAAGCATTACCCTTCTCATTCCCTAAACTCACTTTCAAAAAGGGCTCACAGCCTTGTGAGTGCCACCAATAGAGGAATATAGAATAGCAGAAAAACACTTAAACAAATGCTCAACATCCTCAGTCATCAGGGAAATGCACAACAAAATGACCCTGAGAGTTTACCTTACACCCATCAGAATGGCTAAGATCAAAAACTCAAGTGGCAACACATGCTGGAGATGATGTGGAGAAAGAGGAACCCTCCTCCATTGATGGTAGGAATGTAAACTTGTACAATCACTTTGGAAATCAATCTAGTGCTTTCTTAGACAATTATAAATGGGGCTTCCTCAATATCCAGCTTTACCACTCCTAGACATATATCTAAAAGATGCTCAAGTACACAACAAGGACATTTGCTCAACCATGTTTGTAGCAGCTTTATTCTTAATAGCCAGAACTTGGAAACAACCCAGATGTCCCTCAGTGGAAGAATGGATACAGAAATTGTGGCATTTTTACACAATGGAATACTACTCAGCAATTAAAAACAAGGAAATCATGAAATTTGCAGGCAAATTGTGGGACCTAGAAAAGATCATTCTGAGTGAGGTATCAAAGAAGCAGAAAGACACAGTATATACTCACTTATAGTGGCTATTAGACCTATAAGATAGGGTAAATATACTAAAATGTCTACACCTAAAAAAGGTAAGCAAGAAGGAGGACCCTGGGTAAGATGATCAATCCTCACTTAGAAAGACAAATGGGATGGACATTGGAAGAAGAAGAAAAGAGGAAACAATACAGGATCCTACTGCAGAG
>CM053764.1:64315706-64405437 GCA_028658305.1 Pachyuromys duprasi
TTTTTTAATTGGACTGCCTGATTTGTTCCTTTTTAACTTCTTTAGTTCTTTATATATTCTGGATATGAGACCTCTGTCAGATATAGGGTTGGTGAAGATCCTTTCCCAGTCTGTAGGCTGTCGTTTTGTTCTGATGACATTGTATTTTGCTTTACAGAGGGTTTTCAGTTTCATGAGGTCCTGTTCATTGATTGTTGATCTTAGAGCCTGTGCTGTTGGTGTTCTGTTCAGGAAGTTGTCTCCTGTGCCAATGAGTTCAAGGCTCTTCCTCAATTCTTCTTCTTACTGATTTAGTGTGTCTGGTTTTATGTTGAGGTCTTTGATCCAGTTGAACTTTAGTTTCATGCAGGGTGATAAATATGTATCTATTGTCATTTTTCTGTATGTTGACATCCAGTTGGACCAGGACCATTTGTTAAAGATGCTATCTTTTTCCCATTGAATGGTGTTGGCTTCTTTGTCAAAAATCAAGTATCCATAGGTCTGTGGGTTTATTTCTGGGTCTTCTATTTGGTTCCATTGATCCACCATTCTGTTTCTATGCCAATACCATGCAGTTTTTATTGATATTGCTCTATATTATAGCTTGAGATCAGGGATGGAGATACCTCCAGGCGATTTGTTGTTATACAGGATCTTTTTGGAAATTCTGAGTTTTCAGTTTCTTCATATGAAGTTGAGAATTTTTTTTCAAGTTCAGTAAACAATTGTGTTGGTATTTTGATGGGAATTGCATTGAATCTGTAGATTGCTTTTACAGAATGGCCATTTTCACTGTTAATCCTACTGTCATGAGCACGGGAGGTCTTTCCATCTTCTGATATCTTCTTCGATTTCTTTCTTCAGAGACTTGGGGTTTTTTTTTTCAAACAGGTCTTTTTTTTCAAACTTGCTTGGTTAGAGTCACCCCCAAGGTTCTTTATGTTATTAGTGGCTATTGTGAAGGGTGTTGTTTCCCTAATTTCTTTCTCGGCTCTTTTGTCTTTAGTATACAGGAGGGCTTCTGATTATATTTTTTTAGCTAATTTTGTATTCAGCCACTTTGCTGAAGGTGTTTATCAGCTGAAGGAGTTCTCTGGTTGAATTTTTGGGGTCGTTCATGTATACTATCATATCATCTGCGAATAGTGATACCGTGACTTCTTCCTTTCTGATTTGTATCCACTTGATCTCTTTTAGTTGTCTTATTGCTCTAGCTAGGACTTCAAGTACTATGTTGAAGAGATATGGAGAGAGTGGGCAACCTTGCCTTGTCCCTGAGTTCAGTGGGATTGATTTAAGTTTCTCTCCATTGAGTTTGATGTTGGCTATAAGCTTGTTGTATATTGCCTTTCCTATGTTTAGGTATGTGCCTTGTATCCCTGATCTCTCCAAGACTTTAAACATGAATGGGTGTTGGATTTTGTCAAATCCTTTTTCAACCTCTAAGGAGATATCATGTGGTTTTTCTCCTTTGGTTTGTTTATATGGTTGATTACATTGATGGATTTCTGTATATTGAACCACCCTTGCATGCCTGGGATGAAGCCTGTTTGGTCATGGTGGATGATATCTTTTATGTATTCTTGGATTCAACTTGCAAGTATTTTATTGAGTATTTTTGCATCAATGTTTATTAGAAAGATAGGTCTGAAGTTCTCCTTTTTGTTGGTTTCTTGTGTAGTTTAGTTATCATGGTGACTGTGGTTTCATAGAATGAGTTTGGTAATGTTCCTTCTATTTCTATTTTGTGGAATAGTTTGAAGAGAATTGGAGCTAGCTCTTCTCTGAAGGTCTGGTAGAATTCTGTGCTGAAACCATCTGGCCCTGAGATTTTTTTTGGAAGGGAGACTTTTGATGACTGTTTCTATTTCCTTGGGCAATATATGATTTTCCAACTAATCTTGGTTTAATTTTGGTAAGTGGAATCTATCAAGAAAATTGTCCATTTCATTTGGATTTTCAAATTTTGTGGCATATAGAATTTTGTAGTAAGAACTAAGGATTGTTTGGATTTCCTCAGTGTCTGTTGTTATGTCTCCCTTTTTGTTTCTGATTTTGCTGATTTGGACAGTTTCCCTCTGTCCTTAGGTTGGCTAAGGACTTCTCAATCTTTTTTATTTTCTCAAAGAATCATCTCTTGGTTTTATTGATTCTTTGAATTGTTTTATTTGTTTCTAATTTATTGATTTCAGCCATTAGTTTGATTATTTCCAGCTGTCTACTCCTCTTTGGTGTGTCTGCTTCTTTTTTTTCTAGGGTTTTTAGGTGAGCCATTAAGTTGCTTGAATGAGATGTTTCGAATTTCTTCTTGAAGGCATTTAATACTATGAACTTTCCTTTTAGCACTGCTTTCATTATTTTCCATAAGTTTGGGTGTGTTGTGCCTTCATTTTCATTGAATTCTAGGACGATCTTAATTTCTTTATTTCTTTCCTGACCAGGCTGTCATTGAGTAGTGAGTTGTTCAGTTTCCATGTGTGTGTAGCCTTTTGGTATTTCTGTTGTTGTTGAGGTCCAGCTATAGTCCATGGTGATCAGATAAGATATAAGGGATTATTTCAATCTTCTTGTATCTGTTGAGTGTTGCTTTGTGACCAACTATATGGTCTATTTTGGAGAAGGTTCCATGAGGTGCTGAGAAGAAGATAAATTCTTTTGTGTTTGGGTGTAAGGTTCTGTAGATGTTTGTTAGATCCATTTGATTCATGACCTCTGTTAGAGTCATTGTTTCTTTGTTTAATTTCTGCTTTGTTGACCTGTCCTTTGTTGAGAGTGGGGTGTTAAAGTCTTGCACTATTAATGTGTGGGGATCTATATGTGGTTTAAGTTTTATTAATGTTTCTTTTACAAATGTAGGTGCCCTTGTATTTGGGGCATAGATGTTCAGGACTGTGATGTCTTCCTGGTGGAATTTTCCCTTGATTAGTATGAAGTGTCCTTCCCCATCCCTTTTTATACATTTTTTAATAAAAGTCTATTTTATTACATATTAGAATGGCTACTCCTGCTTATTTATTGGGTCCATTTGCTTGGAGAACTGTCTTCCAGCCCTTTACTCTCAGGTAATGTCTATCTTTGAGACTTAGGTGTGTTTCTTGTATGCAACAGATGGTTCGGTTTTTATGCATCCATTCTGTTAATCTGTGTCTGTTTATTGGAGAGTTGTGTCCATTGATGTTGATAGATAATAGTGACCAATAAATGTCAGTTCCTGTTATTGTGGAGTTGGTGGTCTTACTGTGATTCTTTGCTTGTTTTATTTTAATTTTTGGGGGGGGGGAATTATCTGTATCCTATGTTTTCTTTGGTGTAGTTGTTTTCACTGAATTGGAGTTTTCCTTCTAGTACCTTCTGTAGGGTTGGGTTGCTGTGTAGATATTGCTTACATTTAGTTTTTCATGGAATATTTTGTGTTCTCCATCTATGTTGATTGAAAGCTTTTCTGGATATAGCAGTCTGGGTTGGCATCTGTGGTCCCTTAAAGTCTGCATCTGCCCAGGCCCTTCTGGCTTTCATAGTTTCTGATGAGAAATCTGGCATGATTCTGATAGTTCTACCTTTATATGTTATTGGCCTTTTCCCCTTGCTGCTTTTAATATTTTTCCTTTCTTCTGTAGACTTAGTGTTTTGATTATGATGTGATGTGAGTAGTTTATTTTCTGTTCTAGTCTATTTGGTGTTCTGTAGGCCTCTTGTATGTTTATGGACATCTCTTTCTTTAAGTTGGAAAAAATTTCTTCTATGATTTTCTTGAAAATATTTTCTGGACCTTGGAGCCTGGAATCTTCTTTTTCATTAATTCCTATTTTTCTTAGATTTTGTGTTTTCATGGTGTCCTTGATTTCTTGGATGTTTTGTGCTTGGGACTTTTCCGATTTTACTTTTTCTTTGAGAGAAGTATCAATTTCTGCAAGTGTATCTTCAGTGCCTCAGATCTTCTCTTCCATCTCTTGTATTCTTTTGGTGATGTTTACTTTTGTGGTTCTTGATCTTTTCTCTAAGTTCTCCAGCTCCAGGGTTTTCTCTATTTGTGTTTTCTTTATTGATTCTAACTCTGTTTTCATACCTTGCACCATTTCCTTCATCTGTTTGAATGTGAGTTCCTGTCTCTCTATGATGGTCTGTATATTTTTTGTTTGTTTCCTCTCTATATGCAACTAATTTGTCAATACTTGTGCCTCTATTTGTTTGGCTATTTTTGCCTGTGTTTCTTTGAGAGGTTTGTTCATTTCCTCTTTATGTGCCTCTATTTGTGTGGAATTTCTCTGAGAAATTTGTTTGTTTCCTCTTTATGTGCCTCTAATAACTGTATAAGCATAGCTTTAAAGTCATTTTCCTGTGTTTCCGATTAACTGGAGTATCCATTGATTTGGGGGGTTGCTGCTGAAGCCATGATGTTCTGATTTTTGTTGGAAGTGTTCTTACACCGACCTCTGGCTATTTGCTTATCCATAACCTTCACTCTTTGTTCCTGGATTCTTCAGTTCAGACTAATACTGTCTTTCTCTGGTGTCTGGAGAATTCTTCAGGAAGATGAGAGACATCTCGTGGTTTCAGTGTGTGTGTTGGTGTTTAAGGTGTACCTGAGGTAGGAAGGGTGCAGAAGGACAATTGCAGGTGAGCATGTGAATGTGCATGGAAGTGTGCCTTGAAGGACAGAGTTCTAAAGAATGTAGAAGCCTGGAGTGTGAGGCAGAGGCGCTGTGCAGGCACCAAAGGTGTTGCAGGTGCTGGTGGTGATTGTGGGTGCAATTTGCTTGTGCAAATTCCCTGAATACCTCAGGGGCCCACAGGCTTCTGTATTCAGCTCTGACTGAGCTCCAGGAGTTATTTGCCTGAACTCCACTGCAAAGATCTGCAGAACAGGGGCTTCAATATTGAGAACACTATCCCAAGAATCCCTCTGTTTCCCACAGTGGATGTGTGGGTGGGAGGGGACTGATGTCTGGCTGCTATCTTAGATGGGCCCTGGATCTAGGGCTCTGCAGGCTCTTGAAGGCACACTCACTCTCTAGCAGGTCAAATCAGAAAGCACAGGGGTTCTCCCTTTACTCTCAGGTTCGGTCCTGCGGGGGCAAATGCCTGTGTACAAGCTCCATCAGCTCAGTGGTGCTGCAGTTGCCAAACTTGGGAGTCCAGTGGCAGCTGCAAAACTGGGAGGCTGGTCTAGGTGCTTCCTGGGATGCCCTGGGGATCCATAACAGTTGTCCACAGACCTAGGTGGGCAGGTGTACCTGGGTGGTTTGGCAGGTCTGGTGGACTTTCCTGGCTGTGTAGCTGGCTGTCCTCCACTGAGCGATTGGGCAGCCTGTACAGTCACTGACTGTGAGGCCCTGTGGAGCCCATACAGCTGTCCGTGGACCCAGGACCCAGAAGGATGGTACCGCAGATCTGGGATTCAGAAGGCTGGTACAGCTGGCAGCCACAGCTGAGAAGCTAGAAGCCTGCCTCTGCTATCTCAGCCCAGACACTGAGGTCTGTGCTAAGAGTCTCTGGAACTGTTGGCTGGCTCTGCTGAGGAGGAGGGAGTCCCAAAAAGGGGAAGTGCAAGGGGTTCAAATGTTCATCACTCTCCATCCCCAGAGAAATCTGCAGATGACCTGAATCTAAATGGTCACAGCTCATGTGATGTCCCCTCTAGTTCAGGAAGCCTTAATGTGGATGTTCTGGCTTCAGCTGCCCCTCCATTCACCAGTTTTGGAGTTTCAGATCCTCTGCCTCTCAGGTACTGTGGATGCTGGTCGTGGCCATCTTGGATCCCCATCAAGAAAAGAAAAAGGAAAGGAAAGGAAATGGAAAAGGAAAGGTAAGAAAATGAAAGGAAAGCAAAGAAAAGGCAAAAGGAAAGGAAAGGGAAGGAAAAGGGAAATGATAGGAAGGGAAAGAAAAAGGGAATAGTCGGTAAAGGATGGGACACGATGAGAAAGGAAGGAAGAGGGAAGGAAGGGGAAGGCATGAAAATGGGAAAGGAACATAAAGGAAAAAGATAAGGAAATGAAAGAAAATAGAAAGATAATTGAAGAATGAAAGGAAAGAAAAGGAAAACAAAATTATAGAAAAGACAGGGAATAAAAAGAAAAGGACAGGAAATGAATTGGAAGGAAAGGAAAGGGAGAGGAAAGGAAAGGAAAAGAAAGAAAGGAAAGGAAAAATGGAACCGAAAAGAAAGGAAAAGGGAAAGGAAATGTAAGGAAAGGAAAGGAAAGAAAAGGAAAGGAAAGGGAAGTAAAGGGAAAGGAAAGGATGGAAAGGAAAGTAAGGGGAAGGAAAAGAAGATGGAGAGGAAATGACAACAGAAAGGAAAGGAAAACGAAACAAAAGAAAGGAAAAGGGTAGGAAATTAAAGGAAAAAGGAAAGGGAGGGAAGGGAAAGGAAAGGCATTGAAAGGAAAAGAAGAAGGCAAAGGAAAGAAAAGGAAAAGGAAGGAAAAGGAAGGAAAAGGAAGGGGAGGGGTGGACTGGAAAGGAAAAGGAAAGGTAATTTCAAAAGAAAGCAGAGGAAAATGGAATGGAAAGGAAAGGAAACAAAATGAAAGGGTAAGGAAATGGAAGGGAAAAGGGAAGGAAAGGGAAAAGGAAAGGGAAGGGAAAAGGAAAGGAAAAAGGAAAAGAAACGAAAGGGAATGGACACTAAGGGAAGGACGGGGCAGGATGGAAAGGGAAGCAAAAGAAAAGGGAAGGGAAGGATAGGCAAAGAAATGAGGAAGGAACATAAAGAAAAATAAGGAAATGAAAGAAAATAGAAAATAATGGAAGAAGGAGAGGAAAGGGGGAGGATAGGATGAGACTGGGCAGTGTGGAGTGAGAAAGGAAAGGAAGGGAAGGGAAATGTAAGGAAGGGAAGAAAAAAGGAAAAGAAAGGAAAAAGAAAAAGAAAATGCAAGGAAGAGAAAAAGTCAAGGAAAAGAAAGTTAAGGGAAAGGACAGGGAATGGAAAGGAAAGGACAGGAAATGAATTGAAAGGAAAGGGAGAGGAGAGGAAAGGAAAGAAAAGAAAGGAAAACGGAAAGGAAAAAGGAGAGGAAATAAAGGGAAAGGAAAGGAAACACGAAAGGAAATGGAAGGAAAAGAAAAGGGAAAGGAATGGAAGGGAGGGGAAAGAAAAAACTGAAAAGGAAAGGAAAGGAAAGGGAATGGAAGTAAAAGGAAAGGATAGGAAGGAAATGGGAAAGGGAAAGGAGAGTAAGGAGAAGGGAAAGAAAGAAAAGGAAAATGGAGAGGAAAGGACAATGGAAAGGAAAGAAAAGAAAAAAAGAAAGGAAAGAAGGACAAAGGAGAGGGAATTAAATGAAAAAGGAAAGGAAGGGAAAGGAAAGGGATTGAAAGAAAAAGGAAAGGAAAGGAAAAAGGAAAGAAAAGAAAGGGAAGGAAAAGTGAAGGGGAGGAATAGGAAGGGAAGGGGAGGGATGGAAAGGAAAGGGAAAGGGAAGAAAAAAAGAAAAAGAAAGAAAAGGGGAAGGAAATGGAAAGGAAAGGAAAGGAAATGGAAGGGATGGGAATAGAAGGCATGGAATGGCATAGTAATGTAAAGGAAAAAGATAAGTAAAGGAAAGAAAAGACAGGAAAAAGAAAGGATAGGAAATTAAAGGAAAAGGAAAGGAAAGGGAAAATGAATGAAAAGGAAAGGGAAAGGTAAGGAAATGAAGGAAGGAGAAGGGAGGGGAGAGGGGGGTACAGAAAGGAAAGCAATGGGAAAGAAAAGGTAAATAGAAAGGAGTGGAGGGAAGGAAAGGGAAGGGAAAGGATAGGAAAGGAAAAAGAAAGGAAAGGGAAATGAAATGAAATGAAAGAAAAAAGGAAAGGAAAAGGTAAGGAAAGGGGAAAAGGAATAAAAAAGAAACAAAGAAAGAATGAAAGAAAGAAAAGTAATAGAAAGATAAAGGGAAGGGACAGGAAGGGAAGGGAAAGAAAAGTAAAAAGAAAGGAAAAGGGAAGAATCAGGAAGGGAAGGGAAGAGAAGGAGGTGAAGGGATGGAAAGGAAAGGAAGGGAAAGGGAAAGGGAGGAGGTGGGACAGGACAGAAAAGGAAAGAAAAGGGAAGGGAAAGGTAGGGAAGGGAAGGAAAGTAAAAGAAGGGGAAGTGAGGGGAAAGGAAAGGGAAAGACAAGTGAAATTAAAAAGAACAAAAAGCAAAAATGGAAAAGAAAAGAAAGTAAAAGTGAAAGGGAGGAGAAAGGCAAAAGAAAGGGAAGGAAAGGAAAAGGGAAGGGAAAGGGAGGAAAGGGAAGAGAAATGGAAAGGAAAGGAACTGGAAGAGGTGAGGATGGAAGGCATGGAAACGCCATAGTAACGTAAAGGAAAAGAGAATGAAAGGAAAGAAAAATAAAAGTAACGTAACAAGGAAAGGAAATGGGGAAAGACAGGATGGAACAGGACAGGATGAAATGAGAAGTAGAGACATGGGAAAGGAAGGGAAGGAGTTAAACGGAAGGGAAAGAAAGGGAAGAAAAAAAGGAAAGAACAGAAAAAGAAAGAAAAGGAAAGGAATAAGGTAAGGAAAGGAACGAAAAAGAAATGAAAGAAAAAGGGAATGGATGATAACGGATGGGACAGGACAGGAAGAGAGGAAAAAAGAAAGGGAACGGAGGGAAGGCAAGGGAAAGGAATGAGTGGAAAGGAAGTGATGGGAAGGAGAAGAGAAAGGAAAGGAAAGAAGAGGATAAAAGAGGAAAGGAAAGGGAAGGAAAGGAAATACGGCATGAATCAAAAGGGAATGGAGGGAAGTGAAGGAAAAAGGAAGAGCGGGACAGACAAAGGAGAGAAAGTTTAGGGAAGAGAAGGAAAAGGGAAGGGAAGAAAGGGGAAAGGAAGGGAAAGGAAAATAAAAGAAAAGGAAAAGGAAAGGGGAAAGGAAAAGAAAAAAGAAAAAGTAAAAAGAAACGGGAAAGGAAAGAAAAGGAAAAATGAAAAGAATGGAAACAAAGGGAAGGGAAGGAGAATGGAAGAATGGAAAGGGAAGGAATGCAAAAGGAAACAAAATTAAAAACAAGGAAAAGAAAAAACAGAAAGGAAAGGAAAACAAAATGGGAAAGGAAAAAGGAAGGAAATGGATAAGAAAGTTTAGGTAAGGAAAAGAAAAGAAAGGGAAAGGGAAAGGGAAAGGACACCAAGAGACAGGAAAGGAAAGGAAGAGAAGGGAAGGGGAAAGGAAAGGAAAGGATAGGGAAGGGAAAGGAAGGGAAGGAAAAGGGAAGGGAAGGGAGGGGGAAAGAAAAGGAAAGAGAGGAAAGGAAAGAAAGAAAGCAAAGCAAAGGGGAAGGGACGGTTAGGGACAGGAGGGAAGGGAAGGAAAAGTAGAGAAAGAAAAGAAAGGGAAAGGAAGGGAAGGGAAGTGATGGGAAGGAAAAAAGGAGAGAAAAGGATAAGAAAGGAAAGGAAATAGGACAGGAAAAGAAAGGGGAGGCAAGGGGAGGGAAAGAAAAACAAAGGAAAGGAAAGTGTAGGGAAGGAAAAAGGGGGAGGGAATGGGACGAAAAGTTAAGGGAAGAGAAGGAAAGGAAAGAGAAAAGAAAAGGAAAGGAAAATGTAAAGGGAAGGAAAGGGAGGGAAAGGGAAGATAAAGAAAGGAAAGGGAAGGGAATGGAAAAGAAAGGGAATGTAAAGGGAAGAGAAGGGAGAGGTGGAAGGATAGGAAAAGTAAAGTGAAGAGAAGGTAAGGAAAAAAGGAAAGGAAAAGAAAAAGGAAAAAAGGAAAGAGAATGGAAGGAAAGGGGAAAACAGGTAAGTGGAGGGAAGGTTACAGAAAAGAAAAGGAATGGGAAGTGAAGTAAAGAGAAGGGAAGGGAAAGTGAAAGCATGAAAGGAAAGGAAAGGAAAGGAAAGGAAAGCAAAAGGGGCTGGGAAGGGGCTGGAAGGGAAGGGATGAAAAAGAAAGGAAAGAGAAGGAAAGGGGGAAGAGAAGGGACGGGAAAGGAAGGAGAGGGAGGAATGGAAAAAGAAAAGGAAAAGCTAGGAAACGGGAGGCAAGAAATTGAAAGGAAAAGGGGGGAAAAGGAAAGGGAGGGACGGGAAAGGAAGAGAAGGCTTGGAAAAAGAAAAGGAAATGGTAGAAAAGGAAATGAAAGGAAAAAGTAAGAGACAGGGAAAGGATCGAACGGAGAGGAAGGGAAAGGAAAGGGAATGAATGGGAAGGTAAAGGGAAGGGAATTGAAGGAAACGGAAGGGATAAGGTAAAGAAAGGAAAAAGCAAAGGACAAAAAGGTAAAGGCAAGGAAAGGAAAGGGAGGGAAAGGAAAGAAAGGGAAGAGAAGGGAATGAAAACGGAAGGGCAAGCTGGCTGCTGCCCGAAAATGGCGGCGCCGGCCTCAAATCGGTCTGTGGACTTCGCAGTCTGACCACCAGGGGGCGACCGTGGCCCGCGCGGGGTGCGTGCCTGGCTGCTCCTAGGCCCAGCGTAGCGCAAAAACTAGAATAGCGTTCTTTGTCCTGTCCAGGTCGGGAAACTGCGGGCCAGAAGTCGTACAAGTTGTCTCTTTCTTTTTCTTTCTTTATTTCTTCTTTCTCTCTCTCCCTTCCTTCCTGCCTTCCTTCCTTCTTCCTTTTCTTTCTTCCTCTTTTTCTTTCTTTCTCTCTTCTTTTTTCTTTCTTCTTCCTTCCTTCCTTTCTTCCTTCTTTCTCTCTCTCTTCCTTCCTTCTTCCTTTCCTTTCTTTCTTTCTTTTCTTCCTTGTTTGTTCGAGACAGGGCTCCCTGTGTAGCCTTGGCTGTCCTGGACTCACTTTGTGGACCAGGCTGGCCTGGAACTCACAGACATCCTCCTGCCTCTGCCTCCCAGAGTGCTGGAATCACAAGCGTGCGCCGCCACGCCCGGCAGGTGTAGACTTTGAATTGGACTAAAATGCAGCCGACAAAGTTGAGCATGGCATCATCCATCCTTGCCGGATGGTGATCAGGACTGCAAGCCTAGGCTACAAGTGTCTCAAAATAAATAAAAAGAAATGACTTGCTTCTGGGTGTCCTGCCTTACTGCCAAAGTTGACCGGCACTGTTTATCAGCTTTGCTTTTTCTTTGCTGGTCCCTTCCACCTAGTCACTCGGTCCTTCTGTTGCTTCGTTAGCAATTACATTTACCTTAGTCAGCCAGACATGGTGGTGCACGTTTGTAATCCCAGCACTCAAGGAGGCAGAGGCAGGCGGATCTCTGTGAGTTCGAGGCCAGCCTGGTCTACAGAGTGAGTCCAGGACAGCCAGGGCTACACAGAGCAAACACAAAAAATTCACCTTAGTCTGTCCTACTTCCGATACCTTGCATCTCTGTCGCATGTACGCCACTTCGGGTCATCTTTGAGGGCTCCTGTGTAGGGACGGTAGTGTCAGAGCCCAAAGAGGGAAGCATGGCTTCCAGTGAGGTCCCAGCGGACAGGCTGGGTCATTCCTGCAAATGGCAGCTTTGGCAGCCACCGTTGCGGGGACCTGAGCCGCCAGGACTTCCACTGCTCTAAGGCCTGCTCTGGCTCGCATTGCCGGCATGTCTTCCTCCACCGCCTCGCCTCCCAGCGCCAGCCCTTCCAGCCTCCTTCCCCAAATCGCCAGGGCTGATCCTGCTCCCCTAAGACCGCCTGTGGGCACTGGGGTGTTGTTTGGCTGCCAGAAAGGCGGGGGAGGGGGGCACAAGGACAGCCGAGGGACGAGCCGGCCCTTCCCACACCCACTGGCTCCCAAACCGGAGGAGCTCCCGGTTATTTCACTCAGGTAAAACGTGGAAGAGCGCTTCGTGAGGGGCCGACGTGACCGTGGACGAGCGTGGACGAGCGCGAGGCCCACCCGGGGCGCAGGCGAGGATTTGTGGGCAAGAGCCACCCTTCAATAAAAGACAATAACGTTTTAAAAGTTCCATTTTACTTACGGTGTGTGTGTGCGTGTGCGTGTACACTTGTGTGTCTGTGTGCATTTGTGTATGTGTGTGTGAGTGTACAGGTATTTGCATATGGGGTGTGTGTGTGTGTGTCGCTTCAGCCTAGGTGCAGATGTCGAGGTTGGAGGACACCTGAGTTTTCTTTACCCTGGACCTGCTGATGGGGATATGACAAAGGCTGTGCACAGGCCTCCCTCCTTAGAAATGGGGTTCCGGGGGGTGCCTAGAAAATTGCAGGTTTCCAGTCTAGGGCGGTGGTGCACACCTTTAATCCCAGCACTTGGGGATGCAGAGGAAGGGGGATCTCTTGTTAGTTCGAGGCCAGCCTGATCTACAAAGGGAGTATAGGACAGCCAAGAAACCCCGTCTCAAATATTGCAGGTTTCCAGCCAGGGAGGACTGTGCCTGGAGCACGGGACACTGCTGGAACACTTCAACCAGCTCCCTGGATGAAGGGCTCCTCTCCCACCTCAGCTTCCCGTGTTCACACTTCATCCTGATTCGGGTATGGGGGCCCAGAGACTGGACTGTACCTCCTCAGAGACTCTGGCTAATTTCTGTTTTACTTTATTCTATTCTATTCTTTTTTTTTTTTTTTTTTGAGAGGATCTGCGTAGCCTCAGCCTCAGGTGGAACTCACAGGATCCACCTGCCTCTGGCCCACCAGGGTATACTCCTACACCTGGCTTTGTTTGTTTGTTTATTGAAACAGAGTATAATGTAGCTCAGGTTGGACTAGAACTCACTATGTAGTCCTGGATGACCCTGAACTGAGCCCCTGGCCTCTGTGTCCCAGGGACTGGGGTGGCAGGCATGCCCCTTTTATGAAAGAAAACAGGCTGGGCACTTTTAATCCCAGCACTTGGAAGGCAGAGGCAGGAGGCTTTCTGTGAGTTCCAGGACAGCCAGGACTACTCAAAGAAACCTTGTCTCGCAAAACAAAAACATGCAAACAAACAAAAAAGAAAAGAAAAAGAAATAAAGAAGAAAGAAGGTGGGCTGGAGAGCTGGCTCAAGGTTAAGAGCACTGGCTGTCCTTCCAGAGGTCCTGAGCTCAATTGGTGGCTCACAACCACCTATAATGAGATGTCATGCCCTCCTCTGGTGTACATGCTGACAGAACATTGTGTAATAAAATGAATCTTAAAAAGGAAGAAATGAAGACAGAAGGTGTAGTTCAAGCTGTCTGTTGCTGTGAGAGGGAAGATGGCGCAGTGGGAATCGGCTCTGCCTCCATGCCCTGACAACCTGAGCTGCCCCAATCCGTGTGGTGGAAGTTATGAAGGACATGAAGGACACTCAATTGTCAACAGGCACTTTAGTTTGTGTACCACTAATGTCGGCAGTGATATCAGGGGCCCAGATGACAGCCGGACCCAGGCCCTCACGCGGTACTTCCGTTGCCATGGATACATTAGAAGAGAGTCACAGAGAAAATTAGCTAAACAGTACCTGGTGTGGTGACATTGAGAAGGCTGAGGCAGGAGAATTATGAAGCTGAGACCAACCTGGGCTATATAGTAAGACACATATCAAAAAAGCAGGTTCAGGGCTGGAAAGATGGCTCGGAGGTTAGAGCACTGTGCTCTTCCACAGGTCCTGAGTTCAATTCCCAGCAAGCACATGGCAACTTACAACCGCCTAAGATGAGCTACGGCATACATACAGGCAGAACACTATACATAATAAATAAATCTTTAAAAAAAAAAAAGCAGGTTCTGGGACTAAGTTGGGGTAGAATGCTTATAGCTCAGTGGGTAAAGTGCTTGTGGCTCAGTTGTTAGAGTGGGACAAAGCTTGAGCCCATGGCTGGACATTTTGATACCCACCTCTTACCCCGGGACACAGGAGTCTAAGGAACGAGGATCAGAAGTTTCAAATAGCCTTGAGTCTGAGGCCAGCGTGGGCAAGAGGAGACTCTGAGTCATAAAAGAAAGAAAGAACAACAGCAAAAAAAAAAAAAAGGAAAGGAAAAAAAAAGAACCTTGAAAAATGCTGTCTGTTTCCTCGAGTGACAGGCAGGAAGGCTCACCTCTGTAAGACACAGCACCTCACTACCTTAAGAGAAATGCAAACGTTTGTTCCTGATAATTCATTGCCTGTGTTTGTTATTAAACCTATTCATTTTATCTAAATGGTAAAGTTCACATATGACATTGGTTTGGTCCAATGATAAATCTGCCTTTTGTTTGGAGACAGAAACTTAAGTAGCCAGGCTGACCTGTTCTTGTTGATGTTGAGGCCAGATCTCTGTGTCCAACAGACTGGCCTCAAACTAAAGGATTCCCTGCCTCAGCCTCCTGAGTGTTGAGAATAGTGCATAGACACCCTGATTATGTTGGGGTTGGACCCAGTGCTTCCTACATGCTAGGCAAGCAGCCTACCAAATGAGCTACCAGCACCCCGTGCATTGAGCTACCAGCACCCCGTGCACTGAGCTACCAGCACCCCGTGCACTGAGCTACCAGCACTCTATCTACTGAGCTACCAGCACCCCATGCATTGAGCTACCAGCACTCTGTCTACTGAGCTGCTGCCCCAGGCACTAGTACTTTCTATGAAATAGATTTCTCTGTGAAGATTAGGTTGTCCTCAAACCCTGATGCTTCAGCCACCAACATAGGGGCAGGCAGGATGGGGCTTGTTCCTAGCTCAAAATCAGTCAGAGACCAGCACCTCAAAAACTAGGAGTAGAAAGAGGAGGAGGCCAGGCTTCTACTGTCTTCTCCTCTGATACAGCTCCTTAGGAAACACCCTGACAAACTTTCTATATGCTCCTCCCAGAAGGTACATTTTTCACACACTAGTTTGCGAAATTTGTCTGCTCAGAATCAGGCCTTAATCTTCTGCACATGAAATACTTCTGAGGTCACGCCACCTCAGTCAGCAGCCTCAGCCATCCACAGCCAGAGCAAACTGGGTTATCTCTGACACACACTCAGTGGGGCCCGAGGCACTGAGGAGAAGGTGGGAGTGAGCTTCAGGGTGGAGCCCCAGTGAGGGGCTGAGGGTGTGGCTCAGGGGTGGAGCCTCTGCCAAGAAACCCCAGTGAGGGGCTGGGGGCGGCTGCTTAGTTCTGTCTCAAGCAGTGGATATGGAAGAAAAACAAAGCTAATGTGTCAGGGGAGAATGGTGTCAGTTCAGCTAAAATGAATCCCAAATCCAAGTCTCTGGTCACACAGAGGATCCTTGTGGCTTTGTCATCAAGCCAAAATCAGTATACCAGAGGGACCTCCCAGGCTTTCTTTCTTTCTGTCTTTCGTCTTTCTTTTTGTCTTTCTTTCTGTCTCTCTTTCTGTCTGCCTGTCTTTCTTTCTTTCTTCCTTTCTTCCTGTTGGAATTTCAGGTGGAGCAGACCTGACAGCCCGAGTCGCTGTGACTTGGGTTTTTCAGGGTCTCACTGCAGCCCGCGCTGGCCTGGAACTTGCAGGGTCTCACTGCAGCCCGCGCTGGCCTGACAGCCCGAGTCGCTGTGACTTGGGTTTTTCAGGGTCTCACTGCAGCCCGCGTTGGCCTGGAACTTGCAGGGTCTCACTGCAGCCCGCGCTGGCCTGGAACTTGCAGGGTCTCACTGCAGCCCGCGCTGGCCTGACAGCCCGAGTCGCTGTGACTTGGGTTTTTCAGCCTCCTACCACCACTTGCACATGTGATTTCATTTTTGTGGTTGTTCCCTCGTGTCTCTCAGTGATTTGTTCACTCGTTCTGTGCGCGCGTATGCAGCCCCAGGGATGGTGCTGGGTGCCTTCCCGCTGTCTCTCTGCTCTCTCAAAGTGGCCGGCCAGTGAGTTCCATGCAGCCTCTTGCCTCTGTGCCTCAGTGCTGGGATGACAGTGGCATGCCTGGTGTGTGTCTTCTTTTTTAAATTTTGTTGTGTAACTGTTCTGCCTGGTTGTCTGTCTGTCCACCACGTGCATTCAGTGCCCACAGAGATGGAAAGAGGGCATTGGAGGTTCCCTCAACTGGAGTTATGGATGGTTGTGAGCTGCTATGTGGGTGCTGGAGGTTGAACCCAGGTCCCCTGAAAGAGCCTCCAGGGCTCTTAGCCACTGAGTCATCTCTTCAGCCCTTGTGTCTGGTTTATTTGATCAAATTTCATGTAAAATGAGACTCCAGTCTACAGACTCTAGACCCTTAGTTCCCCACCTCTGTTAAGCCCCAGAATATTCCTCTGCCAAACTGTTGCAGTCAGTCCGGCTCCGGCTCTGTCCTGTCTGGACTTTTCAAGTTAATGGCGTTTCTCCCTGAAGGGACTTTTGTGCCTGCACTGTCACCTGTCTCCGAGGATTTGTGCATCCATTTCCTCCCCAGAGTCTGGGAATCCCTGCTGGTTCCTGTCCCCACCACAGGCTGGTCCCTCCTTGGGATCCACAGTGGCCCCTGGGGCCTGTGCAGCTGCAGCCCTGCCTGGGCCCTCTCCCCTCAATGCCCTGGCTGTGACTCACCTGCAGGCATCTTGTCTCAAAACAAATGTTTGAGAAAGGACCAAATCCAGCAACCGCCCCAGAGCCTGATGGAAGGTGGGCTGGGCGGGCACGAAGCCCAGCGTGTGACAAGGCCCCTGGGGACACAAAGCAGAGAGGCCAAGGCCTGTTTGCTTTCTGGGGTTGACCCCTCTCCTCCTTTCCAGCCACAATCTGCTGCACACGGGCTGTGTGCACTGATATGGGGACAATCTGCAGACTCTTTGCCCACATCAAACATGAGCCAGCAGCTGCCCTGTGGGGTCTGCTCCTGTGACAGGCGCAACTCCAGGGGAAAACCGAAAACCAACCCCACGCTCTTCCTTCCTTTTTTCTCTCCGCACCCCATGTTTGTTCAAGACAGCATCTCACTATGTAGCCCTGGCTGTCCTGGAACTCCAGTATGTAAACCAGGCTGGCCTTGAACTAGCCGAGAGCTTCCTGCGTCAGCCTCCCAAGTGCTGGAATTAAAGGCATTTACCACCTTGTCCAGCTCAATAAATATAAATCTTGTGCATCTTTGACTTTTTTCTTTTTAAAAATATAACCTTTGTTATTTTAGATTAATGTGCACATGTGTGTGCCTGGTGCCTGGAGAGGATGGAAGTGGCATTGGACTCCCTGGCTGTGAGGCACTTGGTGTGGGTGCTGGGAACCGAACCTGGATCCTCCGCAGTCTCAGCTCCCAAGCAGTCTCTCCAGGGCATCTCAGGGTTCTTGTCCTGTGGGCAGATTCTCATGCACTCAGGATGGTGTTGTGTGACCCCTCCCAGGCTGTCCCTGATTGAATTAAAGCAGCTTTCAAAACTAGAGAGTTGTTTTGTTTTGTTTTAATTTTCAAATTTCTGAGTGAGTTCATTGACAATCTCATGCTTGTGTACAGTATTGTGTTTAGTGTGTGGTATTGTTTGCCCCTTCACATAATCTCGTTCCCCTTTCTCTGTCCTTTCCATCCCTAGATTTTTCACAGCAAATAAAGATGTAACCTGCCCAGCACTTCAAGATTTTATACACTTTAGCTTGATGAGAGCTTGTTCAAAACCCTTCAAGGATTCTCTTGAAAAGATGACTCAAAGGTTAAGTTTGCTTCCTGCTCTTCCTGGGAATAAGGATTTGATTTCCCATATTAATAATTACCTGTAACTCCAGCTTCCGGTGACCTGACATTTTCTGTGGTCTCTGAGAAGACTTGCACAGACACACACTCATACACATAACTAAAGAGAAAATTTTAAAAGCCCTTTTTAATTCAAAATAAGAAGGCTGTGGTGGTACACACCTTTAGTCCCAGCACTGGGGAGGCAGCGGCTGGCAGATCTCTGAGTCAAGGCCAGCCTCATCTACAGAGTGAGTTCCAGGACATCCAGGGCTACACAGAGAAACCCTGTCTTGAAAAACCAATAATAATAACAAATAAAATTTACAGGCACAAAAATGAAGCCCCTCCAGAGGTTGGTAAGCCCACAGACTTACCACCCACAGTATGAAAAGGCGCAATCAGGTGGCAGATGAATCACATGTGTGGTCTCCCCTGCAGTTAGTTCCCTCATTCCTGAACAGTTTAGAACTGAGTCTGTGTGGTGTGCTGTATGGACGTAGCCGCTGTCGGCTGCCTAGATAGCAAGTCCTTCGTTTTTCCTG
Organism: Pachyuromys duprasi; assembly: GCA_028658305.1. Taxonomy (NCBI): domain Eukaryota; kingdom Metazoa; phylum Chordata; class Mammalia; order Rodentia; family Muridae; genus Pachyuromys; species Pachyuromys duprasi. Next base: position 64,333,642 of record CM053764.1, read on the forward strand.
CTTCACAATTAAGTCTGTCAGACATGCTGGGCCAACATGATAGAGAGAGATTGGGTGACTATCCAGGCAATGACCTGTCCTTTGTATTTTTATTTATCTTGGTATCTACTTGCCTCCACTTCCTGCTTATTCAAGTAATAATTTTATTACTTTCAAGTCTTTGATGGGGTTGAAGACTGAATAGTTAGTTGTAGTTGTACAATTAAGCTTAGTTGTTTAGGAGTCAAGAATTTTTTGGTCTAGATGGGTATTTTTAGGTTAATAGATACAAGATATGATAGAGATAGATTTAGGTTCAGGACTTTAGACTCAACAAGATAGGACAGAAGATGCTTTCTTCAAGGTTAGCAAATACAAGTAAATCAAACACTGTGAATGTAATTTTTATATATGGTTTTCCTGATTGTTTCATAATTGTTCTTACTGAAGGTAGTTTATTACACACACACAGCCTTTTATTGAACTAAAGGGGGAATTGTGGAGGACTATCTTGTGTGTTGTATGGATTTAACAGCTGTCAATAAAAATCTGACTGGCCAATTAGCTGGCTGAGCAGAGAGGGAGGGGGAGAGAGAGAAGGAGAGGTGGAAGGTGGGATTTCCTGAGAGAAAGAGGGGAATTTTGGAGGAGGAAAGGCTTTTGCCAGGAGACACAGAGGGAGACAGTCAAGACCTCCATCCTGGGAGGCTAGCTGGCCGCGTGGCTGGATGAGGCAAAGTGGACAGGTTAACATAGATGAGCTAGCTGAGAGGCTGCCCAGTTTTGAAAAACTTAAAAGATCTTGGTGTTGTTTTTATGGTCTGAAGGCCTTTCTTTGCCAGGAGACATAAACTGCTGGTCATCAACGTAGACCTTCTTACACTTTGAAACGGTGGGATTGTTCTGAGGTTTGTTAAAAGTTCCAAAGCCCCAGGCTCACCACCTCCCGCAGGTGGCCTCCAGGCCTCGCTGGTTCATCCTGACTCCACAGCAGCACCTGAGGTCAGCACCTGCTAACCTCCCCGGAATCCCATCTCCATCCCAAGCGTCCAGTGTGCGCCGAGCTTGCACTCCCTCCTGCCTTCCTCACGGGTTCTCCTCCCATTCCTGTTTTGTTTGTTGTGTTTAAGGCAGACTCTGGGGCTGAGGCTGGTCTGTTGCTGAAAGTGGGCAGGACTCAGATCATTCCACAAAGGAGGGTGAATGGGATGACAGCCAGGAGCCATCAACCCTTCTGGCTGTACCAGCTACTCACACATGATGGGCAGGTGCTCTGTGCTGAGCCAAGTTCTGCTCCAATATGCAGGATTTTTAGAAAAGCACAATTCAAAATCTGGTCTGGCTTTGTGTTGCCAGAGCAACTGCTGAGGAACCCGTTGCCTGGCCAGGTCTCGGTAAAAACAATATGGAGAACCAGAGAGGTGCAGCCAGCAGCTTAGGATCACACAGCCGCTTCACTGGGGTTTTCTTTCAGTAGGAGTGTGCTGGCGCTAAGCTTGAGGAGTCCTAGTTCTGAAGGAGGACCCCAATTCTTCCTCCACTGGAGGCAGGTCTTGAATTCTGAATTTGTTTGTGGTTGCTGTTTGGGACGTGAGGCCATCTCACGTAGCCTAGGCTGGCTCAGCACACACCATGAAGCCAAGGCTGACACTTTGAGCTTCAGCTCCTTCCACTAGGATGACTGACTGGAGTGCCATACCCAGCAGGGTGATCTGAGTTTCTGCATTGTTCCTGGAGCCAGCCAAGCCTGAAGCTGGCCAGCCAAAGGAACTTAACTGCTTCCTGCTGGGTGCAGGCTGGGCTCTTTCTCCCGGTTCCTGACAGGGACTCTGCTGCCCGAGCCACCAGGAATGTCGGCAGGCTCTTGGCCTGAGCCTCAGATGCCGACATCAGCAGGGGAGATGGACGCAGCCCTGTAGGGGAGGCCCCACCTGGCCCTTTGGGACAGTCAGCAGGAGTGGGGGTGGAACACGGAGGAAAGGAGAGGGAGGCCTGGGCTCTGGGCTCTGTCCAGGAGGGCAGCAGCCCGGTCTTGGAGAGGGTCTGCAGTGAGAGTCTTGGGTGAGTCAGCAGGAGGAGCTTCTAAAATTCCTGCTCAAAGCACCACAGGACAGAGCTGCTGAGAACAGAACAGCCAGGGGCCTGTGCGTGCAAAAATGCTAAAAAAAATATTGGGAGATTGAAGTCAGCTGCGCTGTGAAGGACACCATCTGTGGGGGAGGGGGGGTGTGGCCTGCAGCGTTTCCATTCCAGGGACCAGAGGGCCTGGATCATTCAAACTCAAACACAGAGGAAGACAAATTCCCAAAGAGCAGCCACTGTGCTAAGGAGCCCGATAACATCCAGCAGCCTTTGTGCTAAAGGAGGAATGCGGTGGGGGAGGTAGGGGATGGGGGAGATCGGGCTGTCCAGAGCCAGGGAGTGTAGAGAGCGTACAGTGACTGCAGGAGAGGCAGGGCGTATTCCGGATGAGACAGGGATGGCAGCTGGTGCTGCTGTGGGTGTTCGCTATGGAGAAGCGGGAAAGGAAGAGGCCAGATGGGACAGGCGAGAGGGTTCAGTAGGTAGAGGAGCTTGCTGCCAAACTGAGAGCGTGAGTTTGATCCTCCAGAGAACCAACTTCTACAAGCTGTCCCCTGGCCTCCCTATGCTCTGCATCGGTGTGAGATTACATGCACACACATGAAGGCACACGCCTTTGATGCCTGTGATCCCAGCCCTGGGAGGCAGAGGCAGGGGGATCTCTGAGTTCAAGGCCAGCCTGGGCTACAGAGGGAGTTCCAGGACAGCCAGAGCCACAGAAAAACCTTGTCTTCGAAAACCAATAACATTTAAATATAAATAAATAAAGTAAGTAAGTATGGGAAGTGGTGGGGTCCAGGAGGGGAGAGGATGTAGGGGATTGACAAACTGAACACTGGGAAGGTGGAAGCAGGAGGATCAGGTATTGAAGGTCATCCTACCCTGAGCCATGGAGCTCCTGGGAGGCCGGCCTAGGTAACATATTACTCTGTTTAATCTGCTCCCCAGATTAAACATGCTGCAGCCTTAGGAGCCAGCCAGGATCAATTTCCCAGGGAAAAAAAAAGGGCGGTGGGGGTGGGGAGCTCAGGGGCGTGGCTTCCAGGACTATGCAAGCACAGGGCCCCACACATCCTTACATCCTTCTATCTGCGCTAAGCAAGGGGCACTTAGACTGGTCTTTCCCATGCTGAGGACAGAGTCTCCGGCACACACAAATAGCCCAGGTCATGACAGCCGTCCACTCAGGTGTTTGCTGTCCTGTTGTTTTGAAACAGGACAACACGCCATAGCCCAGATGAGTCTGGAACTCAGAGCACCCTCCTGTCTCAGCTGTCTGAGGTCTGGATCACAGATGTGTGCCACCACAGCTGGCTTGCTGTAGAATCCTCAGCTTACAGTGTAAAGGCATGTATCTATAGAATTTTCCTACACTATTTGTCTGGCAACCATCACTCCAACTAAAGGCTATATATATTCATTAAAAGTTTTTTTTTTCAAATACTTTCCATCCATGAATTCATGGAACACACAGATATGGAACCCGGATACTGACACCAACTGATTACGTCACACACCATTGCATGTGAACACCCACAGCAACTTTATTTGTTGTTCGCAAAGGCTGGAAACAATCTAGCAATCCACCCACTGGGAATGGATGGCATATCGTGGTATGTCCTTATAATGGAATCCTACTTGGCAACAAAAAAGACTGAACTACCGACATACACAAAAGCAGGGGGAGACAGCTAGACAGCAGCCAGGCTACCGTAAGACCCTGTGTCAAAAAATAAAAACGGATGTCTAGGTGACTAGGTTCAGCGATAGAGCGGTTGCTTAGCACGTATGAAGCCCAGGTGTGAAGGGTGGAGAGGGTGGGAGGTGGTATTTACGGGACCTCCTGGAAGCTGGAACGAATTAGCGGAGGTTAGGTGGCTGATCCCAAGAAGAAACATGTTCTCTGATCCTCTGCAAACTCTAAGTACTAACTCAAGGAGTCTTGTGGGGGCTCTGAAAATCTGTCCCTTGGCGCTTCCCAGAAGCTCCAGCAATCCTTGGGGCTCTGTGTCCTGTAGACACCACATTTCCCTCTTTGCCTTTCTTTCCCCAGTGTCTAGGTCCCCTTCCACTGTTTAAAAAATAAACTTTGTGTTGGTGGGCATGGAACTCCGGGCTACCGTGTCCTGGGCAAGCCCTTTACCGCGAAGCCTCGCTGCCAGCCCAGATTACCTACATTTGTTTGCTTTGGGACAAGGTCTTCTGTAGCCTAGGCTGGCCTCAAATACACTATGTCTCTAAGAACCTTGAACCTCCTCCCTCTAGCTCCCCGGTGCTGGGGTGACAGCCTTCGGTTTCTCTGCCTGTGAAACGGGAAAACCTCACAGCCTGGAGAAGCTGGGCCTTCTCAGCCGCCAACCGGAGCTCTACAGGGTACCGAAGGTTCCAGAAGTTTTTCTTTGTGGATGGAGAACCAACCCTCTTGGTTTGGGTGGGTGGGTCACAGGAACTTCCGGGGCGGGGCCTGTGTCAGCCAAGCTTCTGAACAGGCTCTGGAGGTCACTCAGAGAGGAGGCTGCCGGCCCTTGGCCTTCTGGAGCCCTCCCCTCAGAGGTTGGTCTCAAGAGCTTGCGCTGGGAACAGCGGGTGGGCCTCATCCCCTGGCTGGAAGCCAAGGGGTTTCTTGGTCGCAGCGGGAATATCTTCCGGACTCTGGGAGAAAGCAGAGGACATCACACACCCGCCCCAGATGGGGTCCCTGAGGACTACGTGCAAGGTGACCCAGGGCCCCTCCATCAGCGTCAGTTGCTGCCCAGGCTAGCCGTGCAGCTGAGGCTAGGCTCATTATCCTGCTCCATCTTCCAGGCGCTCTACCAAGTCCCAGTCCCAGCTCTATTTCATTCTATATTTTTGATACTGGGTCTCTCTTTGTATTCCAGTGTAGCCTCAAACTTGCAGTGATCCTCCTGCCTGAGTGCTGTGACTGCACCCATGTTCATTTTATTTTTATGTCACAGGTGTGGGTGTTTTGCTAGCGTGTGCTTGAGCATGCCTGATGCCCTGACACCCAGGCACTAGAGTGACAGGCGATTGTGCACATCCTGTAGTGCCTGAGCGGACCTCGGCTGGCCTGCTGTGTCACTTACTGTTACCTGAAACTGGCTTCCATGGGGTCCAGGCAAGCCTCAGACCTGCTGTATAGCTCAGGTGGCCTTGAACTCCTAGCCTGGCCCTCCATGTTCCTGTTTTTGGTATCACCTGCTGGAAAGCCTCCTTCTTTGTGTCACTTTCCTGACCCGAGGTGACAGTCTTTCCCACTTTCAGGTCACAGGCTCTGCAGTCCCCGGCCTCGGCTCCAGCCCAGCTCCCCACCCTCCCCGTTTCTTACATAATTCTGAATTAAGTAATATTATCTTGAGAATATTCTTCATAAGTGTCTCTTTCGAGGGGAAACCAGTTTCCCCAGCCACAGGCAGGAAATAATTGTTTAAAAAAACAGATATGATAAAAATAGACAGTGCTCATGTGTGCTGGCCCCTGGGAAAGGGATAGCTTTAACCGCGGAGTGGAATCTGCCCAGCCCCTGAGGCCACACCCGCCAGGTCCCCAAGCCTTGGCCCCAGTGGCCGACGCTGGATCTGACCTTCATTAAACTGTCCTCCAGGGTGACAGCTTCCTCCTTCGGGGCCACAGACGCTGTCTGCCGAGCGAGGTCCCACCACAGCAGTCCAGGGCCCAGGGAACTGCGCTTGGTGGGGCCTGAGAGGCAGGGAGGGCAGGGACTCAGGGTGGGTGCTTGCCAGCCCTTATGCGAGCCATGGCTGCCACTCAGTCTGACTGAGTTGCTTTACCCACCATGTGAAGGGTCAAGTTGATTTTAGTGTTAGTTTATTTTTCTCTTTTGAGACAGTCTCCAGCTACAGCCCATTTGTCCTGGTACTCATGGAAATCCTCCTGCCTCTGCCTCCTGAGTGTTGGCATAAGTGGTGGGCGCCATTGTCTCAGCCGGCTAGGAGTGCCCACCATTCCAGACACTCACTGTTTCAACCCTAATGTCTCAAAGTTCAGCAAAAGCCTGAGGGTCACTAAATCAGGGGGGTAAGGCAGGCTGCGCTGTGGGTTGGTCATCAAAGGGCTGGAGCTCAGTGGAGAGCGCTTCGGAGCAGGTGGAAGAGGGGCTGCTAAGCTCAAGGTCTGCCTCAGCTACATAAGGAATGGGAGGCCAGCCTGGGCTAAATCAGAGCCTGTCTCAAAAGGAAATGTATGACGAGAGGTACAGCTCGTGTTAAGGGTAGGGGTGCGCACAGCCATCCAAGCACTCAGAAAGCCAAGGCAGGAGGATTGCCACGAGTCAGAGAGTCAGCCTGGGATACAGAGTGAGACCCCATCTCAAACCCAAGCACACAGGGCTTGTGGCAACCCAAACAGGAGCCTCCCCACGCTGAGATTTGTTTCAGGACCGCAGACAGCGCCCCGCATCCCTTCGCTGTAGTAAGGGCGTGGGGTGCCTCTTCTACGGCTCCCTTTGTGGAGTCAGACGGACTCGGACTCGAGACTCGGAGGCAGGAGGATGAAAGGCTGACCCAGAGGGAGGCCGCTGCACTTACCCGTTAGGTAGCTGATGAGAGCACCACAAAGCATGGTGGTCATTGTGCCCAGAGCCCCGTAATAGAGGTAGGATATGGCATAGAAGGTGTCGGCGAGGGCAGGACGGCCCGTGTCCATCCCAGAGCTGGGGTGGGAGAGGAGGGTGTGACATGCCTTCTTCCTCCGGTCTGTCCAGCAGCCCACCGGGCCCTGCTTCAGCCATTCGTCAGATATGGCGACTCTCACAGTAGCCAGGTCTCACCTATTTCCGCTACAGCCTACCACCCTTCATGGCTGCCCATTGAACTTGCAATCAAATGAAACTAAATACTTAGAAAGACATCCTGCCACAACCTCTATGGCTGCCCATGCAGAAGTAAGCTCCTAGGAGCACAGACATGTCAACAGGACCTGACCAAGCTTCAGAAGGTTTCAGATGGGCACGGAGCTTTGTTTAGCATTTTCTATTCTTTCTCTGTATTTTCCTAGAAGTAACCCCAGACCTCTCCCATGCTAGGAAAGTGTTCAACCACTGAGCTACACCCCAGCCCAGGCCTCTTTTTGAGACAAGGTTGTCCAGGAAAGCCTTGAAGCCATCGACTCCTGCAAGCTGGGAGAAGCCTGCACACACACTTGGCGTTGTGCACAAAGGTTCATTGAAATTCTGTTCATCACAGCCCAACCCGGACACCACCCACATGTCCACACATGTGGTATATCCATTCAAAGGAATATTACTCAGCCATGAACGGGGAAGGAAGCAAATGTGTATGCTCCAATCACAGATAATCACTGATGAAGTTTCAAAACAAGGTGAGACACAAAAGTCCACACATTCTAAGATTTTGTTCACAGGGAAAACTCAGTAGAGGTAAACCAACAGTCTTAAAATGTGGATTCTCAAAGAAAAAAAAAAAGAAAAGAAAAAACAAGGAATGAAAGAGTAGGTAGACACATTGGAGCACACTGAGATCAGGGACCTCTTTGGCTACATACAGAGTTTTGGGGCCAGCCTGGGCTACATGAGATTCTATCTCAAAATACTAAAATACAAAAACAAAAGCAAAAGCAAGCCAATTCCTCTGCCCTTGGCCTTCTGCCCTTCTGCTTGGTGCCACTCACTTCTGTGTGGCCTCTGAACTTGACTGTGACTGGATGGCCTTTGCATAAGCAGTGTTTTGGTCCCCTACGAATGCTCCCCTCCCCCACACACACCCAGCCTCGCTCCCACTCCCTTCCAGTTAACAATCTGACATCACACCCTGGATCCCCAACCGCAGGTTGCTCACCTGGGGCCCCCGCTGGAGGCGTTGGCTGCTCCGGCTGGGCCAAGGAGGAGGGAGGCGTTGGGGCACCCAGCGGCCGAGGTGGACAGCACCCCCATGGTCTGCTCTCCGGGCGGATATAGTGTGGCCCCCACGGCCACCCACAGGGATATGGCCAAGCCTGCTGCCAGCCCAGAGAGGACGCCCTGGGGGCGGAGTCACCGTGAGGGACTGGGTTCCTTGACCAAGCTTCCCACAGACCACGCCTACCGCCTTCCCCACTCACAGGCGTGTTACAGGCTGGGAGCAGCATCCCCAGCGTGAAGGCTCCTAACAGAGGCCCACTGATGACGCCCATCACGGTGAAGGAGCCCTGCCAGGCAGGTGGAGAAGGGCTAGGCTTAGCCACCACTCTCGGGACTCGGTTTACTCTACGGAATCCCACTACAGGTCTTGAGACTGCTCTGTGCCAAGTTTCCTCAATCCTGTTTCTCTCCCAAGGCTAATAGACAGTGACGGTCTTACATGTGCCCTTGACCTCTTTATTAGCTAGGGCTTGCTTTGAACCTCTCCTCTGACTGTCTCAGTGCCAAGCCCCCCACCACCAGGGTCCCAGTGGACTGAACATCTCTCTGAGGTTCAGCTGGGGTGTTGGGGGTATAGGGCAAGTGGGGGTTCTCACCTGGAGGACACCGCCTCCCAGCAGTGAGGACAGAGCAGCCACGGAGAGGCAGGCTGAGCCATAGATGAATGCTGTGGGGGGAGGGGTGGCACAGTCAGTGTGGGGTACCATCCTGGCCCGGAATCCCAGCCCCCCAAACTCACATAGCCCTTTAGAGATGAAAACCAGCTTCTGAGGTGCCAGGCTAGGCATCCTTGGCTTGATGAGGTCTTCCACGGTGACGGCTGCCATGGCGTTGATACTGGTGGATGCCGTGCTGAGGGAGAACAAGGGAAGCGCCTCAGGACACAGGACACGTCAGACAGCTGGGGCAGCCCCTCTGCCTGGGGCCATCTCCCACAAGCGATGGATGGGCCCAGTCAGGAAGGGAAAGAGCCCCAAAGGGCTGAGCCGCAGCTGCAGGTCGAGCAGGACACCCACCTGAGGGTTCCACTGTAGGCACAGGCCAGGAAGAGGCCGGGGACTCCCGGCAGGTCCTCAAAGATATCCAACACGAGCAGTGGCATGTACTGCGGGACAAGGATGGTGGTTTCTGGTTTGGGTTTTGGTGTATTGGGCAGGCCAGCCTTGGCTACCTAGTCAGTCACAGGTCAGCCTGAGCTACATGAGACCCTGTCTCGACAACCTCTTCCTCTCGTGTTAGTGGCTATTAGTTGAGGGGGAGAGTTTGATGGGAGTGAACTTGCCTGGTCTGGGGCTGAGATGCGGCCTGTGAGGAGTGGGTCACACTGCTCATAGTACACGAACATGACAACGCCACAGCAGGCTGCGCTGACCACAATCAGGAAGAGACCCAGCTGGTTGACAAGCAGGGCCCTAGGGAAAAGGCGGCCTTAGGAATGGGAAGGAAGGGGGCAGCCTGTCCCAGAAGGCTCTGCGGGGGTCCCTCACCTGCATACTCACAGCTTGGCCTTCCTCTCCGTGCGGCAGGCCACATAGCGCTGGACCTGGGCTTGGTTCACACCATACATGGAGAGCCACACCAGTGTGCCACCCACCACAAAAGTCCAGAAGGTATAGCGGCTCCGAGGGTCAGGGTCAAAGCTGGGGAGGGAGGGAGGCAATGGGAACCCCTCCCTAGACCACCCACGGCTGCTCTAGGTCCTAATCGGACATTTGCGGGGAGTCTTGAAGTATAAGTAGGAGTTTCTGTGTTGAGTCTTGCTCCCCTCTGACACCTGTGCATGGAGGTGGGGGGTACTCAAAAGCTATCATTCCATCATCATAGTGTGGGGAGGCTGAGGGACAGAGTGAAGCCCCATCTCTTACTCCAGCAGGTTGATCCGGGAGTGGTTCTGAGCAAGCCTGAGCACGTTCCAGGGACCCCCCATGAGCATGGCACCTCGGGCCAGGATCACCCAGAAGCCAAGGAGCATCACAGCGACCTGGAAAACGTCTGTCCAGACCACGGCCTTCATACCGCCCTGTGTGGGAAAGGGGCACAGTCAGAGGCCCGCACGGAGCCGCAGGCCCTGTCCTGAGCTTCCCCATCTGTAAAATAAGGTTAGTGTACTGCCCTGCGGTGGGCTGGATGATGAACAGGAGAGCTCGGAAAGATATAATGTCCCCAGTGTAACAGCAAATATCTCAACACCCGTTGTTAGCATTATGCGTGCGTGCGTGCGTGCGTGCGTGCGTGCGTGCGTGCGTGTGTGTGTTAGGACTCTGTGTAGCTCAGGATGGCCTAGAACCCTCCAGCCTCCAGCCGCAGCCTACCCAAGGCTGCTGTGACTGGAGCCTGGTGGCTAAGCCTGTTTTCACAAACTGGTTTCTCCCTGCCTTTTCCTGCCGTTCGCAGAGAGCTGAGCCTCCAGCGCCAGCAGCAGCCATCAGAACATGTCAGCCCCCCGGGTGGCACGGCCACACATGGAACCCGGAGAAGAGCAGGCCAGAGTCTCAGCCAGCTCCAGCTGAAACCAGTTAACTGCTGGGCAGGAGCCAGGAAAGGCAGAGGCTCAGATCACGGGAAGCCAAAGCCCAGCAGGGCTGCCGGATCCAGCCGCACCTGAACGAGTGCGGCTGTCCATCAGTCCTTACGTGGGAGAGGCCATGGGGCCAGCTGGGCAGGGCTAGCTCCGGATTTAGGCAGCGGGATGGTGCTGCCTGCCTGGGCTCTCCCGCGTGTCAGAGGCCACCCACTCACCACGGTCGTGTACACGGTGCAGATGATCCCCGTGGACAGGAGTGACGCCCAGATGTCTAACCCGGTCACTGCAAAACACACCTCCTGTTAGGCCTCTCTTACCCTGCCCGTTCACGTGGGGTCCAGCCTGGGCTACTAGGCTCCCAACCCTCTCCCGTCCGCCAGTCAGACCTTGGTTCAGGATGAGCGCGGGCGCGTAGATCACGATGCCTGTGTACAGCATCTAAGGGTAGGGAGGGCCCGTGAGAGCAGGGGGCGGGGCCAGCAGGAAGAGGGCGGGTTCATGCAGGGAACTGGGGGAGCCAGGTTACAAGAGGGCGATGTTTAGGTGGAATAGTAGTGGAGCTGGGCAGGAGGGTGCCCCTAGGCAGGATGAGGGTGGACCTATGGACGTGATCCTGGCAGGTCCCACGGAAGCTGAGCTCACGCTGGGCAGGGGCGGGGCCAGGCAGGATAGGGGCGTGGCGTGAGGGCAGGTTGGGCTGGTGACAGGTGTGGGCGTGGCTGGGCGGGCCCCTTGCTCACCGTGGCGACCAGGTACTGCAGCGTCCCGCAGAGCCGCACCGCTCGGCTGAAGCGCAGCTCTAGGTACTGCGGAGGGAGCCGAGGGCTGGAGATCAAGCGGCCCCTCAGCCACTCTCACTGTTCCTACTCTCTCCCGGGGTGCCCAACTCCGCGCTTACGCAGAGCGGCGCTCCCTGTGAAGGCCAGGCCGGCTTGCAACTCGCGGCAATCCCCCGGCCAGTGTGTCGCTGGTCCTGAGTTATCAGGCATGGGCCTTCAAATTGTCACTACCCTTGTTGGACGACTGCAAGATGCCCAGTTGCGCCTTAAGATTTGAGACTTGGGTTTCTCTAGTGAGTCCAACTGGCCTGGAGCTCAGGACGGTCCTCCTGCCTCAGCCTCACTACCGCTGAGACTACAGACCGGCGCCACCCCGTTTTCACTACAGCTGTTGAACGGTTAGGCAATCCTGCGGGGCCTGCGCCTCGCTGCAGGCGTTTGAACCGGGTGCGGGCGCGGGCGGGCGGCCAGTCCCGGCCGCACGCGGGGACAGGTTTCAGCGGAGGCCACCGCCCCGAGGCTGCTCCGGTGGGACCCAGACTTGCTCTTCCTCCTTCCTGGCTCCGCCCGGTGCCCGCGGCATCTTCCCGGAACCTTCCCGCGGGCCCGGTCCCCTACCTGGTAGGTGCTGGTGAGGCCCAGACGGTAGAAGATCGGCAGGAAGAGCAAGGCGGTGAGCAGCGAGTTGAGCAGCTGGCCCGCGCACATCCACAGGAACTTGAGGCCGTAGCGCGACGCCTCGGCGGGGACCCCGAGCACCTGCACGGCCGACATGAAGCTGGCGGCCAACGACAGCCCCACGGGCACGGCCGCCAGCTGCCGGCCCCCGGTGAAGAAGTCGTCGGCGCTGCGCTGGCCGCCGTGAGCCAGGCCGACCCACAGCCCGATGCCCGTGGACACCAGCAGCATGGTCGCGAACACGCCGTAGTCCCAGGCGCCGAAGGTGGCCCGCGCCCTGGCCTCCGTGCCCTCCATGGGGCGGGCGCTCTGCGCGGGGACGAGGCGGAGAACGAGGCAGAGGACGTCGGACGCGCCGGCCCGGGGGCTGCACGCGCTCCTGTGCGGCCGTCGGGCGGTCCCCCGGTTCTGCGCGCCGCGGATTTATTGGGCTCCGGGGTCAGCGCGGCTCCGCCCCCGGCCGGGAGGAGGCTGCGACCCGCACCCTTTCCGTCCTGGGCGCGCGGGGCGGCCCTAGCGACTCCGGGCCGTTGCTCCCACATCCAGGGCTTGCTCCGTGAAGGGCTGTGGACGCCGGGGAGGGCGAGGGAGGGCTGAGGCCTGCGCTCACACAGCTGCTGCTGGAGCTACGAGGAAGCCGGCACTGGGGTTCACTTTCGCGGCTTCCCAGGGAGGAGCGCGAGACCTGGGCCCTCCGTCAGCGGGCGTCTGCCCTTCTCCGCACTGTAGGGTCGGGAACTGTCCAGCCTCGCCCTCCAGCCACCCCGCTTAGAGAGTTTCTCCCTTCTGTTTAGGACTCAGTTTCCCCACCTGTACAATGGCAGCCTGGCCCTATCGTGTGTGCGCGCTCGCGTTTGAAGCTGAACCTCATGCAGCACAGGCTGGCATGGAGTCCTGACCTTGCCTGAGCAGAGACAACAGGAGTATGCACACCTGGCCTGGCTCTTCTTCCCTTCCTTCCCACAGGCTGGTCTCGAAGCTATAGCAATCCTCCAGCCTCAGCTTCCCTAGTGATGGGATGACGAGTGTGGGCCATCCGGCCTGCAAGCTCATTCACTCGTTCTTTGGGCGCCTGTTTCTCCCTTCAGAAGTTTGCTAGGAGTACCTTTCAAGGGGCCCAGGACTGGACCCGGGGCCTGGAGCGATGCAAAGCTGTCACCGTAGGACCCCTCCCTGTTGAACTGGCCGGTTTGGGGGTGTCCGGGGTTGATTCCCTCTAGAACCCCACACGTTTTGGGTGGCCTGAGGCGCGAGCCCCCTGGTGGCATCACAGGGGAATATGAGGCAAGGCCCACCACAGCAAAGGGCCGCTGGAGGCGCTAGAGGCGTTTCCCAAGCCTTGGTGACAAGCCCTGGAGGGGCCGCTGGCTTTCAGGTTTTTGAAATGCTTCAGAATGGGTAGAGCTAAGGCAAGAGGCATTTCATTTCGGAGCCAACCTGGAGTAGGGAAGCAGTGAGGAACAGAAGGTGAGGGGAAGTCTTCCAGGACTGCTGGCTCTGCAGAGGCAGGCAGGCCATGACCGAATGTGGGGACCACATCAGGCACCAGGCCGTTGTGGCTGCTTGTGTGCTCATGGAAAACGCTTACTTAAGCTCTCTGCCTCACCCTGACACTTGGAGTGACAGGGTGGTTTGCCTATCTGTAAAACAGACTCCTGGCTGTTCTGGAACTTACTCTGTAGACCAGGTTAGCCTCAAACTCAAAAGCTCTGCCTGCTTCTGCCTCCTGAGTTGCTAAGATGAAAGCCGTACGCAAGCAGTCTGCCACACGGTTGTTCTTAAAAGGTTCAGGAGGCAGAGACAGGTGACCATGAGGGCAGGCCAGCCCGCCACTGAAGACGAACTTATGTAAGTGGGGGTAGCCACACATAAACGCAGGAGCCTGCTGAGGCCAGGGGCACTGGATGGCCCAGAGCAGCAGTTACAGAAGTGGGCCTAATACAAGTGGGGACCTTCTTTAGGGTCCAAAGCAGCAGCAGAGCTAGCCCACCCGCTTGTCCCGCTCATTCCTGCTAGGCAGTGGGCAAAAGGAAAAGGCCCCATTTGCATTTAAGACCTTTTATCATTTGGTGCAGAGGCCATGCAGTGACTCAGCAAGTGCAGGGCCTGCAGGCCAGACCCATTAGGGGCTGCAGTGGCCCTGACCCTTCCTCACCAGCCTTTCTCCAAGTGGCCAGCAGTCCTGGTAATGGCCACAGCACACTTCAGACACTCAGCTGCCAGTACGCAGCCCAGAAGCTGTTGTGGCTGGCACCAACAGAACCCTTTTAACTCAGCACCTTGGTGATACTGGCTACAGCCAACCCAAAGGAACCCCACGCTCCCTCCAGCTGGTGAACCACCCAGCACCCTCCTTGGGAAAGCATGACTCTGGTCCTCATCTAAGCCTGGAGGCTTAGGTGCCCCCCACTGGGGCCGGGCTGGCCTCACTCCAGGGCAGCAGAGGCTTAGGGCTCAGGCAGGTCCCAGGACTTGATTATGCCTGGAATTCTCAGGCCTGAGCCAGCAGCCTGGAGACCGCAAACAGACCCCACCATCTCAATGTCAGACACAAGGCTTGGCACACAAAATCTGCAACAGGGAGGGAGGAAGTGACGGGGGCACACAGCTATACCCGGATGCAAAGAGGCTTAAGTGTGGCCACCTGGAACCTCTTCAGGGACAGAATCAAACAGGCAAGGGAGGACACTATAGTCTATAAACTTTTATTCAGCGGGTCTCTGGGTCTAGAAGAAGGTGTTGGGCCTCTTGGTGGTGAAGCGCGGCTTGTGCTGGCGCCGCAACACGCGGTGGGGCAGTGGGAACTTTATCTTGGAGTCCTGTGGGGAGAGAGGACAAATGTCCAGGGATCGCCCAGGCGCAACCACCCCCCACAGCCCTGCGTCAGCCCGCACTTGGGGCCAACTCACATGGAACTGCTTGACAGCTGGCCGGCGACACTTGCCGGCTGCAATCTCTTCCACCTTCATGATCTGGATGGAGTGCGCGCGGGCACGGTGCCGGGCACCCATGTCTCGGTCTGTGGGAAGAGAAGGAAATCAAACCCACCCCCAGAGAGCCCTCGGAACTGTAGAACCTCCTGATTCACTTTGGGGGGCACTGCACAGCCCCCCAAAGGCGACGAAGCCCCTTTGCTGTGGGCACCACTGCTTAAACAGCCACTACAGGCAGCGGCAGCTCTTGGGTTGGGTGCCACGTTGGCAGGGAGCTGGAGACTCACAGCACTGCGTGACCGCGCCGGCGGTCGTCAGGTCCCGGTACTCTCGGTACATGTTGTGCGTGCCGCTGCGGGAGTCGTAGCGCAGCCAGATGCCAAAGTTCTTCACACGCAGAGGCGACTTCTCAAACACCTGTGGATAATGGGGGTGGCTGTGAGGTGCTTGGCCCTGGTTCTGACGGTGCCCAACGACTGTGCCCCTGTGGGGCCCTGGCCTCACCTGCCCGCAGTACACTATCTCCCCAGATGACTTCTTCATCTTCTTCAGCTGCGACACGAAGTACCAGAATCGGGACTTGGCCACCACATGATTGGGTGCGAAGATTCGCATTCGGTACAGGGGTGGTGTGTGGCACTTCGGGGTGGGCAGGCAGCGCCCCACCACCTTATACTCCCGAAGCTGAAAGACATGTCACCGAGAGGAGGCTGTTGGTGTTATGGAGGCAGAGCAGAACCCGTGTCGTACTGTGGAGCTGCCTCAGTTTCCCCAGCTTCAGTGTCTAGTTCACACGCAGGAGGCCGGGCACTCTGCCCTCCCTGAAAACTCTACGCTAACAGTAGTTGCACATGCCTTTAATATTTTAGCAGGAGAACCTTGAAGCTAGCCTGGTCTACAGAGTTTCAGGGCAGACAGCACTACACAGAGCAACTCTCCTCTTTGGGCAGGGAAGGCCTGCGCCTCACAAGCAGACAGGAATGCCCCTGGAGAGCAATCCTGCTGTGTGAGCCGCCACACCTTAGTTTACAGTTTGCTCTTTTTGTTCTTCCCATGTATGAGGAGCCCAGCATGTAGATTAAGATGGCTCGGGCGACAGAGCTGCCTCTACCTCACCCACCGCGACAGCAAGTATGGGAGAGCAGGCTCGGTGAATTCAGCGCTGGGAGGAGCATAAACGCGTGCTTGTCAAACTTTCTAAAACAGAGGAACAGCTCCGCCGACGCTTAGTACCGCAGACTGGCTTTGCATTTGAAGATGGGCGCTCATCCCCCCGAACTCTCCGGACGTGCCGAGACGGAGCAGCCATACCCCGTATTTCCTCAACACTCCTAGAACGCGCGATAATCGTCCTGTGTCAGCCTGCTTGGGGCTCCTATCACAACGCGTGCCACTATAACACCGATGTTTTCCCTTTCTCGGACAAGAGGATCTTGAAGGCCCCTCCCTCAACTACTTGCCTGCCGGGGTACCCCGATCTACCCGGCTCCGCCCGCGTCCGCTCAGCACGAGGCAGCCGCCATGATGGCGGCGAGGAGGCCGTGCGCGCGGAGAGCCGCCCGCGACCGGGGAACGCGCCCCGGCGGCCGCCCGGGGCGGCGTCGCGAGTCACACGGACACCCCGCGTGGCCACGCCGCCACGCCGTGATCCCCAGCCGCACCGCTGGGGTCCTTACCGTTCCCGACGCCTTCATGGCGCTCCGTCCACCTCCGCCGCCACTCACAAAAGGAAGTGTTGCTTTTCGCGCAGGCTCTCACCATGCAACCTGGGGCGGAAGTCCCGCCCTCCAGACGCCGTGCGCTCATTGGACACAGAGTCTAGCGCTCCGAGCTCTTCGAGTCTTTATTGGCTACAGAGCAGTAGGCTGAGCCCCGCCTCTCTTCGCGGGGTGACTACAATTCCCAGGAGGAGGCGAGGCCCGCCTTCACACAGCGTCTGCGCGCTGGGAGTGCAGGCGTGAAGGTGATTTCTAGTTCGGGGCCACCATTCTCTCCTTTTTCTTCGTTTACTTCCCTTTCTACGTCATCCCTTTGTGTATACACCCGTCTAGCCCTCGTTACCTAGTCCTCGTTTTTAGAACTCGTTTCGTTCTTAAACCCGTGTGTGGGTGTTGTGCTTGCGGATGCCGGAAGAGGGCGTCTGCGGCTGGAGTTCAAGTTGGGAGCCGTGAGGCGCTTGCTGGGTCTCGAACCCGAGTTGGTGCTCTTAGTTGCTGCGTTTTCTCTCCAACCCCATCTGTCTTTTTATGTCATCAGTTTTTTGTTGCTGTTTGTTGAGACAGGATTTGTGTTCCCCAGACCGGCCGGTAGCTCACTGTAATTCTCCCGCATCACGTTCCTGATTGTGATTCGGGAGTGTGCCAGCCGCCGAACCCCGTAGCTGTTCTCTGCATAGAATTGTATCAGAATTGTACCGCTCTACCTCCTTGTCCTTTTCCTGGCCGGGTTCCCTTCCGGTAGGGAAACGGGCGACAATTTCCGCTGTCTGCGCTAGAGGGCGCGCGCTCTCCTTTGGCTCAGCTGCAGAGCTGACTTACCTGGGCTGCGTGTCTCCCATTGAGCGTAGGTGTATACAAGTGTGGGGCCTCAGTTTTCCCAACCACTCCCCGGTCCACAGGATAGTTCTAAGATTTAGAAACTGGGCGTGGTGGTGCATGCCTGAGGTCTTACAAATGGGAAACTCAGGCAGGAGGCTCACGGCAGAAGGCCTTGGCAACATAGCAAGTCTCCTCCTGCCCTCCCCCTCCCTCACACCCCGAAATAAACAGCATATGATCATGTGTGCAGTGGCAGGTTAGGACACAATGTCTCCCTTTGCTGGAACACATTGCTGCATTCATACTGCGTTCTGTAGGCTGCTGAAGTGGGGTAGACACATTCTGTAAGACACGGCAGATCCTGGGGTGCAGGCTATACCCTGAGAGGGCCGGGGAAGGGGAGGGGAGGGACAGGGTCATGACAAAGAGGGTGGTATCCACAGGCCTAGTCTTAGTCTTTATTTATTTATTTTTCTGTACACTTGGTGTTTGGCATACATGCATGTCTGTGTGAGACAGCCGATCCACTGGAATTTGAGTTACAGACAGTTGTGAGCTGCCATGTGGCTGCTGGGAATTGAACCAGGGTCATCTGGAAGAGCAGCCAATGCTCTTAACCGCTGAGCCATCTCTCCAGAACCCCAGCCTTAGTCTTGAGCTGGGCCTTGGTGTAAATTGCCAGTCTACAAGGCCGTGTGTACAAGACCCACAGCTGGTGATGGGTAGAATGTGACAGGCGTTGGAATTCCACCTGCTGTTTTGTAGATGTCCCCTTTGGCCTCCCCTGAGTGACAATAGGCTCCAGCCTGAACAGACCTCCTGCTCCAACTGGCTTCACTCTTGGGGGCTGTGAAGAATCCCAGCATGGCCACCTGTTGTAGGACCTCAGGTTTCTGTCACACAGCCATGTCACTATAGACTGTCAGCATTCTGGACTTGAGGCCTGCTGACTGGCCTATCCCTGATGCCTCTGCTCTTCTGCAGTACAGCCTGTTAATCTGGGAACTGAGACTACCCTCTTTGGTCCCTCAGTCACCAGGCACAGTTGTCTCTTTTTATTCACTCCAGTCTTTGTGCCTTTCAGAACCTGGCAGGATTCCCAGCCCTCAGACTCCATAATGCCTTCAGGTTTATTATGTGGTGCTCAGGGTTTCCTGTATCTGCAGCCATAGCTCTGAGGAGGGAGCTCAGGGCCTCTTGTGAAGGGAAAACACCCAGACACCAAATCCTTAGCACAAAGGACATTTATTTACCCTGGATGGACAAGTGGAGTGTGCGTGCGTGCGTGTATGAGTTTGCCTCTGGATCAGGGAAAGACAGCAGCAGGTATCTGCAGGAGTGGGTTTTGTGGAAAGAAGGTGAAGTCTGTGCTAGGGTGAGTTGTTAGGTCCTGATTGGACATGTTAGGACCTTAGTTTTTTGATAGTTGGACCTTGGAGTTTTAGTCAGGCATAAGAAAGTAGCCAAATGAGGGACTGGATCTTGATGGCTAGCTTTAGGAATGGAATCTAAGGCTTTAGAAGGGGGAGGAAGGCAAGAGGTCAACACCTGCTAGCGCCATGTTTGCAATGCTTGGGCCTATTGGAGAGCTCTTCATCCCCACCTTTTTGTTTTATTATTGGATTGATGGCTGGCTATTGGGTAAGTGCCATTTTTCCAGCTGCTTGTGGGGCCAGTGAGGAAAAGAGGTAGGAAGACTGAGAGGCTCAAGGGTACAGTATAAAGGACAACAAGTTTGGGTTGTGTGCTGGAAGGCGCAGGGCAGTATTCTGCTGACTTCGGGGGTTGTTTTCTTAGCAACACCAGGAACTTGGAATGTTGGCCAAGTCTGGGAGGAGCTGTTAAACTTGCTGTCCAGGCTCTGTGGACCATCTGGAGCTCTCTATAATGCATATTCCAAGGGAACACTCAGAGCTGGGCAGTTGCTGGAGTAGTCTGCAGTAGATTTGAAATTGACCAAGGACAGAAGGGAAAGTTAAGAAGTTAGGGGAAAAAAATTTTTTAAAAAAAGTTATCTTGGGTATACATTTTAAACTTCCAGGCCCATGGCCCCCAGCCCCCTAACACTACACAAGTGAGAAAAAAGGATAGAGGGAAGGAGCTCTTTGAATAAAGTCAGGGGTCAGAAAGAGGTCGATGTTACCTTTAGACTACTTCCTGCTGATTAGGGACATCGAGTTCCCTGGGCCAAGTTTGATCTTTGCCATCAGGATATCTAATTTCTTCTGTTGTTTCTTCTTTGTCCACAACTACATAACAAACTACAACCAACCCAGCAACGCAACCTCTCAGGGCCTAGCGTCTATACACCCTCTGAGAAGCCCCCAGATTCCCAAATGTAACGCAGTTGCAGAGACTATAGACAGCTGACAAAGGCACACCTGTACTGGAGCAGGTGCTCAGTTCTAGTCAGCTGCTGGGGGACAGCCCCACATTCCACATGTGTGCTTAAAATGGAAACATAGTCTTAACACTGCTGGGTTTTGTTTAGTTTTGTCTTTTTTCAAGACAGGGCTTCTCTGTGTAGCCCTGGCTGTCCTGGACTCACTCTGTAGACCAGGCTGGCCTCAAACTCAGATATCTGCCTGCCTCTGGCTTCTGAGTGCTGGCATTAAAGATGTGTTCCACCTTCACCTGGCTATTGCTGTGTTTAAAGAAACCAAAATTCTAAAATCGTAGCTACAGGGAAAGGAGGAAAGATACACACTTAGAAATAGGCGTGAGCTGTTGGTTGATGGTGGGGAACGTGAGCTGTTGGTTGATGGCGATACTTATCTGGAGTCCATTTGACCCTCGAGACACAGATTCCAGTTGACGTCCTGAAGCTTACAAGAATTTTCTTATTTACTTATTTTTATTTCATGTGAATTGTTGTTCTGCTAATACATGGTTTTTTGGGATTCCAAAGAGTGAGAGTGTGTCGGAATGGAGGCTGGGGAAAAGAGGAGGGAGGAAGAGGTGAGGGACTGTTATTTGGGTAGAAGGCAAAAGTTCTGTCTCTTCTTCGTGAGGGAATAGAGATGAGGGAATGAGGAGAAAGGGGTGGGGAAAAGGAGGCCTCAGGAGGAGCAAGCTAGGGACGGGGTTGAATGGGTCTGGAAGACTGGCCAGGTATTCCAATTATGGGTAATGGAGAGCAGTGAGCAGAGCCCCAAAAATTTCTCAGGACTTAAAAAGTGGCTCTAGTATTCAGGAGGAACGTGATGAGGTGACCTGACACAAAATGTCAGAAGTCCAGAAGCTAGGCGTCTGGAGAGTGGGCAGTGTGGGTTCAGGCAAGTCAGTCAACATCATCAGAGATCTGAGAAGGATGACCCATAGCAGGGGGTAGAATCTGAATGGCCTATCCATCAGTTAATGTGACAGAGATGTTTCCATTTCTAAACTGTCCCCCTTGGTTCCTGTGGTCCCCGTGACTGGGCAGTGGTGGGCCTTCAGCTGTCATACAGGACAGCATTTCATCTTTAGCTGAGGCTTTTCCTGTAGACAAACTTGGGAAAACTGACCTTACTTTGATCAGGCAATTAACCCAAAAGTGTTCACTGTTTGATCAGAGTCCTGGCAGTAGGGAAGGCGTGGGGCAGTTTACCCAGTGGGTTAGCCTTACCACAATCCAGGTAGAGTTGCCATGCCCCTTCTGCCTTCTTTGGAGACAGTAGGGTCCCCATCAGAAAGAGGCATCCCTAATAATGGGATGCTTCAACATTTCAAATGTCATATTCAACAGATTTTTGAAGACTTTGCAGACCATCTATCTATTATATAAGTTCAGGCTTAACCTTGAAAACACACAGGAGGCGTAATAAAGCTTGTCATTAAATGAATGACAGCTGAGAGTGAAAGCCTCGGGAATGCAGGCAGGAGCTGAGAGACAAGAGAGCAGGGTCGCACAGCATCATAGAAGCCAAAAAGAGGGCTGGAGAGATGGCTCAGTAGCTAAGAGCACTGTCTGCTCTTCCAAAGGACCCAGTTTCAATTCCCAGCATCCGCATGGCAGCTCACAACTGCCTGTAGTGCTGATTCCAAGCGCTCTGACACCTTCACACTAATGCACATAAAATAAAATCAAATGAATCATTTAAAAAAAGCCAAAAAAATCTAGAAAATAGTGGGAACAAGAAAAGGATCACAGAGGAAAGACAGGACCACACTCAGAGAAAAGGCATATTGGGGCAGCAGGCAGGGCTGCAGCCCCTGGGGACAATCGAGAAGATGCAAGAGAGGGATGAGAGGGTAGGGGAAGCGAAACTGGGCTCATTGACTACTTTATTGGGTTCCTATATCTACCACTCTTCTCCACCCCAATCTCTTTCAACCCCAAAGCACTAGGTAGGACGGTTAGAGAGGAAAGGGGGCATAGACCTCTTTAGATTACTTCCTGCTGATTAGGGGCAAGAATTCATTAGGACAAATCCAATGTTCATTAGCAGAATATCTTCAACAAACAATCCAGCAAAAGCAGCAGCAGCAGCAACCACCAACATAGACCCTGTCTGGGCTCTTGCATTTATACCCTCTCAAGAGTCTCCAGAATTCCAAATGCAACCTTTCTGCAGCTGGCAAAAATCACACCCTCCTAGAGCAGTAGACAAATCATAGTCAGCCATTGTGCACACCCTGAAGCAGCCCCACATTCCATATCCATGATTTAAAAAAAAACATATCCACATAACATAATTGGGTTTTAAAATAAACCAAAACTCTCACTATTTTGGAAAGGGAGCCAGTGAATGTCTTCAGTCAAGAGACCCAGCTGGCATAGCAGGTCACAGCAGAGATGTTAGAGAGTAGCTGCTATGGGTCTTGGGAGGCTGTAGAAGGCTCTGGGAGGTGGAGAGACATTTTTGGCATAGACAAAAGGAGGAATATTTAGAGCACGTGGATGATGGATGGAAGAAGTAGCCAAGCCTTTAGAAACCAATTTGGTGGGTGGCTAAAGCCAGCAGAAACAAATGATCTGTATATTGCTTAGGTCTGGCTAGAGGCTGCTGAAAACCTAGCAGGTGGGCAGGTCTGGGAGGATTGGCCAGAAGCTGACCACATACAGAGACTGGCTTGCCTCTCCTTGCTTCACATGTGCTGGGATGAGAGATGTGCCAACACGTCTCTCACTTTTTCTTTTTAAAGATTTCGTAGTGTTTGTGTGCACAGGAATGCATCCATGGAGGCCAGAGGGGGCAGCAGACACCTGGGATGGGGAGTTCCAGGCAGTGTGCACCTGCGCTGTGGGTGTTGGGAATGGAATTTGGGTCCTCTGCCAGAGCAGTTCAGAACATTTAAGAGCTAAGCCTGCAGTGCTTTATGTTGGTCTTAAGGGAGTACCCAGGCTGTTCTGGGGCTACCGGGGTGGCCTCAGACTCTCCACAGTCATCCTTCCTTAGCCTTCTGTCATGAGCCACCACGCCCATTCTGCACTTGATCCTAGCCAGAAGGCAGAGAATGGATCAAGCCAAGTGCTGTTTCCTTTATAACAGAGGAAATCACAAGCAGCTAGCCTGACCAGCGGGGGGCGGAGGGGGAACTCGGAAGAATACTGGTGCCAAAACAAATAAACAAACAAACAAGCCAAACCAAGGGAGATTGGTATCCAGGAACCTCAGACTGTTGCTACACATTGATGAAGGAGGAAGTAAGCTTGGACAAGTCCCAGACAGAACGTCAGCAGTGGGCCTGATTCTGTTTCCTGATGCTTCACATCAGTCCTGATTTGCCTTTTGCTTATTTTTCATTTGTTTTAGAACAGTCTGTGTAGCCCTGGCTGTCCTGAAGTTCACTGTGCAGATCAGTGTTGGCCTTGAACTGAAAGATAGTCTCCTGCCTCTAGAGGGCTGAGATTAAAGCATGTTTCTCTATCTTCTTAGATTGTTTGTTTTGATACATGGTCTGATGTAGTCCAGGCTGGCCTCATATTTGCTAGGTGGTGGAAGCTGACTGTGAATTTCCAATCCTTCTGCCTCGGCCTCCTTAGGAGTGCTGAAGCCCCTGGTTGGCCTTAGTTGTTTACTCCTGAGACAGGGAGCTCACTGCTGAGGGGAGGCAGCTGGTCCTTCTTGGGATGAACAGCATTTCAAATACTTAACATGGAATGACCACAAAAGATCTAAGACTGGAGTGAGACTGTTTCAGAAGGTCTGGTTGGGAGCTGCATAAGCAGTCTCCATTAGACCACAGCCCAAGTGAATCCCAAGCCACCTGCTGTCCCAGCTTGTGGGAGCAGTGGAGGTAGGAGGCTCGCTGGCTCTAAGAAGCACTATGGCTGTCTAGAGTGAAAGGAACAAGCCTGACCCCCTCCCCCAAAAGTCATCAGTCCCAATTAGGCCATGGGTCACCAATTCCAGGAATAAGAAAACCATAAAGTTCCCTACCCAAGGCCAAGAATGGGAAGGCATCTCATCTCAGTGCTGGGCAGCCCACCACCTAACATCCCTGAGGTTGATAGACAGCTCACTAAATGTTAGTTGTGTTAGTTAGCCAATCACTTTGTAACAAGCTTGCCCTTGCTGAATGTCACCCAATCTTACATACCCAATCCTGTAACTGCTAAGCTGGAAATTCCAATAAAAACCCTGCTGTGCAGCTGCTCAGGGCTCTCCTCTCTGATCCACTGCTTTGGTGATGATGGAGAGACCAAGCATAGGCCTGAATAAAGCTCTTTGCTCTTGCATATGTGGTCCGGCTCTTGGTGGTCTTTGGGGAACGTAAGATCTGGGCATAAGAGAGGCAAACTTAACTTGGTTTCAGATGGACTGACATTTAAACAGACCGGGTTACTTCACACTGCCCACCAGCCCCAAATACCTTGGGTACTGAAACGTCTGTCTCCTTTGATCTGGACCACCATGCACACCTAGAAAACTGCCACAAATCCCTCAAAGTCCTCCCTCTCTCGGAATCCTAATTTAGGAACCTAATTGAGGTTCTGTGTGGAACCACTGTGATGGCATGAGTTTTGGGGAGGCAGATCTGTCTCCTGAGTGGATGAATGAGTGAATGAATGAATGAGTGAATGAATGAATGAATGAATGAATGAATGAATGAATGAATGAATGAATGAATGAATGAGTGAATGAACGAACGAACGAAATTTTGGGAGTGACAACATTGCCTCACTACGGGGCCAGTCTCAGCCCTCTAGACTCTTCCAAGGCCTACAGGGCGTAGACAGGGTGCAGAGGAGGGGGCGCTTCCGGCCGGGGTCTCTGGTGCTTCCGGTACGCTTCTTGAAGGGGCGGGGCCAGGGGCGGGGCGCTCAAGCGTCGGGGCGGTGCGAATATGGCGGCGGTGATGGCGGCGCCCGAGGCTGTGGAGGCGCCGAGTTCGCTACTGCTGCTGGTAGTGGGCGAGTGCGGCTGCCCGGGGCTGCTGGCCTACGTCCTGGAGGAGTTGGAACGAGGTTGGTCCCGCGAGGGTCGAAGGACGAGAGAGGCGGAGCGGGGCATCCGGGGCTGGGGGTTCCGGCGCGCGGCGGGCCGGGGTCCGGGTGGGGTACGGGGTCCCCGGACACAACGTTCCGGGCGCGGCCTGCGGTCCCGGCAAGCCTAGGGGTCTGCACGTGCCTGGTGTCCGCCTGGACAAAACGCAGTGGCGTGGGTCACTGGGTCCGGGTGGGGCGCGGCGGGCTGGGCTCTGCGTGGGGCATGGTAGATGGGTTGTCGGATTCTGGGGGTACAGGGTTTGGGCGATGGCCCGGGGCTCCGGGGGTGCTGAGGCCGCAGCTTCGGGATTCCGGCGGGGTGCGGCCTTCCTCTGGCCCCGCCCCTCCCCGGGCTCGCGGGTTCCTGCGGCGCCCCGGGGCCTGCTTTTCCCTGCTGCTAATTGGCGCGTGGGTAGCGCGAACGCCCAGGGGATGTTTGGCACGAGGGGAGCTGACTCAGCCGCACCTGCCACACTGGGGTATCAGGCGGGGCTGCATCTCCTGCAACGGGACATTGAATGCGGTGCATTCATGGTCATCCCTGCAGTCTGGAGCTGAGGCCGGAGGAGCACTGTAAGTTCCATGTCAGACCGAGCTACAAGATAGGCTTCTCAAAAATAACTTCAGGGGTTCAGTCGATAGAGTGATTGCCTGGCATGCTCAACTTTGGGCCTCATCCCTAGCCTTCATTTGTCATCTCAGCACCTCAGAGATATAAGTGGCACATGAGCCCAACCTGAACTACAAAAATGAGTAAATAAATACAGGAAACCTTCAGAAGAACATAGGATGCCCATGGACTGAAGAGTGTCACTGAGCCTAAGTGTGACAGGCTCAGCACACAGGCTAAGCTGAATGACAGGCAAGGCCCTCTTGCCTTCGGAGGAATGGTGGTGTGCTGGGGAGGAGAATCCAAAGCAAACTAGACTTCCCTGGTGTCAGGGGACTCCAGGATACCAAAGGTCGAGAGAAGCGGTTCTCAACCTGTTAATCATGATGCTTCCACAGGGTTCCCATATCAGATATTTACAGTTTGCAACAGTAGCAAAATCACAGTTACAATTTCCTAATATTTTATAAAATAATTTTATGGTTTGGGAGTCCCCACAACATGTGGAACTGTGTTAAAGGCTTGAAGCCTTAGGAAGATTGAAAAGCACTGGTTCAGAGAAAAGCTTGTCTTAGAGTCCGAAGGGGGTGGACACAGTGAGGGGCCCTGCTCATTGGGGAAAGGTACAAAGGGGTCCTTCTCAGGTGGGAATAGGCCAAGAGAGTGTGCATACTTGTCATCTCTCCTTTGGAATTGGAGGCAGGAGGGTTACTGTGCACTCTGGTGGCTGAGGAGTTGAAGTGTGGAGAACCTTCGACTCCCATCAAAGGTGGGTTTGGCAGTATGTGCCTGCAACTCCAGGTCTGGAGGCCAAACTGGGCTCTCCTGGGTGCTCACTGGCAGCCAGCCTCACCCAGCTGATGACCTGAAGATGGTGAGGGACTCTGTCCCTGAATATAGCATGCAGAGCAGTTAAGAAAGACATGGAGTGTTGACCTTTGGCCTCCACTTGTACACACATAGGGACACACGTGTGCACGTGCATACATGTATGCAATGAGAATTATAATTTTTGTTTCTTTTAAAAACAGAAATATTAGCTGGCGCAGGCCTTTGATCCCAGCACTCAGGGAGGCAGAAGCAGACAGATTTCTGTGAGTTCAAGAACAACGTGGTCTACAAAGTGAGTCCAGGACAGCCAAGACTACACAGAGAAACCCTGTCTAGGAAAAACAAAAACAAAACTACAAAACAGAAACAGTTTTAGACTTGGTTTCCTTTTAATCCTAGGTGTGGGCTGTGCGGCTGCTTCACAGCAGCTGACTATGATTTGCCTCCTGCTCTAGCAGGGTCATGGTTTTGCCAGCTGCAGATAGTTTCTGCATTTGTGCCATGTTTGGTACTCTGGGAATTTTCCAGAGGGTATATAAATACTAGGACCTTGCCTAGTGGGGGTTGGTTGGTTGTTACTAGTTTGTGCTCAAAAAATAAGAAATTAGGTTCACAGATCTCTTATCTCTCTTCCCTCTATCCTTTCTCTTCTATCTAGTGACGGAGGTTAATCTGGGGGATAAAGGGTCGGGAAAAGAACCACAGCATAGCTAAGGTTAGATATACATCTGCACATAGAAACTCTCCCAAACTTCCAGGGTCCTAACAGGAGAGTGGGGATTTGCACCAGATACTGGTCATCTTGTTGGTCAGGCCTCAGGCCAGTGAAGTGCGGAGGCCTGCTGGAGTCCCTGTGCCTCTCCAGGTGGAAGGGGGTTGCTGGAGCTGAGCTCTGTCTCCTGCTTCCTGCAGGTGTTCGCTCGTGGGATGATGTGGACCCTGCTGTGTGCAGCCTGGATGAGCAGCTCAAGGCCTTTGTGTCCCGGCACTCGGCCACCTTCTCCAGCATTGTAAAAGGTGACCTGCCCCACTCTGCCTCCCTTGGTACTCCTGGCACTCACTGGAGACCAAGCTGCTGGGTGACAGCTGTGTGCTGGGCATGGGGTGGGGCACTGCAGAAACCTGCACAGTGCCACCCTTGACCTGCAGATGCTCCCTCGGCTTTAGGACAGTAAAAGCAGGGCATATTGTCCCTGCTTACAGAAGCGTGCAGGGGAGAGGCGGGGAGGAGGTTGGGGTTGAGAACCTGCAGGTTGCTCTCAGACAATAGGGAAGCAGAGATGGGGTGTGGGGCAACTCCTGGGGGGATCCCAGGGTAGCCAGAATAGCCACTGGCCACTTTATGAGTATTGCTTGTAGCTCGGCTTCTGACTATCGGATTGAGTCACCACCTAAAGCTGCAGGAAGGGAAGGAAGTGTCTAGTTGTCCCTTTGGCTCACAGTAGCTTCCTGATCCCTAGTGGGGTGGAGAGAAGCTGGAAATGCCACACACTGTGACCTTCTTTGCGCACAGCCCCTTCTGAGAGCCATTGGGTAGTCATGTTCTCTGGCTTGGTTTGCTCAGCCCTGGGGAGCAGCTTTGTGGGGAGGACTGAGGCTGCTGTCTGCTGTGTGGAGCCTCCCAGGCCCAGCTTGTGTGGCAGCCAGCCTAGCACCTCTAGCTGCTTGTTTCTGTTGTCCCTGCTTGAGGTCCCGGGTGCCTGTGCATTTCCCTTTGCGCTCATCTTACTCACAGCTAGACCTGGTGCTTGTACATCTGTGTAGGTCCTGACACTTGAGTCCCTCAGGGTCCTCTGGTGGCAGGATTTGGCATCAGGCAGCCTGATCCTGAACCTGTCATCCCACAGGCCAGCGGAGCCTGCACCACCGAGGAGAGACCCTGGAGACACTGGTCCTGCTCAACCCCTCCGACAGGTCCCTGTGCGATGAGGTAGGAACCAGTGCCTGGGGCCTGTCCCAGCTGTGTGCTTAACTCTTCCACCTCTGCTTCCTGCCTTTTGTAGGGGTGGGACGGGAAGGCTGCAGCCTAGAGGAAGGGAACAGTGCTGTGTCTAGCTGGAGGCAGTGGGACCTTGACTGAGGCTGGGTCAGGGCTCCGCCCTTCAGCCTGACAGGGAGCTGTCCTAGGTGGTGTCTTGGCTTTGGCCAGTCTGCACCTTTCTCCCATTCATAAGACAGTGGAGACCCAGGCAGCTCTGGAACTCCCCGCTGCATGCCCTAAGTTGATCTGGGAATGTTGTCATAGGCTTGTTGTCTCAGGCAAGAGGAGGCAGAAGTAGGGTTAGGAGGTGAAGGCTCCTCTGTGCTTTCATAGAGGAGCCCTACCTATACAAAGAAAAAAAAGAAAAGGCTAAATGTGTTCTCTGCCAAAAGAAGTCTCATGTTAAAGTAGAGCTACCCAGGCAGGTGTCCCCGGGTGTGGGGACGCAGAGGGCTGTGATGTGCTTCTCAGTTGCCTACGCAGCACCAGAGCTGGGGCCTGGCCCTGTGCTGCTCACAAGATGCCCACCTCCCCCACAGCTCCGGAACCTCCTGATGGACCCCGCCCCTCACAAACTGCTGGTGCTGGCAGGGCCCTGCCTGGAGGAGACAGGGGAGCTGCTGCTGCAGACTGGGGGGTTCTCAGCCCACCACTTCCTGCAGGTGCTGGGGGACAAAGAGGTGAGCTGTGCTTCAGCAGGGTCCTTTCCTGTGCCCTGGGGTGAGAGGAGGGCCCCCACGCTGCTCATCACTGCCCAGTGCAGTGAGCGTGCATGTGTTTGTGTGTGTGTGTTTGCTTGCATGTGCACACAGAACGGGCTGCGCGCAGGAGGATGACTCCCTAGGAGACCTGGGCGGGCCTGGGGTACTCAGCTGCGGGTTGGGTATTAGGGGGAGCGGCGCCCAGTCCTCTGGTCCACGTGGTCCTGTGCTGGCCTTACAGGTTCAGGACGCGCTGGCCTTGGCGTCCGCTGCCCCACGGGTCCTCACCATGTCCTGCCCGACCTTCGGGGACTGGGCACTGCTGGGCCCCGCGCCCGGGTTGCGGCTGCGGCTGAACCCGCCCGCACGGCTGCCGGTCTCCGAGGGCCTGCGCGCCTTCCTGGAGTACGTGGCTGAGTCGCTGGAGCCACCGTCGCCCTTTGAGCTGCTGGAGCCGCCGGCCTCAGGCGGCTTCCTGCGCCTGGCGCGGCCCTGCTGCTATGTGTTCCCGGGCGGCCTGGGTGATGCTGCCTTCTTTGCCGTCAATGGCTTTACGGTGCTGGTGAACGGCGGCTCCAACCCCAAGTCAAGCTTCTGGAAGTTGGTGCGCCACCTGGACCGCGTGGACGCCGTGCTCGTGACCCACGCGGGCGCCGACAGCCTGCCCGGCCTCAACAGCCTGCTGCGCCGCAAGCTGGCAGAGCGCGAGGCGGCATCGGGACCGCAGGGACAGCATGAGGAGCGGCTGCGTCGACTGCTGTCGCCAGCTCTGGGTGTGGTGTTCCTAAACGCGCGCGAGGCGGTGTCTCGGCTACGCGGGGGCGAGGATGAGGCTGTGTGCGCGCGGGGCCTGCTGCGGAGCCTGGGCATCACACCTCTGCCCCTGCAGCGCGGCCCGCAGCCCGCACGCCCCACCGTCCTCTTTGAGAAGCTGGGCGTGGGCCGCCTAGAGCTCTTTGTATTGTACCCGCCGCCAGGGGATCCCGCAGCGCCTGCCTGTGCCCTGCTCGTGTGGCAGCCGGCATCCCCTGGAGACAAAGTGGTGCGCGTGCTGTTCCCTGGCCGCACGCCGCCAGCGCGCCTGCTGGACGGGTTGCAGCGGCTGCAGCACCTGCCGTGCCTGCGCCGCCCAGTAGTCACTGCGCGTGATCTGGACGCGCCCGCGCGGGCCGACAGCCAGGACAGCTTGGCATCGCGGGAAAGCACACGCAAGGAGCCAGCCCGCAGCACTGTAGGCTGTGCCACTAGCAGGAGCGCAGTGCGAAGGGAGCCGGCCTTGGCCACGCGGGACCCTAAGAAGGAGACAAGACCCGGGCCCACGCGGCCTGCAGTCCGCGACACGCGCCGCTCTGGGCCTGCTATCACCAACACGAAGCCCCGCGCCTCCCAGAACGGGCCTCGTGCCCCGGTTTCAACAGGGCTACCCACAGCCATTGTGCCCGAGTGCCCGGGAGAAGTGGGAAACCGCATGGAGCCTGAACAGCCACCGGCCCCGGCCCCGACCCTGACCACAGCTCCGTCCCCGCTACCTACCGCACCTGGCAGTAGCCCTGAGCGCCTGTCTCTCAGCCCGCTGCACCCAGAGCCGGCGCCTGATGCCTCGCCCTCAGCCACTACGCCCACTGCCACAACGCCCACGCTGACCACGCCCTCTCTGCCAGCAGAGCTGGGCTCACCTCACTCAACCGAGGTGGATGAGTCTCTCTCTGTGTCCTTTGAGCAGGTGCTGCCTGCAGGCGACTCGGGGCTCAGCCTTCCCTTGCGCCTGTCACGCCGCTCCGCCTCCCCGCACGATGTGGACCTGTGCCTCGTGTCACCCTGTGAGTTCGCACACCGCAAGCCACCCCCTCCTGCATCCCCAGGCAGCTCAGATAGCAGCGCGCGTTCGCAGGAGCGGCCACCCGAGACGCCGCCCACATCGGTGAGCGAGTCCCTGCCCACGCTGTCTGACTCTGACCCTGTGCCAGTCGCAGACTCCGACGACGACGCAGGCAGTGAGAGCGCATCCAGGGACCCGCTGCCCACACCTCGTGTGCCACCACCGCTGCCCGACGCGCCTGGCATCTGCATGGTGGACCCCGAGGCGTTGCCACCCCGTGCCCGACAGCCTCCCAGCACCTCCAATTCCAGCCGTAGCCGCAAGGCCCCAGCAAGGCCGAGCTCTGCCTCTTCCACCCCCAGAGCTGCAGTCATAACTGCCAAGACCAAGGGCCCTGCAGGGGACCGGGCCAGGCCACAGAGCGCCCGGAGTGAGCCTGCAGACAAGCCAGGACGTGTGCCCCTCACCAGGAAGCCCTCAGTCCCCAAGACCACTCCCAAGATGTCCTCTTCCATGAGGATCTCTGGTGAGTCTCTCTCCACTCTCCTGCTGTGTGGCTGTAGCCACTCCGCTCCCTCTGGGCCTCCTCCTAGTTTAGGGATTGGCTGGCGGCTCGTGTGCAACCTGAGCCGTGACTGTAACCCTGCCCCAACCTTAATGCCTTCAGAGAAGCTTTCTGGTCTGGGTCTGGGTATGCTGCTTTCTAGAAGTTCGGCAGGTCCTGGGTGGGCATGGATTTCCCTGCTTGTCCTCATTGAGTTGAGATGCTGGTATTAGAGACACCTCCCATCTTGACAGCCCCCCAACCCAGTTGCTGACCTGGTGTGCACTTTGCCCTCAGCAGCCATCTCTTGCCTGAGCCGCATCTTGTCTTGTGTTTTGAGATGGCCACATGCAGGATTCTTCTGATGGGGCTGTCTGTCAAGCTTAGCACTTTTTGGTGTTTTGAACGGGTTTTGCTGTTGTGGGGGTGCAGCCCTTCAATCTCTGCATTCCCAAATTTGGGATGCAGAGGCAGGTAGGCCTTATGAATGTGAGCTGCTGCCTCCAGTCTTGAATGCTGATCTGATAGGGGAGCACCTGGGCTTTACATGTGGGTTCCCAGGGTGCCTCTGGATCACCAGGCTAGGCGGTGCCGAGGCCAGCGTCTGGGCCTGTTCCCAGCAGGGCTCTGGCCTTAGGCACTGCTGTGGGTTATAGATTGGGGTGAGGGCTGGTAATGACTGGGAGAGACTTGATTGCTTTATTCTACCCAGAGTGACATGTAGTGACCCTGCTGGAGTCAGGCCCACACCCAAGGATAGGATATAGCTAACCATGGCACCGGCCATGTTTATGCCAGATCTGGGCAGGCTGGCCTTTGTAGCTTCTCAGTCTGTCACGTATCCAGTGAGGCCCAGGTTCAAAAAGGCCTTTCAGTGGTGGTGACATTTTTCTGCCCTCTCCCTCTGTAGACCTTAGTTCCAGGATGCATTGATTCGCAGTGCCCTCAGCAGGGCCAGTGTGTCCTGAGCCAGAGTTTGCATCAGCTGTTCTGAGGCCGAGCAGGGCTGGATGTGCCGTTCTGCTGCGGTCACTTTGTCCCCACGGCCCTGAGGCTGCTGTGGGTGGCTGCTGTCCTGCTCGGGCCTGTTTCTTCTGCTCCCCTGGCTGCTGGTGCTCCCCAGGGCTTTGTGTCTTAGGCACCCACCCCATGGGCAGTTTCGTGAGCACCCTCAGTTATGTGTGCTCAGGCTCTCACAGCTTGCTCTCCAAGTGCCGACTTCATGGCCCAGGAGCTCCAGTGCGTATAAGGCACAGGGATCTGGGCTGTCTGTCCCTAATGGGAGGTGACAGCCACCTATCACGGGGTGCCACCACCAACCTGTACCTTCCCACAGGGCCTGGTTCTCGCCCTGCACCACCTGTTGCTGGCTCTCCTGTCTACCTGGACCTGGCCTACCTGCCTGGTGGTGGTGCGGGCCACCTGGACCAGGACTTCTTTCTGCGGGTGCGTGCACTCTGCTATGTCATCAGTGGGCAAGGCCAGCGCCAGGAGGAGGGCCTACGTGCCTTGCTGGATGCACTGTTGGCTGGCAAGCAGCAGTGGGACCTCGACCTGCAGGTAGGTTGCGTGCAGGACTCTGAGGCCTTGCTTCTTTCTAGGACTACAGGGTATGGGGCCTAGGTGCCCGGTCCCCTGCAGGGCAGCCCTGGGGAGCAGCGGGGTTCATGCAGCTGAGAAGTGTCACCGAAGGGGTAGGTGCTCCCCAAAGCTGTGTGGGGTCAGGGCGTGGAGGCCAAGGGACTGTGGTTGAGAGGTGCATCACCCGCCAGGATGTCCTGGCAGCCCAGTGACAGTACAGCCCTGTCACAGTGACATGTGGGAGACTCACAGGTGG
The DNA here is from genome assembly GCA_028658305.1 of Pachyuromys duprasi. Classification (NCBI taxonomy): domain Eukaryota; kingdom Metazoa; phylum Chordata; class Mammalia; order Rodentia; family Muridae; genus Pachyuromys; species Pachyuromys duprasi. Next base: position 64,366,769 of record CM053764.1, read on the forward strand.
GGAGTGGCAGACTAGCCCAGGCCATGTGCTAACGCCTGGTCAGTGAGAGAGGGGTCACCTGTTTGCCTGCTGTCCCCCCAGGTCACACTGATCCCCACCTTCGACTCTGCGGTGATGCACAGGTGGTATGAGGAGACACATGAGCAGCACCAGGCGCTGGGCATCAGGGTGCTGGGCAGTGGCAGCATGGTGTCCATGCAGGATGAGGCCTTTCCCGCCTGCAAGGTGGAGTTCTAGCCCCGCGCCGCAGCAGGTCCTCGCTGTGACCTGTTTGGGGCTCTGTTCCATGCAGAAAGCCAGACGCTGTGCTTGAACAAGCCACTGTGTGACACCCCAGCTCCCATCCCCAGAGCTGTGGAAAAGAAGAGTGCCGCTGTTACCACTTGCTAATGCCCCATCACCTGGCAGACACGGCTATCACCTTCTTCATCCAAGCGCTCAGATTGCAGAGGTTCCAGGCTAGCCTGGGCTACACAGTGAATCCTTATTTCAAAAATGATAAAAAACAAAGTAGGCAGGTAGGGTTTTGGTTTGCTGTCTTGGGTTTCTATTGTTGTGTAAAGGCTGTGGCCATGAACAGCTTGAGAAAGGGTTTGTTTGGGTCAGGCGTGCAGGCAGGAGCTGGTGCTTAGGCCGGTGGGGTGCTGTTCCCCATCCTGCTCGACCATTTTCTTACACTCCCAGGCCACTCTGCTGGAGCCATTTTCGTAATTCATGTTTCCTCTTCCCATATGACTTTAGCCACCACACTTGGGGAGAATTTAATAAGGAATGAAGGCTGGAGTGCACTGGACAGTTTCATGTCCAGTTGAGACAAGTTAATGTCATCTGAGAGGAGGGAACCTCAGTGGGAAAATGCCTCCATACGATCAGGGATTGGGCTGTAGAAAGGCCTGTGAAGCAATTTCTTTTCTTTTTTTTCTTTCCTTTTTTTTTTTTTGTTTTTGTTTTTGTTTTTTCTTTGAAACAGGGTTTCTCTGTGTAGCCCTGGCTGTCCTGGACTGACTTTGTAGACCAGGCTGCCTCGAACTCACAGAGATCTGCCTGCCTCAGCCCTCAGCCTCCCAGAGTGCTAGGATTACAGATGTGGACCACCACGCCCAGCTTCTCCAATTTCTTAATTAGTGATTGATTGGGTAGGGCCCAGTCCCTGGTGGGTCCTGGGCTGATGGTCCTGGTTCTGTAAGAAAGCAGGCTGAGCAAGCCATGAGGAGCAAGTCAGTAAGCAGCACCCTCCATGGCCTCTGCATCTGCTCCTCCTCCAGGTTCCTGCCCTGCTTGAGTTCTATCTGACTTCCTTCACTGATGAACAGTGATGTGGAAGTGTAAGAGTGTGAGCCGAATAAACCCTTTCCTCCCCAACTTGCTTTTGGTCATGGGGTTTCATCACAGCAATGGTACCCTAACCAAGACACTGGGGTATGACCATCCTTGAGCTTGCTGGAACACCTGCTGGCGTGGTTTTGTGCCCAGTGCTGCCCAGTTGACAGGCGCCAACTCTGTAGAGCCTTCATTCTGCCCTCACTTCTCCAGACCAAGCCTGTGTGAAGCAGCCATACGCATGACTGTGTGCCTCCAGCAGGTGGATGTAGTGAGGACTCTGGGGATGAGTGCTAGGTAGGGGACAAGGCTGGAGGCATAGGCCCTCTGGAGTGTGAAAGCACGGCTGTGCAGCCGTAAGGCCACAATGTGTGCCTTCCATAGGGAGGTCACACATAGGCCACAGCAGTGAGCTAAGCCACTGCGCCCTGATGCACTGTCTGCTGCAGCCTTACCCCCTTCCAGGGTGACACAGCCCGGCTACCTCCCGAAATCTTCAGCCACAGGATGGTGCTATGATCTGGGTCACTTTTTCTTTTTCCCATGTGTTGTACTCAGAGAACAGTTTGGAAGGGTGGCTTCCCTCCCTCTACCATGTGGGTCCAAGGATCACACTCCGATTTGCTGATTGTGAGCACCTCTACCAGTTGAGGCATCTCACTAGCCCTTTTGAGGTGGTGGGTAATAGCCTAGGCTGCCTGTGAACTTTCGGCAATCCTGCGTTAGCATCTTGAGCGCTGGTGTGACAGAAGCGCACCACCACATGGTCTCCAGTGTAAATCTTCTAGACTGTGTTTGCCTGCACATATGTCTGTGTACCACGTACCTGCAGTGTCCACAGAGGCAGCAGAGGGTATCATCCTCTGGAGTTGGAATCACACATGGGATGGTGGTGAGCCACCATGTGGGTACGCTCCAGGAATAGCCAGTGCTAATTACCCATAAGCTGTCTCTTCAGCCCTCAGCATCTCCTTTGTTGCTGTGGCTTCTCAGCATCTCATTCCATGTGGCTGTCAGGTATTACATGATTGAGTCTCTGGGGCTGCCTGTCACAGCCAAGATGGCCCCAGAACAGACTCTGTTGCAGCCTGGGTTGCAGCACCCCGGCGGTTAGCGACACAGGCTCTCACTTAGCCCAGGGACCACTGACTTCCATGGGCAGCAGGAGCCAAAGGTCAGGAGTACTGGCCAGTGCTGAGCCCCATAAAAGCAGGCCATTGGACAAGCCCAGCACGCAGACCTTGACCTCATGATCCTTTGCCTCTACCTCCCAGCGGCTGCTGTGATGGGCCAGCTCCACATGGGTCCTGCATGCGAAGCTGTCTTGAGATTGAGCCATGAGCACCCCCTATCTCACCTGTAGCCCAGTGCCAAATGCATTAAAGTGGAGTGATAGGAGGGGCAGGGTTTTTCAGGCTCTGGGCATTGCCGAGCAACTGAGTTCATGGCTGGCCAGAAATGTGACTGACAGGAAGGGGCAGAGATGCCTGTCCCCAAGGCTCCATCCCCACCACCTCCAGCAGGGCTTCTGTAGAGCCTTCCAAAGTAATGTTACCAGCTGGGGACAGAGCAAGTAAAACAGCCGCTGTCACTGAGGTGTGAGCAGGTTGTGACCGCACTAGAGACAAGTGTGTGAGCCTATTAACCAGACCATCGCCACCCGGGCTGCACCTGGCAGCACCTCAGAAGACAAGACCTGGAGAAGATTGTGAGCACAGCTTGGTTCGTTGTTTGTTTTATTATTTATTTACTTGTTTGTTTGCTTTCAGTCGGTAGCCCTGGCTATTCCAGGACTCACTCTGTAGACCCTGCTCCAGCACTTCCACAGAGGCGGAGGCAGGTGGATCTCTGCATTGGAGGGCCGCAGGCCTTCACAGAGAGCGCCTGTCTCAAAATTAAAAGTCAAAACAAAACAAAACCCAGAACTTCGTCACTTTAGTGTGCTGCGGAGGTGCTTGTGGCCAGGCACTGACCCGTTCTCCCTGACTTCTCTGCTGACATGGGCTCACTAGCTGTTGTCCTCAAACCAGCCTCCCAAGAACCTGGCTATTTTCTCGCATTGTGTGGTCACTCTCAGCACCAGGCAGTGGACACAGCTCCAACCCCTGGCCTGGCGAGGCTTTCTGGAGAGATGTCACTTGGCCTGGTCAGGACCAGCGGGCTTGTCAGAGAGCCCAAGCCCACCCTGGGAGCCAGGGAGATAGGCGGGCCCAGCGGGTGCGCTGTCAATCCCAGGCCAGGGCGTGCCTTCCTCCCTCACTGCGGTCAGCGCCCTCTCCTTATCCTCCCCCCTCCCTCGGCCCTGCCTTTTTCTTCCTCTTGCACCTCCCTTCCTTCCGCAGCTGTCTGCCGTCCGCCCCGCTCTGGCTGATTCCGCACTAGAAACAGTGCCCTCAGCCACACCCGCGGCTCCGCGGCTGCCACTCAGGACCCGGGGTGGACGCCAGGGGGAGCAAGGCCAAGCTGACAGCCCAGGGGTCAGGGCGTCGGGACGCGGAGGGTGTGGGCACTGGGAGGGGCTAGCACAGAGGGGGCGAGAAGTGCTGGAAGGGGAGGGGCTAGTGACCGAGTTGGAGCCGAGTCTTAGCCAGGGGTGGGGCCGAGTACCTTCACAGGGCCCAGGAGGCTGAGGCGGGAGCGTGTAGATAGGTGAGGTCAGCCTGGGCTACCTGATGAGACTGTGTTTAAAAAAAAAAAGCGGCGTTTGTAGGCTGGCGAATGGCTCAGTGAGTGAAGCGATTGCTTTGCAAGCCTGAGAAAGCGAGTTCGATTCCCAGAACCCTGTCAAAAAAGCTGCTCTTGTATTCTGAATACTAAGGGAAGTGGGCGGAGACAGGACGCCTAGCTTGCTGGTCCCCAGATTCAGCTACAGACGCTGTGTACGTGCTCGAGCTTAGCGGGGTCCGAGCCTGCAGGGGACTGGGGCAGTGGTCTCGGGCTGCGCCTTCCCCGCCCTGCGGTTCCCGAGGCCGCAGCGTCGCCTCTCCGTGGCTTAGCCGCAGCCTGTGATCCTTGGGTTCCTCTCTCTAGCTCGCCTCCGGTCTAGGTTTGCAAGGAGGGTGGACTGTGGGAATGCTCGTCACACCTCGCCTGTGTGAGGTGCCGCATTCCCGCTGGGTTCCCGGCCTGGCGGGAAGAACAGAATCCACACCGGCTGCCCTTGCGGGTACCTCGCCGGAGTCCCCAGGAGGCTTTGGAGACGGCGGAAGAGCTAAAGGTGAATAAATGACTAATCAGAAGGGAAGCTGGCGGGTGGGCGTGGCTCGTTGAGCACAGCAGCTGAGAGTGCGCAGAAACACCAAAAAACATTCCCAAAAAAACAAAATTAAAGAAAGCCCGTGCATTCCTGGAAGTTCCTGCAAGACCAGCCACTCTGAGGCGGGTGTTCCACGGGGATTGGGCGGGGCCCGACTTGCGTCTTGTACCCAGGCCAGGGTCACTGGGGTCATCGTTTTCTGGCCCCTGCAAAGCTGCTCACTTCCCAGAGCACAGGAAGGGGAGCGGGGTGACCCTCATCTCCAGTTGAAGCTCTGCCTCCAGTGTCCTCATCATGTCGCAGTCCCTAGCTGGGAGTTACTGGTGGACTCACCTACTGGTGATGGCCAAACCCTAGAGCAGATGCCTCCAGAAGCCACCTCTGAACACTCGGCTCGCCACACGGAGCCCAGGCTAGCCTCTGAAGGCAGGAAGTACTAGGTAATCAATGGTTGTCTCTATTCTGCTGAATACAGTGTAACATTACACATCTCAAGCCTTTCCCATTCAGGGCTCCGTTGCAGAGTATTTTATTGTGATGACCATCATGAAAGGAAGTCAGAAAAGCGTCTCAGACAGGAACCAGGAGGCAGGTGCAGAGGCCATGGAGGGTGCTGTTTACTGGCTTCCTCCCCACGGCTTGCTCAGCCTGCTTCTTATAGAACCCAGGACCACCAGCCCAGGGATGGCTCCACCCACAGTGGGCTGGGCCCTCCCCCATCAATCACTAATTAAGAAAATGTACAGCTGGAAGTGGTGGTCCATGCCTTTAATCCTAGGACTTGGGGAGGCAGAGGCAGGCAGATCTCTGTGAGTTCAAAACCAGCCTGGTCTACAACTAGAGTCCAGGACAGCCAAGGCTACACAGAGAAAGCCTGTTTCAAAAAAATAAATACATAAATAAATAAATACATAAATAAATAGATAGATAAGTTAAAAATAAAAGAAAATGCCTTACAGCTTTATGTTATGGGGGCATTTCCTCAACTGAGGCTCCTTCCTCTCTGATGACTCTAGCTTGTGTCAAGTTGACACACAAAACCAGCCAGTAAAGTCACCCTCTGAAATGTGTGTATAAATCACACACACACACACACAAGATCACAATGTTCCTTCTTATAGTTCACACTAGTGAACTATCTCCATGACTTCATAGGCAGGGATATGACTGAGTCATGTAGAGAATGCGGCAGGCTGTGGGGATGCCGGCCCGGAAGGCCCTGGGAGGCCGGAGCCCCAGCACCTGCGTCCAGTCAGGGGTGCCCTTTCCATCCTGCTCTGATGACCTGATTTCAGCCCCTGGAACCTATACCCATTCCACCTCTGGACACAAGCAATGGAATGAGTGCACACACATGCACGTGCAAGCTCTCAAACTAATATTTTTAAAAATGGCTTATGCCTTTGTCACTATTCTCAAACCAAAGAGGACTCCAGGACTGAATGTCACATGGGCTCCTGGGGCAGCAAGAGGACCCTTGGAAAACATGAACAGTGGGTTCACACGTGGAGATGAGGCCCTTCTACCTTAAGGCAGAAGTTCCCGGCCAGCTGGGTGTGGGATCTCTGAGGATCCCCATGATTGCCCTACTGCTAGCTGGCTCACAAGCCAACATTCAGTCTTTATTGGTCTGATTGATTGGTAGTGTGCACTTGCCACGGGTCAGAGGGCACCTTGCAGGACTCCTTCTCCCACCATGTGGGATCAAACCCAGGCTTTGTCACAGGCATCTTTGCCCACTGAGCCATCTCAGCAGACCTAAAGCTGGGGTTTAGATGTACATGGTTGCCATGGGAACCCAGCATCGTCTGGGGCAGAGCTGCAGTTCAAGTAAGAAGTGGGGGCAGGGGGCTGGAGAGATGGCTCAGAGGTTAAGAGCACTGGCTGCTTTTCCAAAGGTCCTGAGTTCCCAGCAACCACATGGTGGCTCATGACCATCTATAGTGAGATCTGGTACCCTCTTCTGGTGTGCAGGCACAAATGCAGACAGAATATTGTATACATAATAAATAAAATCTTGAAGAAGAAGAAGAAGAAGAAGAGGAGGAGGAGGAGGAGGAGGAAGTGGGGCAGGCTGGGATGGACCTGGATTTGATCCCCAGCCACAGGAAGTGCTCAGACTAAGGTTGTCTGATGTCCAAGGCTTCAGGGCCACTCACTGGGGATGAAGGGCACTTAGATTTCCGGGTATGCCCAGGCTGGAGGTCCCACTTCCTTGGAGGTGCTTCTGGGGCAGGGGGTGGAAGACTCAGCAGTCTTGAGGATCATCATACATGGGTATGTGTCCGTGAATGGAAGGTTGAAACGGAGCCCAGGCCAGGGAGCTGTAAATTCCTCAAAGTTGTCATATGGGGTGGACTGAATACAGGGCTCTTTAGTGCTGGAGCAGCCCGAGTCCATCACCAGCACACACAGCCTGAGTAAATAAATGAATGACGTGCAGTATGAATGGATGGCTGTGTGACTGCCAAAGCAACTTTTAGCCGTCTCTGTTCTTCAGGGCTCTTGTGAAATGAGGCCCAAATTATTATTATTACCATATATTCCATAATATATTATTATATATCCTCACTCACAGCTTCGGAGGGGTTCTTCAATGAACCACGGACGCAGTAGATAATAAATGCTGCTCCTTCTACCCTCCCTGGACTGATAGGTGCAGAAAGCTAGGAGCTTCTCCTGTCGCTTTAAAATATGCAAAATAGCCTGCGGGTGAGTGTCGCGGTTCAGCCAACCAGAGTAGGGTTTGTGAAGCGCCGCGGGGCGGAGCTCCTCCTGTCCACACCCCGTAAGCCGGGCCAGCCGCGCGCTCTGCAGGGCGCTGGGAAGGCGGGACGCGAGTCCGGAGCGCGCAGGTGGCCGCGGCGCGAGGCGGTGAGTGTCCCCGGGCGCGGGGCGGGGACGGGGGCGCAGCGTCCACCCTGGCCAGACCCGAGCGCAGGTGCAGCCTGCAGAAGGCGGGGCGCTGCTCCCCTGCATCCCTCAACCCTGGGCTGGGAGGCGGGGACCCCTTCAGGACCCCCAAATCCCCTCTGGGGTCTCTGGACCGCAGCTCGCTGGCCCTAAGGTGCTGGTAGCCTCCTTCGCCGCCCGTGAGCCCTCCCATCCTCGCTCGTGAGCCGAGGTTACCTCCCTCTCATTGCGCCCGCCCTGGGGTTGCCAGGCAGGTGGGGGCTCTGCGGGGCGGGTACGGTGGGCTGTGGAGCGTGGGGCCCCCTCCCTGGCAGGCCGGGCCTGGAGAGGCCTGGAGCCTGCAGCGGGCACTCCCGCGCTCAGTGAGGGGGGCGGCTGGCATATGCTCCCAGGCACAGAATTAGGATGGGGTGCGGAGGAGGTGGTAGCGCGGCCGCCCCTCCACTTGCGGCTGCATCGCAGGACCTGCTCCGTGGTGACCTTGGGCAGATGACAGCACCTCTCTGACCCTCTGTCTCCTCTTTGGAATGTAGAGGCGGAAGAGCCCAGGCTGTCTCAGATTCCCAACCCTAGTGCCCCATTTTCGCTAGATGGGGACCCCAGTCTTAGGCCAAAGGTTGGAGAGACTCAGTTTTCTGCATTTTAAAATGGGTTGAGTCTGGTCATTCCAGTCCTCAGGAGGCTGAGGCCATGAGGTCTGCAGCTTAAGGCCAGCCTGGGCTACATAGCCAGACTGCCTCATAGAAAAGCATAAACAAAAACAAACCATGATATTGATTGATGGGTACAGTCTGGCTTTGGGAGAGGGAACATAAGGCCAGGCCAGGACAGTTCCCACCTGACCATAAGACTGACCGCCCACAGTCAAGACCCGCCCTCAATCAAGACTGGACTCTTGTCACCCTGGTCCCACTGGTGTGGCTGCCCGGGTCACACCCTGACCCACATACCATCACCTACCTACGCCAGGGCCTGCCGGTTCCTGGGCGGGGTTCTAAGTGGGAGATGAGATGCTTAATTCCTGCCCCTGCAGGACAGTGGGGTCATCCTAGACAGGAAGCCTGACACCCCCATATTTGTATATCAGACTGGACTGGCTGAGACTTCTGTGAAATGGGCCGAAACCCTGTGGGAAGATCAGAGGTGACTGTGGGAGTTTGGCCGTGCTGTAAATATTACTTATGATATTAATTATGATATTGTGTTTATTAAATGGGGTCACAGCCAACGAGAAAGTGGGATGTCTTTGAAGGGTTTGGCCAGAGTCATCAGCACCCCATGGACTGGGGGTACACAGTGGTGCTCAATGTGTGTATGTATGTTGAAGGCTGTCACAAGAGTCTCAGTTTCCCCATGGAGTGCTGGCTGATGTGTGTGTAGGGGGGTGAAGGTCACACAGCAAGGGGCCAAGTGCTGTGGGCACAGCTAGCCTACACCCCTCTCCAGAGCACCAGCTCTGGTCTGGTCTTGCCTGACACTCAGGTACTGTTCACATACCTGAGCCCAAGGTTTTGGACAATTAGTATCAGGGAGTGGTGAAGTGCTGTGTGACACTGAGCAAGTGTCTGTCAGTCTCTGGGCCTCATTCTAGTCTTGCAGAGGTCAAGAAACCCTGGGTTTCATTAGGTAAACTCTTAGGCCAAAGTATTTTTAGGGGCCTCTGATGGTATTTTAACTTTTTTCCAAATTACAGGGATTAAAAAGGCAAAACAAACAAACCCCAAGAACAAGGGGCCAAGGGACACCTTGTATTTAATATTAACAAATCAAACTGTGCATGGTGACTCATGCCTGTCACCCCAGCACCCAGAAGCGGAGGCAGGAGGATCAGAAATTTGAAGTCATCCTCTGCTACATAATAAATTTGAGGCTACATGAGACCTTGCCTAAAAACAAACTTTAATCTGCTGGTCCTAAAGTAGTTGTAAAGAATATTCGAGTTTCCCTTTCTACGGGGGGAGGCTTTACCCGTCTGAAAGCTTTGGTTTCCCCTCATGGGCATGCTGGCCCAGCTTGGGCCAAGATAGCGGCTCTGTGGTGGTCACCCTTATTCTAGTTGGTGTGTCTCTGGTAATGCTCTGTGGCCGCCAGCCTGCTCCCTCAGCTCCTTGACCTGCGTGGCCAAGCCCTGTGCTGTGGGGACGTCCCAGGGGTGCTGGGTGGGAAGGCGACGGTTGGGTGGCAGGCAGGGCGGGCCAAGCTTCCTGCCCTCCCCCAGTCAGTGCTGGCGGAAGTGTCAGGGGCTGCTGTGGCCTCCAAGTGCTGGCTTCATCCCAGAGGGCCCCGGCCCTCCATGCCCATAGGTGAGTCGTTTGACCCCAGCACCCAGTTTTGTCAGTCTAGAACAGGAAGGCATCCCCCAGTGTGGGCTCCTGTGTGGAGCCCGTGGTAGCTGTCACTTCCTGGGCCAGGTGGTAGCGTCAGGGCCTATCCTTGGTGCAGCCTCCTGCCACCACCAAGTCGGCCCTGACCCGGTTTGGGTTGTGGCCTGTCAAGGGCTGCTGGCTGGAGTTCTTGCACTGAGAGCTGGTGTCTGGCCTGGGTGGGATGGGGCCAGCATGGAGCATGACCCTTTACCATGGCCTGTATGTGGTGGCTGGTACTGTGTAACATGAGCTCTGGTGACATTGATGGCTTCCGGGACACCAACACCTCCCAAGAGCCTCTTGATCCTGCTAGAAGTTTATCTGGCCTGACGCAGATGGCTTTCGTGGTCGTGGCCCCCAAGGATATGTGGGTGAGGGCCTGCCCCATGGGGAGATGGATGAAGTGGCCACAGGGGTGTCCAGTCAGGTCCCTGTCCTTTGGCACACTTTAGGGGCTCAGATAAGCCACCTGGTCCCATCCGGGATACAGGGTGGGGGTGGGGAGGTGGGTTGTGCTCCTGCCTGTCACCCCAGTCCTTGGGAGACTGAGGCAGGGGGACAGCCCTGAGTTAGAAGTCAACCTGGGATAGAGCAAGACCCTGCTTTAAAAATCAAACAAAAAACCTCACAACATGGGCATTTGGGGCTTTCCTCCCTGGAGGTCAGCCCATCTCACCACGAGGGAAGCACTGCCCAACTCCAGGCTAGAGGGCACACATTGGAAACCTCTCAGCTGCTAGACCCTCCCTTTCATGGGACCTGGCGTGCCCAGCGTCCTCCTTTTATCTGGGACACGCAGCCTTTCCATGCCTGGCCAGGGGAACCTGTGCCCAGCCCCTCCCCCCATTCAGCTCCCACTAGGTGCAGTGACTTGCAGCTCAAGTTCCTGAGGGCCTGAGGCAGGAGGGTGCAGAGCAAAAACAAGGGTCAGCTAATTTTTATGTTGGCTGAACTGAAGCTGAGGGCTAAGTGGGTCTCCCAGTGGGGCCCGATGGTCCAGCCCTGTGGTGAGCTGTCCCGTCCCATCTCACAACTGTCACCGTGCAGCCCGGCAGCTCATGAAGTATGGATGAGGACACAGGCTCCTGTGACAGCCTGGTGCCTCCCTCTGTGCCGCCAGCCCCACCCCTATGCAAAGGGTTAGTCTCTGGTTAAACCTCTTCTGGGTTTCCTGTCTCTTACAGATGGAGAAACTGAGGCACAGAACTGAATGACTTAGAGCAAGGTGAACAGTGGCTTCTGAGGGGTGGTTGGTACTCATGGGGCCCATGGCGGTGGTGGTGGTGGGGATTGGCCATGGCATCTCAGGGAACCTGTCTGGGACTCTGACCTCTCAGGCTCATCATACCCAGACTTTCCCCACAGAAACCTCTCTGCAGTTCAAGACATGAAATTTTCTGTCCCTTCTAGCCATTTGACCTCAGCAGGTAGCTTGCCCTCTTGCAAAGTGACTCAGTTCCTCTATATCTGAAATGGCCTAGAACCATTCTTTTTAGAACTCAGTCCATCCAATTACCACTCTGACCCTTACCCACAAACTCATATCCATGCATAAAAATCCCAGTTGCCATGGCCATCTGCATCCCAGCTCCTGACCCCTAGCCCATGCCAAGGCCCATAAGACTGGGACATATGTGCCCTGTTGCCTAGGGCTACAGGACTAAGGCTGAGGCATCTCAGGGGACCTGACTTGTCCCTGGCCTTGGGCCTTCACTTCCTTAGTCCTTCCTGCATCTTGACCCAAGGGAAGGTGGTTGGAATTTCCCTGTTCAAGCCCTTGTTGGTTCTGACTCAGGTCCTCAAACCTGTCTCTCTCTTCAGACAGACACAGGACAGAGGCCACCAGGGGTCTCCACAGAAGCCAACAGGGATGTCATATTTTGGGGAACATTTTTGGGTAAGACCTGTTTCTTCTGTTCCCTTTTCATTTTGTTTTTCATGGCTCTTATCTTGGTGAAGGCTCATAAAGAGCTCTAGAGACTTATGGTCAAGGGGGAAATGGGCAGATAGGAGGTGCGATTTGAGTCATGGGGACACAGGTTGTCTTGACAGGGCAAGACACAGATGACAGCACTGAGAATCCACCCTGGAACTGCACGTGTGTTCTGAGGGTCGCACAGTACAGAGCTGTGGTGGTACATACCTGGAACCCCAGACCCAGGGAGGCTGAGGCAGGAGAATGGCAGTCCCAAGCAAGCCTGGCCTATAACATGTTTCCCCAAATAACATGTCCGAATAACATGGCCAACACTGGGCCAGACTGCACGGATCTGGGCCAGTCCAGCCAGGAAATTCTGTGGTGGTGATGGTGTTTCTTGTTTTGTTTTGTTTTTCCATCTTAGGGAGTTTGTTTTTGTTTGTTTTGGGGGGCTGGGGTGGGGGTGACCTACTCCTGACCTCTGCACCGTTGGCCATCTAGGCCTGCTGCAAACCAGGTCTGGGAATAAGAGACTCTCACAAGCCACAGCTGAGCCCTGAGAGAGAAGCTTCCATTCTTGGGGACACAGAACCAAGTAGATCCTGAGGCTCAGCCCATCTCAGGGCTCCCCACAGCCCAGTTTGCTGAGGCCCTGAAGGCTGCTTTTCCAGGCTGTGAAAGCGATCAAACATCCTGAGTCCATCTCAGAGGTGTGGCACTGGGTAGCAGTCAAGGACCAAGGTCTCCTTCTCGGTTGGTTGGTCCAGGGAACTGGAACCACTGAGGACTTAGGAGCAGCCTAGTGCTCCTACTGGGGGATGGACACCTAGAAGCAGGAAGACACTAGGCTGAAAGGCCCCTTCCTCTCTAGTAGGCCCACAGCTTGCAAAGTGGTAGCTGGTTGCTAAGCAACTGGTTGCCCTTAGCAACAAGCCCCACTCCCTTCCCAGCTGGGTTCCTCTTATTTGCCTCTGCTTTCTTAAAGGGCCCCACCATCCCTTTCCACCTGCAGGCCTCAGTCTTCTCTCTAAGGTCACTGAATGTCTGTGGGACCCCCGAGGTGTCCTTGCTATTGAACCTCTGTCCTGCAACAGCAGCCCAGCAACTCCACACTGGGACCAGTTGCAGCAGCTCCTATGTAGATTGTCAGTGTTTTATGTTCCACAGAGGTGTGAAAACGGGGGAGGAGAAGTCAATGAGTGAAGAGAAAATAGAAGCCACCCCAACTTCCCTCCCATGCACACCCCAAGATAGCATGGCTGAGAGGTGCTCAGACCCCTTTGTTCAGGATCGGACTGGCTCAGAGGTTCTCCCCAGAAAGGGGCTGGCCAACCAGCCTCAGTTTCCCAAGGTGGAATAGGGAATGAAAGAGAGTTGTGTATTGCAGATCATGGGCCTGTGGCTGATATAATGGGCTCCTTTTCTGGTTTTGCCCTGCTGAAAACAGCCCAGGGCCTCTCAGGTAACAGGCAAGGGCTCCACCCCTGAGCCACGCCCCAGCCCCTCACCAGGAGCCCAATGCTGACCAGTATTAGGGTGCCCCTGTTCCTTTGAGGTAAGTCAAGGTCAGAAGCCTAGAGCGCCCTGGGGAACCGTGGCAGATGTGTGCGCGGTAGAGGGTGTCAAACTGTGTTAGAATGCCCTTTGACTGTCACCCAGGGGTTCTGATCAGTGACATAGGTTCTGGACGTCCCTCCTCAGACCCTTGCTGCTGCCCACTTACACTGAGGCAGACAGTGCTGAGGGCTTGCCAGGTCTGGGAAATGGGCCAGTGTTGGCTCTGTGTTGGCCTCAGATAATGGCCTAGGCGGCAGTGCCTGGCGCAGCCTCACCCGAGGATTCCCCAGCAGCAGCAGCTCCCTCAGTGGGAGCTGTGTGTGGAGCACTCATTATTACCCAGAAGGCCTTTGTGTCTAGCAGGGTGCCAGGCATATCTAACCCATAAAGCCATCGTGTGGCAGCCACTACCATCGCTGCCATCTTTCACAAGAGAGAACTAGGGCTCCGAGAAGTGCAGCCAGTGCCCCAAGTGGCCTAGTGCGCACAGTTGGAAAAGGAAATGTTGGGTGGAGGACAGATAGTGACCTCCACGAGAGGCTGGTGCTCTGAGTAGCTGTGGAACTGTGGAATGGTCTGTAGGGTAGCTGGCAGGCCAGGAGGAAGCTCAGCCATGAGGTGAGGAGCAGGGATACTCTAAGGACTTTGAGGGTGCCAGCAGCAGAGAACCACTGATAATGATGGTCTAGGGTGAGGCATGGTGGACCGAGCCTGGGACATTGAGGTGTAAAGCTGACCTGGGTTTGTCCCACTGTTGGCTTTGGTAGGAAAATTCTTGTCATTGCAAGCATCAGGATTTGAGTCCAAGACCCCAGCAGCCACGTAAAACGCTGGCATGCAGAGCATATCTATAATCCCAGCACCGAGGAGGTGGAGGGTCTGTGGCGTTAGTCCTGAGTCTCAGGTTCGGTAAGAGACTCTGATTCAGAAAACGAGGAGGACGACGATAGAGGAGGAAGACACATGAAGTCAATCTCTGGCCACATAGATCCAGGAAGGATGGCCTCAGGAATGCAGCGGAAGTCCCAGGCTTCTCTCCGCAGAAGCCAGTCTCTCTGGCCAGTGGGAAAATGCAGCTGATCTGGTTAGGCCTCACCCATCTCTGCAGCCATTTGGCTCCTTGGTCACCAAGGCTGTCTCTGTTGCTAGGTAACCTGGATGCCCTCTCTGCTTCTGCATCTCCTCTCTCATCCCTTACAGGGGGACAAAAACCATGGATTTGAGGTTCTCTACCATTGTGTGAAGCAGGGTCCTGTGGCCACCAAGGAGCTGGCTGACTTCATTAGGGAAAGGTGAGGGCCAGGACACGCCCACTCAGAGACTCACCTGGGACATACCCAGTGGTAGACACACCCACACATGGACACTCCCATCCAGGGATGTGTCCACCGGAGCTCTCCCTCAAAGCATCTTCCCTGGGACTCCTGTGAGGATCGAAGGGGTGGAACTTCTGGGGTTCAGGTCCTCCAGTCCCACGGGTCCATTTCCACCTTCCATTTGTTTTTATTTTCTGCTTTGAACTTCTCTGTGTGGAGGGGCGGTGCTCAGGCTGTGATGTGCTTGGAGAGGGCAGCTCAGGAGTTGGTCCCCTTCTTCCACCATGTGGATTCTGGGTATTGAACTAGGGTTTGGGGCTACAAGTGCCTTTTCCCACCCGGCCGTCTTACTGGCCTACATGCTCCTCCTAAACCATGACCCAGGGTCTGACGCTTCCTCTACTGAAAACAAGACGGAACACTCACACAAGGGGGCTACGACCCCGGGTGCTCAGAAGTGAAAACGTGTGTGCACTCCCACAACTCCAGCCCTGGGGATAGTTGAGACCGGAGGATTACCACGGGTTAGAGATCCACTAAGGCCAGACCCTGTGTCCAAAACAAGCAAAACAACTAAATAAAAATATTACTTAAATTAACCACAGAAAAAAATTTCTCCAATCAAGTTTTCAAAACTCTTTTTTTGAGAATAAGGTGTAGAGATGGGGAAATTGAGGTGGGGAAAGCTTTTCTCAGGGTATCATAATCTGCCTGTCTCTTTGCCCCTTCTCGGACACAGAGCCAGCATTGAGGAGACATACTCGAAGGCCATGGCCAAACTGTCCAAGCTGGCCAGCAACGGGACCCCTATGGGGTGAGTGTAGTTGCACGCGCGTGAGGGGGAGTAAGCAGGTGGGCACAGCTGCCTGGTTCCATATCAGCAATGACAGCTGTGCTGTGTGACGGGCCCTGGGTGTGC
The DNA here is from genome assembly GCA_028658305.1 of Pachyuromys duprasi. Lineage (NCBI taxonomy): Eukaryota > Metazoa > Chordata > Mammalia > Rodentia > Muridae > Pachyuromys > Pachyuromys duprasi. Next base: position 64,382,334 of record CM053764.1, read on the forward strand.
CAGCCGTGTCGGGCTCTGCCTGTGTCTAGGACCTTCGCCCCACTCTGGGAGGTCTTCCGTGTGTCCTCGGACAAGCTGGCCCTGTGTCACCTGGAGCTCACTCGGAAGCTGCACGATCTCCTCAAGGAGGTGCTGCGCTATGGCGAGGAGCAGCTTAAGGCCCACAAGAAGGTAGCGGGCCGCTCAGGGGGTGGGGGTGGAGGCTCCCAGGACATGCCTGCAGCTCAGAGAGTGAGGAGATGAGACCGAAGGCATGCACGAGAGGCCACACCTCAGCCCTCACTGGGATTCTCCTGAGCCGCTTCCCTTCCCCGCTTTTTCCCCTCCCACAGTGCAAGGAGGAGGTTCTGGGCACTGTGGATGCAGTGCAGGTGTTGGCAGGCGTGGGTCAGCTCCTGCCAAAGTCTCGCGAGAATTACTTGAGCCGCTGCATGGACCTGGAGCGGCTGCGCAGGGAGAACACCAGCCAAAAGGAGATGGACAAGGTTTGTTGGCATTGTGACCAGAGAGAGACAGCATGCCACATGGTGCTGGGCACTAAACTGTGTGGGCGCCCCCCACCCCGGCTTGTTATGGGACACCTGACTATCCCGTCTATGGTTTCCAGGCGGAAACCAAAAGCAAGAAGGCAGCCGACAGCCTGCGGCGCTCCGTGGAGAAGTACAACTCAGCCCGTGCAGACTTTGAGATCAAGATGCTTGACTCGGCACTGGTGAGAACCCGGCGCTGTGGATCTCACGGCCCTGTGGTCAAGCACTGTGTGTGTGTGTGTGTGATTTAAGGTCAACCTGGGCATTCTGAGAAAAAATCAGAAATTGTCATTTAAACCGCTTTATATATGGGTTTGCTTAAGTAGAAACACAATTGGTCAGTGGGCGCATCGGTGTCAGGCTGGATCGACGCATTCCAATGGTGTGCTTAGTCATCGCTGCGGCTGCTCGCTGCTTTCTAGGAACTCCTAGGCTGACAGAGAATATCTGTGATTGCAAAGGGTATATCTCTGATCCAGCAAGGCCACTTTTGTTCTCTTAAAGATTTGTTTTATTACATATACAGTGTTCTGCCTGCATGTACACCTGCACGCCAGAAGAGGGCACCAGATCTCATTATAGATGGCTGGGAGCCACCTTGTGGTGGCTGGGAATTGAACTCAGGACCTCTGGAAGAGCAACCAGTGCTCTTAACCTCTGAGCCAGCTCTCCAGCCCCAAGGCCTCTTTTCTTGGGAGTGGGTCTCACCATGTAGACCAGGCTAGCCTCTCAGAGATGCCTCTACCTGGGTTCAAAGGCCAGCGCACAGCCGGTGGAGTAGCTGTATCCTTTTAACCTACACCAAAACTCCTAAGGCAGAATCTCATTGGTGCTTCCCTAAGCCGGGCTGAGTGGACAGGAGCTGGGCTGATCTGATTGGTCAGCCTGGGTCACATGCCCCTCCCACCTCAGCGCTTTCAGGCCATCGAGGAGGCGCACCTGCAGCACATGAAGGCCTTGCTGGGCTCCTATGCACACTCCGTGGAGGACACCCACGTGCAGATTGGGCAGGTGAGAATGGGCCCCGTCCTCTTGCCCCGCCCACCGAGGCCCCGCCCTACCCTCATGCCTCCACTCACCCAGGTGCACGAGGAATTTAAGCAGAACGTGGAAAATGTGACCGTGGACATGCTGCTCAGGAAGTTTGCAGAGAGCAAGGGCACCGGCCGGGAGAAACCGGGTGAGTGGCACCGGCGTCTCCCTGACCCTCTCTTCTTTAGAAAAATGGCGGCCGCCCCACGGCCCCCAGAAGGCATCGGATAACTGATCTCACCTATTTATTCTCATGAAAGAGGTCATGAAAGGTCAGCTCAGAGGCTGGCTGTTTCCGAAGCCTAAGGGAGCCATTGTGGTTGCTGAGCACAAGCTGTCTTTGTTGAGTGCCAGAGTTTCATAGTCAGGCTTGGCTTCTGTCCTTTTTCATCCCTTGCTGTGTGACCTAGTCACATTTCTGAACTTCTCTGAGCCTGCCTCTTCAGGCCCCTAAATATCACTGTCCCGGAAATTCTGACGCACTGTGTCCCAGGTCCAGGTGACCAGGAGAGGTCTGCTCCCCTGGCTGTCTTCCTGTTGTGTGCTGAACCTCAGTCCCCCTCTCACACCCTCCACCCTGGCAGGCCTGGTTCTGCCCTCAGACTTCCCCATCGTCTTTTGCCCTAGGGCCTCTGGACTTTGAATCATACAGCTCAGCTGCCCTGCAGGAAGGCAAGTACGTCTGGGCCTGGATGCCCAGGCTAGACCCGGTAGTATGGGAGGGGGATCTAAACAGAGAGGGAGAGAACCTTCCAGAGCTCAGCTGCCCACCTGTCAACAGCAATGAAACGTCTCCGAGGAGCCAAGGCCTTCCGCCTTCCAGGACTCAGCCGGAGGGAGCCCCGTGCATCTGTGTGAGGAAGTACCCTATCCTGGCCCAGGCTAGCTCAAAATCCTGCCCCTACATGACACTCTCCCAATCTCAGGCTAGCCCAGGATCACCTTTGCCTGGGCTAGCCCAGAAAAACCTCCCAGGCTAGTCCAATAGTGCCACTCCCCAAGTTTGGAACTCCTCCTTTTACCCAGGCTGGGCCAGAAGCTTCTTGGCGAGTCGTTGCCTAGGCCGGCTGTGATCCCTTCCTTTGCCACGGCTAGTTCTTCAGCTCTCTACTGTTTGAGGCTCCCTCTAGATGCCCCACAGTCTCAGTGAAGCCCCGGGGCCCAACCTATGGCCCAGCTTGGGGCAATATGGTGGGCACCCCCTCTGGGGGCTCTGGCCACTCACCCCTGTTCCTTTGTCCCCAGTGACTTCCTGGAGTCTGATTCTGGGGTGAGTACCACGGGGGAGGGGCAGCAGGTGAGCTGGGGGTTGATCTTCAAGTCCTGAAAAGAGGGGCCAGAGTGGCCCAGGGTGGGGCCCGGAATCAAGTCTCACCTCTGTGGTCCCTGTGGGAGGGACTGAGAGCTCTGCTGTGCCTCAGTTTCCCCCTTGGATTTGCCTACACCCTGGACTACATTCTTGGTCCTGACCCCTCTCCCCAGGTGCCTCCCGAGGTGGATGACGAAGGCTTCAGTGTGCGCCCTGATGTGTCTCAGAACAATATCCTTTAGGTGACGCTGTGTCCCTGAGAGGGCAGGTGCGGGTCCTGTGCTGCATGATGGGAAAGATAAGCGGGGGTGAGAGGTGGCGGCAGCAGCGGGAGGCAGAGGCAGGCAGGTCTGTGTGTGTGAGCCCAGCCTGTGAGTTCCAGGCCAGCCAGGGCTCTGACGAGAGAGCCTCTCTCAAAAGACAGACAGACAGACACAACAGGTGGACTTTTACGGTGGGTATCCTGGAGCTACCTGGAGGGAGGGTGCCAGTGTTGGGGTCTAGTGGCTGAACAGAAGTTCCCGATGGCTTCCTGAGCAGGAGGAAGGATGGGAGGAGTGTGGTCACGTTCAAGGTTGGCTCCTTGACAGCGGCCCATGCGCGGCCGCGCCCCCACGGTTCTCCTCTAGCGACTCTGATTTTGACGATGAGGAGCCCAGAAAGTTCTATGTGCACATCAAGCCTGCCCCCATGCGTGCCGTGGCTTCCAGCTCCGAAGCTGCAGCTGCCCAGCTCAGGGCCACAGCTGGCAGCCTCATCCTCCCTCCAGGCCCAGGGGTGAGCCGGGGACCTCAGGGGTGCGGGGCCGGCTGGCTGCTGCTAAGCCTGCCCTTGCCTGATGTTTCGCTTTATCCGCAGGGCACCATGAAACGTCACTCCTCACGTGAGTAGCTGGCTGCGAGTTTTGGAGGCCTGGGAGGGGGCTTGTGAATGATGGCTTGGCCGGCTGAGAGCGAGAGCTGGCTGCAGATCTGCTGCTGAGCTTCTCTCACCCTCAAAGCTCGACGGGCAACGGGACCAGGCCTAGAGCCGGAGCGGGGCTTCTGCACTAGCAGGGGCAGGATTTTGAGCTAGCCTGGGCCAGGGCGGATCACTTCCTCCTCGAACAGATGCACGGGCTCCTGCTGGCTCAGTCCCGTTGCCCACTGTGCTGGTCACCTTGGGCCTCTGGGACAGAAACCCAAGGCTCTATCTGTCCTAGGGGATGCTTCTGGGAAGCCGCAGAGACCTCGGTCGGCCCCACGTACGGGCAGGTGGGTCTCGCGGGGACATGTCCCTGCCTCCAGCTTCCATACACCTGGCCTAAGGTCCCTCTATTGGACACTTATTAAACACCCTCTGTGTACTTGTGCTGTGTCTGGGAGGGGAGGCCTATAGACAGGGGTAAAAATTTCAGAAAGTATGGTCTTCCAAGCAAGGGAAAGGGGGTGTGGGGCGGGGCTACGGTGGGTGGGCGGGGCCTGAGGGCAGGAGAAAGTGCTGAGCCCAGAAAGGCCACAGAGTTGCCGGGTGGTGCTGGAGCGGGAACAGCCCATGGGAAGGCTTCAGGTGTCAGGCTCAGACCCGCCCCTCTCGCTGTCCCCAGCTCTGTGGAGAAGCCATTGGCCTCTGAGGAGCCGCTGTCCAAGAGCCTCTTTGGGCCGCCACTGGAGTCTGCCTTCGACCATGAGGACTTCACGGGTAGAGGGGGTGTGCACTGCAGAAGGCCGGGACGGGTGTGGGGGAGCAGCGGGGCTCCAACCAAGGCTGGAGCTAGAGAAGAGGGTCCACTGACACGGAAGCTGACTGCTGGGCGTGGACTGCGATGACCACGCCCCTGACCGCCCCCTCCCTCCTAGGCTCCAGCAGCCTGGGCTTCACATCCAGCCCTTCTCCTTTCTCATCCTCTTCTCCTGAGAACGTGGAGGACTCGGGCCTGGACTCTCCTTCGCACGCTGCCCCTGGCCCGTCCCCTGAGTCCTGGGTCCCCCGGCCGGGCACCCCACAGAGTCCACCCACCTGCAGGGCACAGCACCCCGAAGCCAGGGGACCAATGCCCCGTGCGCCTTCACCAGGTCCATGGGGGCCAGAGGCAGGCGCAGGTGAGCTGGAAGCCAGCAGGTGTCCTGGGCAGGGCAGATGTTCCCAGGGAAGGCTGGGTGCAGGTTGAGGCTTTCCCAGGCGGGGCCACCTGATGGGCCCTGGGGCAGGAGGGCAGGTGTTTGTTGAGGTGCGGGGCTGCAGTCACCCTGGCCATGAGGCTGGGGGTGAGATGCAGGAGTGCTACAAGGATGATAGGTCAAAGACAGCTGATGTCATTAGAGCAGAATCCAGCCTAGGCAGCTGGCTGGCACGCATGGGAAAGAGCTGAGGGGGTGGGACATCAGGGCTGGGCAGCAGAGTACAGAGGCTCAGGTGAGCTCACTCTGCACCGCCAGATCTGTGGATTAGTCCTAAGCCTTTCAGTTCTCCAAAGCCAGTAATGGCGTCCCCTACCTCCCCACTGGCCTCTGTGGGGCAGTCTCAGAGCACTGGCTCTCCTTGAGGGCATTAGCCCTCGACCCCTGCTGAGGCTCAGCCCAGTGTTGTCGTTACTCTAGATTCCATGGCAGCCACTGATTCCACCAGGGAGGGCCTGGCTGCGCCACCAAGGAGGCCCCGGTCCAGGAAAGTGTCCTGTCCACTCACCAGGAGCAACGGCGACCTGGTGGGTGACATGCTGCTGAGGCAGTGTGAGGAAGGGTGACCTCCGCCAGCAGCTCTGGGTAGCGCTCAGCCCACTTCTCTTGTACCCTGCAGTGCCGGTCACTCAGCCCCTCCCCGTTGGGATCCTCTGCCCCCGGCATCCCCCCGGATCGGCCCAGCTTCTCCACCCAGATGGGACATGGTTTGTGGAGACTCTTGGGGCCAGCCCCCTTCTGTCTGGGTGGTGGCTAAGTGGGTGGGGCCTGCCCTGGCTCTGACCCTGGCCTGACCCTGACCCCACATCCCCACAGGCATCTCTCGAGGCCCCAGCCCTGTGGTCCTAGGCTCTCAGGACACCCTGCCTGTGGCCACAGCCTTCACGGAGTATGTCCATGCCTATTTCCGAGGCCACAGCCCCAGGTAGGCAGCCGCAGGGCCAAGTGCAGGGTCAACCAGAGGGCAGTTGAGTGAGAGGCTAGGGAGTCCTGAGGCTGGTCTGAGGCCATGGGCATTGAGTCAGAGGGACTTGGGGTGGAGACAGGTCAGGGGTGAACTGGGGACCCTGGAGCTGGCCATCCCTGGGGTTGACATCTGCAAGATGAGATCTCAATGTTGAGCCCCAAAGAAGAGACTATTAGACCCTAAACCCAAGCCAGGGTTGTTCAAAACAGCAATTAATTCTGTTTTGAGATTCCTGGTAGCCCAGGAGAAAAGGGGGCTGGGAAAGACACTTTTCCTTAGTACTTAAGCCCAGGCTCTGGGGTGGGCTTGGGGGCTGGGGGATTCGTTCGGCAGGAGAGGAAGAAGCTGGGGAGAGGATGCTGGGAACAGTGAGAACCTCTTGAGAGCTTCGGGCCTGCTGGTGGGACATTGCCAGGAGGAGCCCTGATCCCACACCCAGTCTGTCCCTGACTCTCAAGTTGCCTGGCTCGAGTCACCGGGGAGTTGACCATGACCTTTCCTGCGGGAATCGTGCGCGTGTTCAGCGGGAACCCGCCCCCACCCGTCCTCAGCTTCCGGCTGGTGCACACGGCCCCCGTGGAACACTTCCAGCCCAACGCTGACCTGATCTTCAGGTGCCTTGCATGGGTAGCGGAGGAGGTCGCAGATGGCTGTGGAGCCAGGGGCCCGGGGGCTTAAGCGCCTTCAGCGCCTAATGCTAGTCGCTGTGTGGCATGGGGCAGGTGACACTCCCTCTCTGGAACTACCTCTCCCGCCGACTGGCTGTAGTGGGAGGGCTTTGAGTTAAGGATGTCCTGTCTGCAGTGACCCCTCCCAGAGTGACCCAGAGACCAAAGACTTCTGGCTGAACATGGCGGCGCTGACGGAGGCCCTGCAGCACCAGGCGGAGCAGAACCCCACCGCCTCCTACTACAACCTAATGCTGCTGCGATACCAGGTGGGGCGAGGGTTGAGCCAGGCAGTCATGCAAATGAGGGGCAGCGCCTTGGCTGGTCTGCGCTCTCCTGCCCTCTGCTGGCCACGCGGGGTACTGAGCATGGTCCTGGTGTTGCACACCGCGTGGACACGGCTGGGGAGCGCGCGTGGGAGGTGGAGTGCGGTTGCATAGGCCACAATGCAGGACGTGGCGATGTTGCCACCCGTCCTTTCATTCCCAAGTTCTCCCGCCCTGGACCCGAGTCAGTGCCCCTGCAAATGAGCGCCCACTGGCAGTGTGGGCCCACGCTCACGCGGGTCTCGGTGGAGTACAGCTACCGTGCGGGCGCCACCGCCGTGTCCACACCGCTCACTAACGTCCAGATCCTGCTGCCCGTGGGGGAGCCAGTGACCAGCGTGCGGCTGCAGCCTGCCGCCACATGGTAAGCCATGCTGTCCTGCTGCTGCTCACGAGCCGGCGGACAGTTGTGCCCCGCCCCATGCCTACACGGGTGGGGAAACTGAGGCTCTGCTGGGCGGTGGGTTTGCGTAGGCCACACGCAACTCTGTGGAAAGTCTGACCCAGCTCCCCTTGCTACCAGGAACACGGAGGAAAAGAGGTTCACATGGAAGCTTCCAGATGTGTGTGAGGCAGGGGGTGAGTCACGGCTGTGATGGGAGCTGCTGCATGGGAGAAATCGCTGGTGGGAAGCACTTGCTAAACTGGGGATACTCTCGCGCGCCTGCGAGTGCACGGGACCTGTAGAATCCCGGAGCAGGAATGTCAGGGGACTGGCCTGTGCAAAGGGCCTATGGCAGGAGGGCTGCCCTGGGCCCTGGAGCCTGGTTTGAGGGGGTCGTGTAGGCTTGCGAGGTCTGATTTAGCTGAGGCTGACAGCCCTCCCCTGAACCCCGTAGGCTCGGGCCACCTGTCTGCCAGCTGGCAGCCTCAGTCGGGACCCAGCACCCCAAGCCCGGTGGCCGCACAGTTCACCAGCGAGGGCGCCACGCTGTCCGGCTTGGACCTGGAGTTGCTGGGTGGCGGCTACCGCATGTCCCTGGTGAAGCGGAGATTCGCCACAGGTAGTTGCGGGTGAGGGGTGAGTGAGGGGGTCGGCCAGGAGGAGGAGGGGAGGTCCTGAAGAGGGAGCCCGTGCGAGGCCGCTACTCTGTCCCAGCAGGGATGTACCTTGCCAGCTGCTGAGGTGCTCACCCTCTTGCCGAGCCTCCCCTGGCAGGACTCTGTGGACAGGCGTCTCCATCCTAGCCTGGCTAGGATGCTCCGCCCTCAAGCAGGCCCTGGCCTTTTAGTATTCTTTAAATAAAGTTTTCTAGCAAAATAAAGAGCAATCCTCTTTCCAGTTCTGTTTTCCAAGCCAGACCAGGAAGGCAGGGAGGGGAGAAAGGGGTGCTGGCGCCCACGCTGCCCTGCATCTTAGGTCTGTGTGCCCTGCCTCGTCCCTGTCTCTCACAGCTGGGCTACAGCGAGGAGCAGTAGTGAACCCCACCCTCCTAATGCTGGAACCCTTCAGCACAGTTCCTAGTGTGGTGACTCCAAACCATACAATTATTTTGTTGTTACATTTTAACTGTGACAAATCATAATATAAACATCTGATCTGCAAGATACCTGATATGTGACCCCCAAAGGGGTCTCGTCCCACAAGTTGATAACCGCTGCCCTAGAGGGTTCTGGAACAGAACCTTAACTCCAGTTAGCCATGGGCTTGGTGAGAAAGCTGTCAAATAACCTAGCCACTGACACAGGGTGGGGAGTGGTGTAAACTTCCTGGTAGCTGGGGCTGGACAGCAGGCTCAGTGGCGAAAAGCCAGGACTGTGTTCCCAGCACCCTCAGTGCCAAGAGATCCTGCGGCCTCTTCTGGCCTCCAAGGCTACGGCATTCATATGGATATAAACACACAGATACAGGAATGAAAGAATTAATCTCAACAAAACAGTTCTTGGAAGCCACGGGAGCCAGAATGATTATGTCCAACTCCAGCCTCAGGTTTGCCTGCGCCTGGCTGGTCAGGGTCTGTGTGGAGGAAGCACTTTACATATGCACAAGAAAAGACTGATGGGATCCTACTCAGGGGTGACCTGGACTTCCTGGGGTGGGGAAGAGGTGGAGTCTCAAAGGATCCCTGAGGACTTCTGATTCAACCCTGTGGCTCTGAAGATCTCTGACCAAGCCTGGACTGCAGATCCAGAACCTAGAAGCTGGGGGCTCTAGGTGGCTCGGGGGTGGAGCCTCTGCCTGGAGTCCACCAGTGAGGGGCTGGGCTCGGGGCTCGGGGGTGGAGCCTCTGCCTGGAGTCCACCAGTGAGGGGCTGGGCGAGGGGCTCGGGGATGGAGACCCTGCCTAGTAAAGCAGACGAGAAAGACTGGCTTGAGACCCTCAGGTTCACTGGCCTTCCCACTTTGCTCCGCTGAAAGGCTGTCTGCAATGCCCTGCTACATCTTACAAACTGTTACTCAGACCTCAAAGTCCCATTTATATCGTCCCCTCCTCAGGCTATAGAAATTGGGGTCCCAGCAGATGCCCCCAGGCTTAGTCCACCTTTCTCACGTACGCTTGCAGATCGGTGGCTGGTCCTTGTTGCCATCTCTGCAGGCGCTACGTGGCAGGTCACCATCAGCACCTCATGCCTGGGGACAGGGCCCCACCCACAGCACAGGTTTATCTCCCCCATGCTTCCCTGCCCATCCGATAATCGCTGAGAACACGGCACCTCCTGGTGGCTTTCATTTGCTCTTCTTGGGGTGCAGGAAGGCAGGGCACCTATGAAAAACATAAGAGTCCTTTTTCCTCTGGCCTGGCTTTCCTCACCCAGCCTCCCAGAGCAGGAGGGAGACAGGTGCTTATCTCACAAGAGTGAGTCCAAGCAGCCAGGGTAGGCCCTGGGCGGGGTGTCCTTGCCTGTTTATGATGTTGTGATTGGTTCCACCGAAGTGACCCCAAAACCTCAACTGTGCCTTGGAGTGAACATTTGACAAGTAGTTACAGGCTGAGTCACTGGCATTTGGGTGATGTTCCACAGGAGGTGTTTTCAGTAGTAGGGAACTGAAGTGATACCCTTTCCCAAGGAGTGGCAGTGAGTGGCATTTAGCACCCCTCCCCACCCCTGGCAGCCTGGATCTGCTTCTTGTCTGTGGATTTTCCTGCCCTCTGAGTTTCTCCTGAGCCTATCACACACACACACGGGATGGCTGGGATGGCTGCTGCACTCAGCAGCATGGCCTCTGAGGATACTTCCTTCCTTTTTCGTGGCTGACTAATATTCCAGCACCCATGAGTAGGGCTGCTGTGACCTCTGGGTGCAAGGGCCTGACCAGGGTTTTGAATTCTCTGAGCATTGCCATCAGGGAGGGATTACTGTGTCATGTGACAATCAGTTCTGTATCCAACCCTCTGCCCACTGTGTACTGGTCCAGGGAGCCAGTGACAGGAGTACTCAGTTTTCAGTCTCAGGAAGTACTTTCTCTCCCTCCAGCAGGCTACTGGGTCCCAGAACTCAGAGGTAGGCCCGACAGGTTTATGGGGGTAAATTCTGAGGCTGGGGATGGGTGGGGATTGGCACATAATGGTGGTGTTTAGGAGTCTGGGAGCCTACCCACAGGTCTGAAGTGTCTGGAATCTTCTAAACTCTGGGTTCACTCTCTGCCCAGATGAATGTTTCTTCATGCAGCGGTGGCTGGGTGGGGAGTGAGGGGTGGGGCTGCAGCAGGAAGGCGATGGGGGAAGGGGCTGATCTGGGAGCGGGGAGGCTGCAGCAGGGGACAGAGGGGCTTGCACAGTTCAGAGCTGGGAAGGCAAGAGAGGGAGACCCTAGGTGAGGGAGGGAGCTAGACCCCAAAGGGGAAGGGTAGGACTAGAGGAGAAAGAAGTCAGGGTCAGGATGGAGGTGTCCACTGGAAGGAGGGGCAGGCTTAAGGCGAATGGACATGGCCAAGAAAGATGGAGGTTCAGAGTGGAGATGTGGACTGAGAGACAAGAAAACTGGAGGCCGGGCCGGCGGAGAGGGAGGGGCCGGGCCGCAGCGCAGCTGTGAGGACAGGTGTGGAAGGAAGGGGCCACAATGGTGAACAGGACTAGAGGGGTGAGGTGAAGGACCCCGAAGCGGCTGAGGGGCGACGGGAGGGGGCACGTTCTCCTTGGCCACTAGGGAGCTGCCTGGCAGGAGGTGTGGGTGGGAGGGAAGAGCGGAAGGAGGCCAGTAGCCAAGTGCCAGGCGGGGCAGCCGTCCAGGTAAAAGCCTGCAGCCTGAGCGGCTGTCCGGAGCCGGCGGTGAGTACCGGGGCCGGAGGGCGCGGGGCGAGGTTTGGGAGTGGGCTCCGACGGCGCCCGGGCTCCGCGACCAGCGCCTCGGGGTCAGGAGCCTGCGCCTCTCGCCGGGCAGCGTGGCACAGCCAGCGGCTCCGACCCTCAGCCCCCCCGTGTTTGTGAAACACCCGTGTTTCCAGACAACTGGGAGCCCTTTCCCTTCCGCCCTCACGCTGACACCGGGGACGCTGGGGCGAGAAGCGCCAGCTCCGCAAACCTCAGTTTCCCTCCGTAGGCGTGAACCCCAGGGGCGGTCATCTCTCAGTGAGTTACGTTAGGAGAGTGTGCTGCTGACCGGGCTTCAGGCTTTGGAGCTACACCTCATCAGCCTGGCCTGGCATTTCCCGTGGAGTCAGGAAGGGAAGGTGTGGCCGAGGCCGAGGGTACACTAGCTGGTCCCCATCTGGCCCCAGTATTTGCGCAGCAGGCGGCCGGATCCCCTCCCAGGAGCGGGGCGTTTCCTTCAGTGGCTGAGGCTGCCAGGACCCCGGGGGGACTTCTCCACCGGAGCCCGCGGGCCTCGGCTGCCCACCCTCCCGCGTGGACGGGCGTTCGAGGCAGCCACGGTGGCCAGGGCCAGGCCCCCTGCCTCAGGTTCGCTCGGGAGGCTCTAAGAGTCCAGCAGGGGTGAGGTTGGCCTCTGAGCGGGTGGGGTGCGTCTGCTGTGTTTACTTTAAATTTGATTACTCAGATCTTTTGCCTGTGACATTTATCTTTGATTGCGAAAATTAAAGGTGTTAGTGTAATCCTGATGAAAAAGTCACCGGAAGAGGGAAGAGGGGATGGGACCCATTCAGAGGGCGGGGACTTAGGGTGACCCCAGGCGCCAGGCCTGTGAGTCCGCTCTGCTGATTGGAAGGGGCAAGGAAAGACCAGCATCTTTCCAGCCTCAGTTTCCCCATCTGGGAGGTGGGCCAGGCTATCCTGGCTTCTTCCTTCTCGGTCCCTGGGGAGGGAGGAGGTCCGGCCGGGTGTGGGCTGGCGCTGGAGGAGGTTCGAAGGCCTCGGACCAGGAAGCCAGGGTGTGGCCTGGTCCTTGTGAAGGCCGAGGCCTCCAAAGCTTTATCTTTATAGAAATTCTCTTTGTTCATAAAAATCCCGGTTCCTCATAAAAAGAAAGTTGCCCGACGTTAAGGGAAGACAAGCCGGTACAAGCAGGAGTGGCCTGCGCTGCGGTCAGGCGACCAGTTCGCACCTGCCCGCCTGGCGCTGTGTGACCCTGGGCCGTGCTCAGCCGGGGCACACAAAAGAGACCCCTCCCAGCATCCTCTGAGTCCCTCACTCTGTGGGAATGTTCCGGAACGTCCTAGGTGTCCCCATTCCCCCGATGCTTCTTTGAGCCTCTGTGTCACCTCCGGCTTCAGTGGTCTAATGAAGGCTGAGGCAAAGTCAGGGCCAAGGACACAAGGCCATTGCCACTGAGGCCGGGAGGTCCAGGGGCTCGTGAATAGCACAGCACATCATTAAAATGCAGTGTTTGAGCCTCAATAGCAATGAGTATTCAGCGGTTCATCAACATAAATACAACACATTGATATTAAAATGAAACCATTAATATTAAATTTGAACTACTTAATATTAAGGTTAAGCTCATTAATATTTGAATTGGACTAATTAACATTAGGATTAAATTCATCGCTATGGAGCACCGGATCTCTATAGACATATATGAGTCGTTGACACAAAGTTCCAGCTGTTGGAACAATCAGGACATTGGCCACCCACACAGGCATGCCAACTGGTGCCATCATTTCAAATTTGATACTTTTATTAGCCAGTGCTTCTCGGTATCCAATGGCTCATCAATATGCAGCAAAAACTAATAGCTGACATTTCATTAATAAGCAGCATTTTCTTTACTCCTTAACATTCGATGGGTTTGGAATTAGTGACCTGTTAATCCTCAGTGAATCCTGCTGTCTGCGTAGATGGTGTCTGGGAACCGCTGCTTTCACCAGGACAATACTGTCTGCAACCCACCAGGCTGTGACACTGTGTCCACCGTGCAGTACGAGCTCAGCCCTGAGGAAGAGTTCTGTGAGCTGTTCCCATGCTTATATATTTATTTATTTTGCTCCTGTTTCTAAGACCAAGTGGCACAGTGGCTTTGAGTTGCTGGGACTTAGGGACCCAATATTCAAATATTCGGGAATTTGTTATTGGGTCTCTGGTGCATACACTCTGCGGCTTCTTACGTTTTTGGTTTTTGTTTCTTTGGCTTTTGTTTTTCGAGACAGGGTTTCTCTGTGTATTTCTGACTATCCCAGAACTTGCTCAGATCAGGCTGGCCTCAAACTCAGAGATCTGCCTATCTCTGTCTCCCCATGACTACAGGTGTGCGCCACCACTGCAGTGGGGGAAGGGCGGGGAGCTCAGCGCCTAGCGGGGCTAAGCGGAGGCTCTACCTTTGAGCTTCCATCCCACTAGGGAATCCTAGGCTGTCATCTCCCTGGCCATGACCCCAGACCATCACTGGGGGCTTCTAGCCGGTCACTCTCACCCTGGCCACGCCCCAGCCCCTCACTGGGGGATCCTAGGCTGTCACTGGTGACAGGATGTCTGCTTGGTGCGGTTTCCATTTCCCCTGGAAGCGGGCAGCAGCCATCATTGGACAGGCAATGCCAGTCTTGTACCCGGTGTCTGCTGAGTAGGAACAGGATGTTGACACTGATCTAAGCTCCAGGCTCCTGGGGTCACTGAGTGGGATGGAGAATCCTTCAGAGCTGGGGCCCCACAGTCACACCAAGTAACTTCCTGAGTGGAGACGAATCTGTTCATATTGCTTCCTGGTGCAAACAGCCCTGGGCAGACTGACTGGTTTGGCAGTGAGGGGCAGGGCAGAATCCCCACCCCTCCCAACCCGCAGGACAGTCTGTGGCCTTGGACTCCTTGACCCATTATCTGACTGAAGCGCTTTGGTCACCGTTCAGGTTGTCCAGGCCAGCAGCCCCCATTTGTAAATGTAGTTTTTATCCCCTCAGATGAGGGATGAATGAGAGTCATACCCAAGCTTTACGAATCCGTGGCTGGGGCTGAAGCCAGAGCATTTCTCTCTAACTATCCCTGTGCCTTGGCCTGGAAGCTTCCAGCCTCCCTTCAATCCAACCTTCCTCAAGCCCGGACCTTAAAGGCTTCAGCTTCCAGTCTGTCTGCTAATTAAGGCCTAGAATGTTTTTAGCCTTGGAGGCTTATATTGTAGAAAACAAATATGGCTAATAAGGTTTATTATTGCAACGGTGTTATTTTTTAACCATAAAATCCATAAAAGACACAGACACCTGTGGCCAAAGTGCTGGCTTGGAGAAGAGAAGGCTCATAGAAAGGTCATAGAAAGGTGGAGGAGAAAGGAGAAAGCAGAGTTGCCATGGATAGAACCAGTGGGCAGAAGGAGGAACTCTTGAGGATAGAACGTATGTTGCAAGTATTAAATGATTAAAGGAATGATTAAAGGAAATGGCGTGGGATGTGGAGTTGAGAGGTGGCAAGGTAACCTAAGGGTAAAACCTGCCCAGCCCCAGATGAAATAAGGCTTATTTAAATATAGCAGCTGTCTGTCTTTTATTGATATGGTATCAGGTTAATAATAACTGCTACAATAATTATAGGCATTTAATAATAAACAGTATTAGCAATTTATATAGTCTACAACAGAATTACTGCTGGATAAGCTCACCCTTCCTAGTTTTTTCTGAACTCTGGCCAGCTGGTTCAATTCAGCTGTTGTGGTTCAAAACTCCTTTCCAAGCTGACTGATTCAATCTGGCTTCTCTCGGCTTCTCACTGAATTCTTCTACTTGGTAGAAATGCCTCTGACTTCCATGGACTGAACTCCAGGAACAATACTGAACTGTACTGTGTCCATGAACTCACCCTGCGCTGCTCTTCAGTAGCTTCTCTTTCCTGTCTGTTCTCATGAGAGCTGGGCTTATTGTATCTCTGACTCATTCTATCAAATCTTTCTCTGATTCCTCATTTTGTCTGCCCCTCAATTAGATGTCATTATTTGGGATTAAATGTGTACTAAGGGCATGTCTGTGTTCCAGCTGGATCGAACAGACCCGGGAGTTTGGGTGTGATCCTGTTCCAGAGAAGCTGTGTTGGGGAATTACAAGCACAGGCAATGTTCCACTCCACATGCCCAAGCATATCCCCCTGCCTGTGTCCCAACCAAAAGCCCAGAGGCTTCCTGATTTTCCCACACACATTTTCAAGGTCCCCACACTGCCACCTCCCTCTTCTTGAACCCCCAAATTGTGTGCATGTGGAGATCACTCTTGTTGCCTAGGGAGAGGTCTAGCTTAGGCTAGCCTAAGTGTTAGTGGAGGTCTAGCCCTAGGCAGGACGAATCTCTTTCCCATCTCTGACTGAAGCTGTTCAAACTTCAGGAAAAAGCTGAGAACCCAATGTGTATCCATCAATGAATGAATGAATGAATGCCTTTCCAACCCATATCGAGGGGTCTGCTGGCTGTGCATAGAATCTCTCCACAGCTAGGGCAGAGAATGCAGCTGACAAAGTGTTTCCTACGCAAAGGGTTTTTACAAACCAGTGGCAGCCTGTGCTAAGGTCCTGAGGCCAGAGAGCTCCATGGTACTTTTGGGTGGGATCTATCTTGCTTTACTTGGAGATCCAGAGAGGTCAAGCCACTGTGTCCTAGTCACACAACAGAACCCATGACAACCAAGAAGCCTTTTTGGTCCAGGCACTAGCCGAGTGAGGCCTACAGTCTCAAGGACACTTGTTAACTGCCCCACAGGTTCCAGGTGTTATCAGGGAGACCAAGGACCCCCTGGCTCAGTGCAGATACCCCAAGACAGACTGAGGTAAGTGGCAAGACTCAACAGTCACTCAACAACATGGTTGTTGCTGGAAGCGTCCCGTGCTGTGAAATGGGGGTGGCAGGCACCCACCTATACCTGCAGCACCAAGGCAGTGGCCAGGGGCCTCACAGTGGGCTCCAGGGGTGGAAGTGGCTCCTGCGTGCCGATAAGTGTTTGTTGAAGGGGTAATCCTGCTGCACCGCAACCACAGTCCCCGGGACTGTTACAGACAGCAGAGCACAAAGCAGAGGCGGAAAGCCTGGGGAGCGGGTCGCAAGGACAGTGAGGGCCGAACTCTGAGGTCACGAAGGAGTCCAAGCCTGGTGACAGCTAACTGCTCTCCCAGCATCCTGGATGTGGGGACAGGAGGATGGACAGCTCAGGTCCACCCTCAACTACACAAACAAGTCTGAGGCCAGCCTGAGCTTCCTGAAAGAGAGCATTAGAGCTGGGGTTCTGGCAGATCTGTAAGAGTTTACCACGAACATCAGTTTTGTTTTGTTTTCTGCCTCTGCCTCGTGTCCCCGTCATGCTGGGCGGGGCCACAAAGGGACAGGAAGTGCCAAGGGACAGGGGGTCAGTGAGGGAAGCCTGGAAATTGGATCCTCAGAAATGGGTTTTGAGGAAGGAACAGAAGTTTCCTAGCTGGGCCAACATAACTTTCGGTCCCAGCCCTCGGGAGGCAAAGGCAGCGGGATCTCTCTGAGTTCCAGTCATCTGCTGAGGGAGACTTCGATTGGGTCGAGGCCTGGGGGACCCGCATCCAGATTCCAGTCCAGTGAGAGTCATTGCAGGTCGGGGTAGGGGCCAGGGAGGAAGGGGAGAGGGCCCACAGCTCTGCGACCTTGCCTAGGCCCGCCATGCGGCTGCTGCGCCTGCGGCCGCCCTCCGACCTGAGCCTGGCGCTGGCCTCGGGCGCGCTGGCGCTGCTGCTGCTGCTGACGCTGCTGTCGCCGCCCGCGTGCCCTGCCCCCGAGGAGCCCGCGCGGCCCCCGGACGCCCCCGCGCGGGCCCCGGGCCGTCCGCGCGCGCGCCCCGCCCCGTGCCGGGCCAACCTGACGGCGGCCGCGCACCCCGAGTTGGCGGGGCTGCCCGCGCACGTGCGCGACTTCCTGCTCTACCGCCACTGCCGCGACTTCCCCGTGCTGCGCGAGCCGCCCGCCGCCAAGTGCGCGCGGCCCGTGTTCCTGCTGCTCGCCATCAAGTCCTCGCCCCAGAACTACGGGCGCCGCCAGGTGCTGCGCGCGACGTGGGCGCGCGAGCGGCGGGCGCGCGGGGCGCCGCTGCGCCGCCTCTTCCTCGTGGGCTCGGACCGCGACCCCCAGCAGGCACGCAAGTTCAACCGGCTGCTGGAGCTGGAGGCGCAGGCGCACGGCGACATCCTCCAGTGGGACTTCCACGACTCCTTCTTCAACCTGACGCTGAAGCAGGTGGGCGCGGGGGCGCAGCGGGGCGCGGGGCGCGCGGACGAGGCCCCCGCCGAGGGCGGGGAGGACTCCCGGCGCGGGCGCGGCCCGGGGAGCCGCCAGCCAGCGTGTCCCCGCTCCGCCCGCAGGTCCTCTTCCTGGAGTGGCAGCGAACCCGCTGCGCCAACGCCAGCTTCGTGCTCAACGGGGACGACGACGTGTTCGCACACACGGACAACATGGTCAGCTACCTGCAGGGCCGCGACCCTGACCGCCACCTCTTCGTGGGGCACCTGATCCGGAACGTGGGCCCCGTCCGGGCGCCCTGGAGCAAGTACTTCGTGCCCACGCTGCTGGCGGCCGAGGAGCACTACCCGCCCTACTGCGGCGGCGGTGGCTTCCTGCTGTCGCGCGCCACGCTAGCCGCGCTGCGCCGCGCCGCGCGCACGCTCCCGCTCTTCCCCATCGACGATGTGTTCCTGGGTATGTGTCTGCAGCAGCAGGGGCTGGCGCCGGCCTCGCACGCCGGGGTGCGCACGGCGGGGGTGCTGCCCCCCGGCAGCCGCGGCTCCTCCTTCGACCCCTGCTTCTACCGCGGCCTGCTGCTCGTGCACCGCTTCCTGCCCTTCGAGGTGCTGCTGATGTGGGACGCGCTGAGCCGGCCTCAGCTGACCTGCGGCAGGCAGGCCCAGGCCTACTGACAGCGGCGAGCCTGGAGCTCCGGGCAGGGCGTGGGGGGGGGGGGGGAGAGGGTGCCGGCTGAGCGCCTAAGAGCGCTTGGACACCCCCTTGGTGTCCAGGGCAGGCTCTCCGGGCCGAGCCAGGTGTGAGCTGGCCCTCTGAGCGGCTGCTAAGAGGTGCTGCGGGCCCAGCCTACAGGTGTCAGCCTCCAGCCGCAGACTGGGCCTTGACCTCCCTCAGGAGCCCAGGGAAGTGGGACAAGGGACAGAGGTGCATTTCAAGCTTGGGAATCTCGGGAGTCTTGACCTGGCCCCACCAGCATCCCCAAGAACTCACAACTCCAGCGGGCAGCTCCGATGGGGAGGAGGGGTCCTGTGCCCATGGGGGAAGGTGGCAGGAAATAAGACTATGGAAGGCTGCGGGTGCTGTTTACAGCAGGAGGCGGAGGGCGCAATCCAATCCCGGGCTCTGCCCTTTTCATTTTAGCGATTTGGATTATTGTTTTATGATGTATGCCACGACTGTGGGTGGCGGGCACAGGAGGAGGGAGCCGGGCCTTTCCTTCCTGCGGGTGGCTTCTTGGGGCTTGAACTCAGGTCCTCAGGCTTAGTGGCAAGGCCCTCTACGCCCCGAGCCCTCATGACGTTTTAACCCCCCTTTGACCTTTAAGATTTTATTAACTCACAAAATCAAGCGTCCTTGTGACGTCCTCACTCCTGGAGCACAGCTGCCCGTGGCTGCAGCACCCCTTGCCCTCTCCCCCCCTTCACTTTCAAGGTCAAGGTGGGCAGTGTGCAGTGAAGCTGGCCCCATTCCGGCTTCTCCCACCCTCACAGCTGACACCTCAGCCTATGGGACATCTGGTCCCCTGCCTCAGCCCTGGGTGACCCGGGCTCCGACACATACTGCCTTGTGTTTTCCTCCTTTAGACAGGGTCTCATGTAGCCTAGGCTGGCCTTGAGTTCCTCCTATAGCCCAGGGTGACTTTGAACTCCTGCCCCCACCCCAGCCTGAGACTGTTTGGTGCTGGAACCCTCACAACTTCCAGGCCCCAGCCCAGCCCGGTTGTGTCTATTGTGCGCCCTCTGTGTACCTCACAGCCTTGGAAAGGGCTGCTGACTCCCCTGGGGTGATGATGGAGTGAAAGCTGCAGGGCGAGCAGAAGTGCCGTGTCAGGGCGCAGCCTGTGAGGTGTGGGGAAGGGACAGGTCCCGGGAGGGGGAGGGGCGGCTGAGGGGGGAGGAGGAGCGCATTAGGCACTGCTCCATCCGGGCACTCTCTGTGGCTCCCTATTGCCAGGATGGAGACTCCCAGCCCACACCTGGTGGGGCCCCCTGTCGCTGCTGGCCGAGCCCCGGGCTGCGGCACACTATGACGTGCTTAGGGTTAAGGATTCCTACAGAAGGGGCTCAGACCTGCCTGAGTTTTCCTCAGTTTCCCCAGTGGATCCAGTGGGGCCTCAGGTCCCTGTGGGACGGGAGCAGAGTCACCCCCCACCCCTACCCCCCTACCCCGCAATGTTGCTTTTCCCTTACAATAATGTATAAAGTTGATGTTTTATTCAGACTTTTGGGACACAGGGAGGAGAAGGCACAGGCTGTGTTTCTGGGATCCGGGGAGGTGACCCCGGGGGCCGGGGGTGGGGACGCACTGCCTGAGCCCCTATCGCCTCAGTGGGGGCACAGGCCCAGCAGGTCTTGCTGGGTGCAGCCAGTGAGACAGCAGCGGTGCACAGCAGGGCTGCGGCGCTGGCGTTGAGGAGCCGGGTCAGGAAGCTCCGGCGAGGGGTCCCCGTCGGCCACGAGCGCGAGCAGGAGCTGCCGCTGCCCCAACCACTGCAACATCTCCCCTGCGGGCGAGCAGAAGTCGGCCTGAGTGCCTCCCCCACACCCAACACAGGTTTATTGTATGCCCAAGAAAAAGGAACAAATGCATAGCGCCTGCTGAATACCACACCTCCCGGCTCTGTTTGGCTTATACTGTCTCCTGCACACGCCAGTTTCTGGCTGCAGAAGGCTGGGGTCCCCAGAATTGCATGTTGTCCTGGGTTCACCTTGTGCCCTCCCTCCCAGGCAGCACCCCAGCGTGAGGGGGGAGCCCCTCAGGAGCCACCCACGGTTGTGTGCAGGGACCTCTGTCCTCTGCAATTCCATGGGGCTGGAGGCAGAGACCCTGCCCAGAACCCCCCACAAGGCCATATTTCAATGACCCCAGCACTGGGAAGGCAGGAGGATTCCTGTGACTTAAAGTCACTCCAGGTTGCACAGTAACAGTCTGTCTTTAACATCCAATAAACCAAGAAGCGGTGGCTCAGGCCAGTCATCTAGGCACTCATGCCTGAGGTAGAAAGCTCAGGGTTATCCCCGGCTAAACCGTGAGTCCAGTCTGGACTACGTGAGACCCCGTCCCAAAAATCCAAAAGGAGAAAAAGTTAAAATGTAAAAGTCCGTGAGGTTATCAGGAGATGATCGCCTCCGTGACCGCCTCCCCTCTCGGTTACCCGCGTGTCCACTGCCTCGCCTGTCCCCACTCACGGTCGCGGGCGTCCACAGGCCGCGTGGCCTCGGGGGACCAGTGCGGGCCTCCGCACACCCGCACCAGCGCGCGCACCAGGTGGTGGCCGCAGAGCTTGGTGCTCGCCTCGGGGTGCCGCGGGGGGCGCAGCGCAGAGCCCAGAGCCGGGCGCAGCGGCGGCGGCAGCAGCAGAAGCAGCAGCAGCAGCAGCAGCAGGGCTCGCATGGTGGCGGGGGGTGACGCGCGGGGACGCCCCTTATAGCCGCCTCGCGCCGCCCACGGGCCTTGGCGGGAACGTGGCGAGCATCCCCGGAAAGGTCGAGGCTCTGGTCACGGTCAGGGCCCGTGTGTCCAGCTTGGGACCCTGAAGTCCCTCTCCCAGGTGCAGCACTGTGCCAGGAACGCCCCAACATTTAAAAGCAAGACAAGTGCCCCTCCCCTCGTAAGGCTGGAGCCCACGCGTCCGGCGTGCACTGGAAAAGCCGGGGCAGAACTGCTGTGAGTTGGAAGTAGTTAGTTTAGGCTGTGCGATGTGGTCAAAGAGGGAAACTGAGGCTGGGAGAGGGGAGAATAAAGCCCGTTCATCGACCTCGGGGCTTTTTTCCCCTTCAGGGCTCCTGTGGGTGACTGCGGGCACCATTCTGGGGTGCTCAGGGCCGGCTCGGCCAGCTCCAGCCTTGGCCTCTGATTGCCCCTCCCACCGCCCCTGACCCCTGCCTGGATCCAGCAACCCTAGCGAGCCAAGGACCGCAGCTGGGCAGGAGGAAAGGGGGTGTCCTTGGAGTCTGGCCAAGGCCTCTGCTGTGCCAGGTGTACGGCCTCCCGGCTCCACACCTGCCCCCTAAGCCTGAACCACATCCCATGACTCAGCTCTTTCACCCCAACTCTAGTCAGAAACCGTCTTTATTTTTATTGAAGTCATTTATTCATTCAACGAACACCCCAGAGCCCACTCTGCAAAGAAGCCATGCTGAGGCCTCACAGTCCCAGGAGCCCACGGGCAGCGGAGAACGGGACTGGACAGACGCTGACCCAGCCCTGGGGTCGGGAGTTTGGGGCTGTGCCTGGGTTCTGGCTGAGGCTGGATGGTGATGTTAGGACCTGAGGTTGCCGGGGTCGCCGAGTTCTGCAGGTCGTGCCAGGAAAGCAGGGCCTGGTCACACACTAACACCCCTGTTCTGGGGGGGGGAAGGAAGATGGGGAGAGGTGGTGAGGGATGGGGTGCCGGAGCCCGGAGGACAGCTCCCTGCCTGAGGGCGTGCCCCCGGCCCAGGGCAAGCGGGCTCGCGCTCACCCAGGCTGCTACCCTGGGTTCTCACGCCACAGCGCGTCCAGCTGCGGGCTCAGGGTGCCGAAGGCCGGCCGGTCCTGCGGATTGGCTGCCCAGCACAGCTGCATGAGCTCCTGAACCTGAGGGGGCAGGGAGAAGAGGTGGGCGGTGCTGAGCTGCAGGGCGTGGCTTAAACTCAGCTTAATGGTAAAATCTGAAATCACCGCACTCTGCTCCATAGCTCTCCACGCCCCCCCCCCCCACGGGTCTCAGGCCAGAAACTAAGTCTGACTGTCGCCCCCTTCTTTTGTCTGGAGCCAGGGTCTCAGTAACCCTGACTGACCTCAAACTCAGAGCAACGCTCCTGCTTCAGCCTCCAGATTGCTGGGGTAACAACACACATCTCACCTCGCGTTCGCTTCCCCCACCCCACCCCACGGCCGTGTCCCCTACTGGGAACGACTTTCCCCAGCTACTCCAACAAGCGTCATTCACCCCTGGGAGAGGCCTGCGAACCCCCCAAATCACAATCACTTAGGGCACTCTAGCTCAGTGGTGGGGGCTTGCCTAGCGCGTGTGCGGCCCTGCATTAAGTTCTCAGCACTGTAAAAAATAAGCAGGTAAAAGAAAATTTGAAATATGGACTCGAGAGCGGTTGTGGTAGCTCCCATTCATTAGTCTTCTCAGACCACAGGAGACTGAGGCAGGAGGATGCTGAATTCCAGGCCAGCAGAGGCTACACAGCAAGACCTTGTCTCAACAAAGGTGAAAGCCTCCCTCATCCTGTAAAGCAGTGGCATTCCCGGCCAGGACCCCTGCTGTCAACCAGGAATGAAATCTGGAAAACTTGAGTTGCCTCCCTCACCTCGGTCGGGCAGGTGGGAGGTGGCGGGAGGCGGCGGCCCTCTGCCAGCAGCTCCAGGAGGCGGCAGAGCGTGGGCCCCTCGCGCTCCGGCCCTATCATACGCAGGAACTCCTACGGGAGAGGGGCAAGTGGGACAGGGCAGGGGTCAGGAGGAGAACAGGGGTCAGGAGGAGGGCAGGGGTCAGGAGGAGGGCTGAGGTCAGGAGGAGAACAGGGGTCAGGAGGAGGGCTGAGGTCAGGAGGGAGGGCAGGAGTCAGGAGGAGAACAGGGGTCAGGAGGAGGGCTGAGGTCAGGAGGAGAACAGGGGTC
>CM053764.1:64405937-64446336 GCA_028658305.1 Pachyuromys duprasi
CAGGGGTCAGGAGGAGGGCTGAGGTCAGGAGGACTGAGGTCAGGAGGAGAACAGGGGTCAGGAGGAGAACAGGGGTCAGGAGGAGGACTGAGGTCAGGAGGAGGGCAGGGGTCAGGAGGAGGGCTGAGGTCAGGAGGAGATCAGGGGTCAGGAGGAGGGCAGGGGTCAGGAGGAGGACTGAGGTCAGGAGGAGGGCAGGGGTCAGGAGGAGGGCAGGGGTCAGGAGGAGGGCAGGGGTCAGGAGGGCTGAGGTCAGGAGGAGGACTGAGGTCAGGAGGGCTGAGGTCAGGAGGAGGACTGAGGTCAGGAGGAGAGCAGGGGTCAGGAGGAGGACTGAGGTCAGGAGGAGGGCAGGGGTCAGGAGGAGAACAGGGGTCAGGAGGAGAACAGGGGTCAGGAGGAGGGCTGTGGTCAGGAGGAGAACAGGGGTCAGGAGGAGGGCAGAGGTCAGGAGGAGGACTGAGATCAGGAGGGCTGAGGTTAGGAGGAGGGCTGAGGTGCGGGGTTGGCGACGCACTGCGGATGGACTGCAGCTCTTGTCGCTGTAGGTGAAGAGCTCGTACAACACCACGCCAAAGCTCCACACGTCAGACTGGCGGGAGAAGATGTTGTCTGAGAGGGACTCGGGGGCGTACCTGAGGAGGAGACAGGGGCGTGGTCAGAAAAGAGCGGGACTCACAAGGGGCGTGGCTAGGTGTGAACGGCCGCCTGGCGAGGGCGCGGCTAGTGCGGGTGTGGTCAGCCGGGATCCAGGGAGGGCGCGTGGCTGTACGGAACTTGGTCCGGCAGCTACCAGAAGGCGGCTTAGGGAGTGTCTGCCACCAAGGGCGTGAGCGCGTGCGGGTGTGGCCAGGACGGGGCGGGGCTTGGGGCAGGCCAGCTTTGGGCGACGGGCTGCTGAAACAGGGCCTGCGAGGTAGGCTTAAGTCACGGAAGGGGAGGAGCCAGAGCGAGAGGGGTAAGTTGGACAGAGGTAGATGAGTGACGCTGTGGGAGGGGCGGACCTCGTGGAGCGTGAGGGGAGAAGCGGGGCTGGAGAAGGGGCGGGGCCGGGACAGAGGGCAGGCGTTGGACTCCGAGGACGGAGTCAGAACGGGGAGGGGCGTGGGTACGCCGGCTGCAGCGTCCCTCTGTCCTGTCCGCACAGTGGGCGGGGTCTCGTGGGCGTGGCTACAGGGCCGACCCTTCGCTGCGGCTGGGGACTCTGTTAGGGCGGGTCTACGAGGTAGAGCCGGGCCCCGGCCGCTCAGAGGGGCGTGGGCTCTTGGCTTCGCACCAGAAGATGGGGCTCTGTCCAGGCTCGCGGACCACGTAGTAGTCCTTTCCCAGCGGCAGCAGTTTGGCGAGGCCGAAGTCCGCGATCTTCACATGCGACTCGCTCTCCACCAGGATGTTGCGCGCAGCCAGGTCGCGGTGCACGCAGCGGCGCGCGCCCAGGTACTCCATGCCCTGCAGGGGACCGTGAGAGCGCGTGGGCCCGGGATCCCAGACCGCAGGGCCATCCCTCCCTCAGCGCCGGTCGCACCTTGCAGATCTGCCAGGCGAACAGCAGCAGGCGCCCGGTGTGCAGGCGCGCGCGGTGGCGCTGCAGGAAGTCCCGCAGGCAGCCGCTGGGCAGGTACTCCATCACCAGCCGCAGGCTCTGGCGACCTGCGGACAGCGACAGAAGCTCTTGCGCACCTTCTACCGGGTGCACTGGCTCGTTCAAGCAACCAACTAGAGAAGCTTAGGCTCAGTGGGGGTAGCGGCCTTTCTCAAAATGGCCTGAGTGGGAAGTGGGTAGAAGCGGGATTCGAACCCGCTACCGAGGCACTGATGGCGCTCACCGGGCCCGTAGCTGACTCCCCGGTACTTGACGATGAAGTCGCTGTGCAGCGCCTTGAGGATCTGAATCTCCCGCTGGAAGTCCCTCTGCTGGTCTGGCCCGCTGTGCTGCAGCTGCTTCACTGCCACCAGGGGCCCCGTGTTGTCCCCCAGAGGGTCGTAGCGGCACAGCTCCACGCTGCCGAAGTTGCCCTGTGGGCGGGAGGGCAGCGGCGCGTGGGGCTCCGGGCTGCGGTGCCCGCCGGCCAGATCCACTCAGCCCCGCCCACTCACCTTGCCCAGCAGAGAGATGTACTTAAGGTGTCTCTCCTCGAAGATGGCGGGGTCCTGACAGGCGTAGAGCTGGGTGCCTCCGCACAGCTCATCTCGCGGACTCAGGCTGCCCGGTGTGGGGTCTGAAAGGAGCTCGTAATCTGGGGTGAGGTCACATGAGTAAGTGGGGCATCTCTCTGCTCCACCCCCAAACTGACTGTGTGAACGCCACCTGAACATTGCCCTCTCTGCGCTCATGACACGCCCACCGGGACCTCGTGGGGAGAGGAAATGACCACTGTCCCTGCAGAGGCACATTCTGTGGGACCCCAACGAAGTGGACCTGAGGGACAGAGCCATGGAGTGACATCGGCCTGTCACCCGGATACCCTCGGGTGAGACCATGGCGCTGACAAAAATTTAAGATTAAAAAAAACAAACCCCAGCACCCGCGAAGGTTGGGCAGGTAGAGCTCCAGTCTGAGACTAGCCTGGGCCTTAGCCCATGCTGACTGCTGGAGCCGTGCATCCAGGTTGAGAACCCTTCCCCCTCCCCACCCCCCACAGATCCTCCCCACCCCCAGGAAGCCCCCCCACCCCGCGACCGTCCCCGTTCCGGGCACCAGACGTAATGAGGCCGTTGAGGTCCCGGAGGATGGCTCGGAAGGAGGGGCGCCGGCCCGGGTCATACTCCATGCATTGCGCGATGAGCGCCGCCAGCTCAGTCCACTTGGGGGCGGGCAGCTGGCCTCGGTCCTCATAGAACTTCAGCTTCTGAGGGGCGGGGAAGACGCCAGTCACGTGGTCTGACCTTTCCTCAGGACCCCTACCCCGGGCTTTGCAGGCGCTGCTCTGACCTTGGCCGGCTCTAGAGCGGTGATGTGCACGGGCGCCCCGCTGAACACCTCCCACGCGGTGGCGCCGAAGCCCCACTTGTCAGCCTCCAAGCCGAGAGTCTGCGCTTCTTGGAGACACTCGGGGGCCACCCAGGGGATCCTGTCGGCGAGCACTGCAGGATGTGGGAGTGAGAACGGCCACCCGGACAGAGCGCCCCTTGCACCCCAGCGCAGGGCTGCAGACAAAGGACACAGGGTACAGCCGGGTGCTAGACTACTCACTTTCCAGGCTCAGCACAGTGGGGCTGACACCAGGGTCACTCAGCTTGATGAAAGGTGGACTCCCGTCAACCCCCTCTCGAGCCAGGAGCACCTTCCGGGCTGATACGTTGCCATGGGGGAGGCCTTTGTCCTCCTAAGTGTTCCAGGCATAGGAAATGTGGGTGAGCATTTGATGAATAAACCCTGTTAGGCAAACTCCTCTGCATCCTTCAAAGACCATCTGAAAGTTGCTGCCCAGGCAGAACAGGCTGTGGCAACTGCTGCAGGCCCCTGCTGGCATGCTGGTTACCATCCTCTCCTCTTACACCCACCTGGCCATACCCCGCCCCCAACACTTGTCCAGCCCATGGCTTTAGGGACAGTAAAAGCCCCTCAGCCTGACACTCAATGTCCCTTCTTCTCACTGTCTTCGCCCCCCGCCCAGTTCCACCTCCCAGTCTGGCTTCTTCACTCGTTGCTCTGTGGGTGCACAGTGCGCCCTCAGTGCTCTGAGCCTGCTCATGTCCTGTCCCCTTGTTCTGGATGTCCACTCTTGTGTCCTTACTGAGCTCCTATCCACACTACAGAGTCCATTTTTATTTCCCCGTCTGCAGAGGAAGCCTCCCTGTGGACACAGGGTTCACTCACCAAGTAGTTGAGGGCATAGGCCAGTTGCTTGGTCACCTGCAGCTTCCAGCTGGCGGCCACCAGGTGGCCACGCTTGCGCAGATACGTGTCAATTGCTCCTAGGTACACAAATTCCTGCACCATGATGCCTGGGGACAGGGGAAGAGAGGGGCTGGTTACAGGGGTGTCACCATGCTCAGCTGGCTCTGCCCCCATGTGCCCTCTGCTCTCAGCACAGGCTGGACTTCTGTTGACTCTCCGCTCAGCTGAAGGGATTCAGAGGACGTGAGCAAGAGATGCCATGGCGCATTAGCCAGCAAGGTGTAAATGGACCGGAGTCTCCGGGCGTGGGTCTGCGGTGTGGAGTGGGTGAGTGTGTCGGGGCGCCATGCAGGTCCATGGAGGGGGGAGGGGCCAGGGCTGGGTGGGGTGCTGGACGGAGCTTACTGTCTCCAGCCATGCAGACACCATGCAGCAACACCAGGTGCGGGTACGACACTTGGCTCATCAAGCTTGCGGCTTCCAGGAAGGACTGGGGAGGGGAGGGCAGAAGACGCATGGACTCCTCCCCACCAGCTCTCACTGGGCCCATAGTCAGTGGGGCGGAAGTCCTGCTAGAAGCTACCTCAAGTCTCTCATGTGATGGGCTTAGGGTAGAGCTGAAGTCTCATCCTCCCTTGGTCCTGCCCTTACAGATGTCATGTGCCCGGTAGTCGTTCCCCGTCCTCCCCCCCCCCAGCCTCTGGCTGGCTGGCACACAGCCTGCACCCCCCCCCCCAGCCTCTGGCTGGCTGGCACACAGCCTGGCCTCAGGACTTGAGCTGTGTCTGCAGCTGCTGCCCACTGCCAGCTCAGGATTGCTGCACTCCGTTTTGGTTTGATGGAGTCTGGCTATGTCCCTGCATCTGGCCTTGAACTTCTAGGTTCCAGCGATCCTCCTGCCTCAGCATCCCCCAAAAGCCAGAACAGCGGGTCCCAGTTCCATGCAGGTCTCACAGCCTTCTGCTCTGGTCCCCACCTAACCTCCATGCAGTTCCGGTGTCTGGCATCCATGACCTTCAGGAGGACTTCCGTGTCATGTGTCTCACCATCCACAGCCTCCCGCCGGCAACCTCGGTAGATCTTGGTGAAAGAGCCATGGCCCAGGTTCTCGTGCTGTGAGAGAGACACAAAAGGAGCAACAGCTGACAGCAGTTGCCCAGTCCCTGGAGAGGGTCCCTAGCCCTGGCTCCCATCTGCAGGACGCTCACCCACTCCAGGCTGTCCTCTGGGATTGTGTGGAAGCTCAGCTGGTTCAGCACACAGCAGGGCTGGGAGCGGCTGGGGACTGGCTGCGGGGTGCAGCCCCTTCGCACCACAATCAAATTGGACTTTTCTGGGGGGCCAGAAAGCAGAGATCAGAGGTCAGAGACAAAGCTTTCTAATATTAAGACTACTGGGATTTAGCCTGGGGATCCCCCAGAAGCCACTCCTGAAATGAAAGCCCTGGGCTCTGGGCCGGAGTGAAGAGACCTGTCCCAGCAGGGGTTGGCCTGTGTGTCCACATAGAAAGGACAGGTGGCGGCTAAAGGGGAATAATGCACTTCGTGCCTGAAGACTGTGTTTTCTGTCCTGATCCCCTTGTTCCTTGGTATCTGCCACCACCCAAGAGCTGCTGGGAGTTGGGGAAGGAAGACCGGCCTACCGTGAGGTCTGGGGGCACAGCAGGATGTGAGGCTCAAGGCAGCACCTTCCACATGCAGCCCAGAATGCCAGCAGGCTGCAATCAGCTCCCGCAGGTTTCTGTGGGGCTGGTTGAGGCCAACCAGTAAGAAGGCCCCACGAGGGTCCCGGCGGATGAGGCAGCACTTGTAGTCGGGGCCAAGGGGAGTCTGCAAAGGGGAACTGCACCAGGCATGGAGCGGAGGCCCCCCACCCCTTCCTGTTCTCCTTGAGAACCTCGCTCAGTCCTGTCGCCAACCGTTGGAGAGGAATGCCCCCAGAAGCCAGGAGTGTGTTCCTTGGGTTTTTTGAGTGTTTAAATGATGTTTATTTGTGTGCATTTCTGTAGAGATGAATGCCACTGTGTACATGTTGAGGTCAGAGGGCAACTGATGGGTGTCCGTTCTGTTCTTCCACCATGGGAGTGCCAGGAATCAAACTCGAATCCTCAGGCTTGGTGGAAAAAACCTTTTTACCCACAAAACAATGTCTCTCGCCCCACCCTCCCACACAGTTCTTGATGTGCAGTCTCTGTAGCCCTGGCTGTAAACTTGACCCTCCTGCCTCAGCCCCTTAAAATCTAGGGCTACAGGCCAGTCTCTTCAAGGAAAAATCAATTGTCCCACCTCAGGCGTCACCTCCAGAAGCATTCCTGGCCCCAGCATGAACCAACCTGGATGCAGGCCGTGAGAAGAAAGCTGTCATAGTCCTGCGGACTGCGGCGGAGAATGTAGGTGCCAGGGAGGGAGCCTGCGGCTTTCAGCTTGTGGATGGCAAAGTCTAACCTAGGCCAGGACAGAAGCCAGGTCAGACCCAGGCAGCCCTGCTGCACAGCCAGGCTCCCCCTATCACCCCCAGGCCGCTCCTCACGTGATGGGCCCATGGCACAGCTCTGCCTCTTCCTCCAGCAGCCGCGGAGGCGCCACCTCCTTGCAGAAGTAATGCCTGGAGTCGCAGGTCAGGCGGAAGTAGCCATCCACGAGGGCCACAAAGGACAGCGCCTCAGGTAGCCCCGGGAACTCCGCTTCCTGCCCGGGAGAACTCTTCAGCTATGAACAGAGCCCCACGGCTCCCACCCATTCTAAGGGTCAGTACCACAGCAGCGGGTGCCAAGACCCACCAGGACGTGGCTGTCCATCCTGGTGATGGTGACCAGCCGATGTTCCCCTGCCGGACCCACTCGCGGGGCATGCTTGATGCTGACATCCACGATTTCAGGAAAGTCACAGAAGGTTTGAAAAAGCTGAGGAAGAGAGGAGGAGCAGAGGCTGGGGATTACAGGCCCATCCAGTCCAGCCTCTTCTACACCCTCATTCCTAGAAGACCCTGGCCAGGACAGGCCGCGCCCACCGGCTCAACCCGGACCATTCCCTTGGTCTGGCCCCGCCCTATCTAGCCCCGGCCCCGCCCCGAATTGGCCACGCCCACTAACTAGCCTTGTCCCTGGATCGGTTCACGCAGCCCCGCCCAGACTGGCTCCTTCCCTGATTGGCTCCACCCTACCCGGCTCCGATTGGCTTCTTTCCTTACTGCCCCGCCTCCCCACAATCCCCGCCCACCAAGGCCACGCCCCCAGCACCTCCTGGTCCCCGGGGCTCCAGGCTATGCCGCTGCCTCCCGCCACGCGCAGGAGCCCCGGCTCCTCCTGCGTTCCCGGGAGGCCCACGCGGAAGGTCTCGGCGGCAGCCTCCGGGTGCAGCCGCTCCAGGTCCAGGATGTACTTGACCATGAGCGCGTAGCGGTCCGTCTGGCAGGCGACCACGCGGCGCAGCGCCTGAAGGACGGTCCTGCGGATGCGCTTGCGCGTCATGAAGCTCAAGCCTCGGATCAGGTTGCGCAGGCTGGGCGGCAGGCAGGCCTTGTAGCTGTGGGTGGGAAGCACGCCGGGCGTTCAGGGTGGGAGGGGACCCGAAGGACGCGCGATATACACCGGGCACCTTCCGGCAGAGCCACGCTGAGAGAGAGAGTAGCTTCGGAAGTGGGCGTTGGGAAGGAGATCAGCGCAGGGGTTGAGTAAGAGGAAACGGTAGGGCCCCCGCCCGCAGCCGAAGGACACAAGAGAGAGGTGGCCCGAGGCCCTCACCTGATAGTCTTGAGCAGCTCGCCCGGCCGCTGGGCCAGCTCACGAGTCATCTGGGCCAAGTCCAGCACGGCCAGGCTCAGGAGCTCTCCCTGCTCCTTCATGCTGAGGCCCACGGGGAAGCGCCCACTCACCAGGTCACCGCGGTGCTGGGTGGGCCACGGGAGGGTGGTCAGGTGGAGTCCTGCTCAGCCCGAAGCTCCCCAGCCCCGCGTCGAGCTTTCCCCACGGAAGTCTACCAACCTGGGCGAAGAGGTTTTCTAACACACGTAAGTCAAGGATGGCACTGGTCAAATCTTTGCGCAGCCCGAAGCGGTAACATGTCTCCAGCCCAAACCAGTCGGGGAAATAAAAGCTGTGGGTTCCAGAATGGGGAGGCATACTCAGCTCTAGCTCACACAGCCGGGGTTGGGTCACTGATGTGCTGTGTGGCCTACAGTAAACAGTCCACCCTCTCTGCTCTATAGCCTCCACTGTAGACTGACTAGGTGAATGGAGGGGCTCACTTCCTACCGGAGCCTGTAGACCAAGACTTGAGTGTCCATGTCCTCCACGGAGAAGATGTGGCTTGGGGGGAACCAGCAAGACAAGTCCTCGGTTGACAGAGCGAAGAGCGAATGGTAAACAGGCAGGATGCCTGAAGGGATGAGCTCATTAGTTCACGAAGTCACCAATGCAGTCCTTGATCCTCCCTTACCAAACTTCTACACATCCCTCAAAGCCTCAGCACCGATGCTGACCTCTCGGTAGTTGCTTGGCTCAGCCCTACTAAGTGGCCCACTCACCACAGGCCTTGGCAGCCTGCACACACAGATCCTCAGCCACGTAGTCCCCAAAAGAGAATGAGAGTCGCTGGGGAGGCCCAGGCCCCCGGGAAGGAAGGAGCACATGCAGTGCCCCTGCCTCTGAGGATGAGAGGCTGCAGGAGCGCTGTGGGATCAGAGGCGTCTCTTCACTGGGAGGTGCCATGAGCCTAACCTAGAAGCAGAGAAGGGCTTCTGACCAAGAGATGGAAGAGGAGCCACAGCCCTCAAGTGACACACGAGCTAGGGACCAGGTGTCTTCTGGTTCTGTGTGAACACCTCCTTGTGCTTCTCTGCAAGCAGGGCAGTCATCTCCAATCGATCCGCAAGCCTCCACATCCCTAGCCAGCCAAGTCACTATCCCAGACAGGCGTGAGCGGTCGATGGCAGACACAGAAGCAACCCTAAACAGGAAGCAGGTTTAGAGGGACAGGGACAATTGTATTCTTTGTGGGTCTTCAGGGTCACAAGACCGTCTGAGCTGGGGCCAGAGGCCTCTGTGGTGGGTACTTTGTGCATGAGTGTTCCGTCCCTTTCTGGGTTCTCTTCACCCTACTTAATTCTTCTTTGGTTCCCAGGGCAGTGCTGTTTGCTGAATGGGCCAAGGTGAAGATACAGCTCCCTCAGAGCTGGTGAAGGCAAGGTACGGGCTAGCCCGTGAGAAAAGGCAGGAAACAACTCAGACCAGTCCTACCGCCTCAAAGCCAGGAAGGTGGCTGGCACTTCCAAAGCTCACATGGTGGAGAGGGCTGCCCTCTGACCCCCGAGCGGGTGCCCTTCCCAAAGTAAGTACGCACAGTGGCGCACACTTGTTAGCACAAAACTCCACAGGTGGAGACAACACTGGAAGGCCAGGGCCAGTCTAGGCTGCGTGAGATTGTACTTCGAAAAAAAACCAGGGCCAGGCACGCAGGAGGCAGAGGCAGGCGGATCTCTGTGAGTTCGAGGCCAGCCTGTCCTACAGAGTGAGTTCTGGCACAGCCAGGACTACACAGAGAAGCCATGTGTCAACAAACAGACAGACGGAACAGAAATACATAAGCAGATAAATGAGCTGGAGACACACAGCTCAGTGGCTGAGAGCACCGACCAAGGACCCTCCCCAGCGGCTCACAGCTGTCTGTGGGTCCTTCCGGCCTCTAGGAGTAATGCACCCCAACGCTTACGCTCCCACAAACCTGGAAGAGGTAGCACTCAAGAGGCAGTCAGGAGGATCACTGAGTTTGAGACCAGCCTGGTCTACAACAGAGTGAGCTCCAGGACAGCCAGGGCTACACAGAGAGACCCTGTCTCAAATCAAGAAATGGATGTGGTGGAACACACCTGTCAAAATTCTGTCACAATTCGGTTGGGCAAGGGGCTTGTCAGTGGGCCTGACCCGCAGGGCCCACATGGTGGAAAGAGAAAACACACTTCGGCAAGTTCTCTGGCCTCCAAACGTGCCTGTAGCACATACATTCCCACAGAATAAAGTTTAATAAAAACGAAACCATCATCATCTTCCCCAACTCTTGTTGCTCCTGGAGCGTCTGCAGGAGGACCGCTATGAGATTCACGATACAGAGGGGGAGCCAGCCTCAAAGTACAAAATGAAAGACATGAAACAACAAAGCGGATACGAAGTGTGAGCTTTACAGCAAACGTGAAGTTCCGGCCCTTTCCCTCCCGCCGGACCGGAGGGTGGAGGTGGGAGCCTGCGGCGCATGCGCGCGGCAGCGGCCCGCAGTGCGGTGTCCAGGCTGCGCCCCTCGCCCGTGGCCCCGCGCCCCGCGTTCCTACCTTCAGCCGCGCCGAGGCAGGGGCAGTGGAGCTGCGACAGGAAAGTCCCCGCTCCTTCCTGTGCGGCCCCTGAGCTTCCTGGCCGTCGTCATTTACGGAAAGTCAGAGTGCCCTGGGGGCGGGGCGGGTCTTGAGGCCGGGGTGGGAGAGCAGAAACCCGCGCGGCTGGTGCACTCTCCTGGATGACAAGCAGGGACTGAAGGCCGCGGTGCTGCTGGGGACCCAGTGCACAGCTCCCCCCCTCCGGCCCAGGCGCCTGTCCACGCGTGTTCTTGGGGCCGCCTGGGCCTGCCTGGGCTCAGCACCTGCTGCAGCCATCACACATGTCAGACTTCAGTTTCCACTCCGCCCTCAACCTTTAATCTGGTAGCGGATACTCTGAGCAATGTTAAATAACACAGCCGGGGGCGGGTGGGGGAGGGGAGGCGTGGTAGCACAGTGTAATCCAGCACTCCGGGAGTCAAAGGCAGGCATGTGTCTGTGAGTTCGAGGCCAGTCTGGTCTACAAAGCGAGTCCAAGACAAAGCTATACAGAGAAATTTTGTCTCCAAAGAAAACAAAAACCTAAAACAACAAAAACACAGTGGGAGGAAAAGAAGGCCAAACCTCTGGGCTGCCCAATCCTAATGAGCTAAGAGGGGCCCTGTCCTTGGGGACCGCACTGGTGCACTGGGCTGGCTCTTGCTTCCTCTGAAAACCTCGCCTCCTATCCCTGTCCTGTCCTGATCAGAAGCTATTAGATGGGGCCCTGCAAGATGCCTAAGGTGCAGGCGCTGCCCACATAGTAGCTTGACTTGAGTTCCGTCCCTGGCTTCCGCAGGTCATGCTTTGGGAGGTTTCTGGAAAGAACTCATCAGGCCACACACGTTGACGGCAGGAGCCCGACCTCCTGTCCTCCATCCCTGGCTCTGCCGACACCCTGAGCCTCTCATCAGGCTGCCGACCCACTTGTGCTTCCATCTGTGGCTAGTGGGGCAGAACTGAGAGTGAACCCCGAGGGAAAGAGCTAAAGCACGCCAAGTTCTGTTCTCTCTTCTGGAGCCTCAGACCCAGAGCACCAGCAGCTCCCAAAATACCAAGCACAGCAGATTAGGCTTCTTGGCCTGCTGCTATGTCTGGGAGAGGATGAAGTGAGGAAACAGACACCAAGAATGGTGACAATAGTGAGTGTGATGCTGTGGATGAGGCAGAAGACTGACTGAAAAAACAAGATGTGCCACATAGCTAGACTCCCCCAGTGAGGGTCTGAGGGTGTGGCTCAGGGGTGGAGCCCTGGGTAGAATTCGCTAGTGAAAGGCAGGGGTCATGGCTCAGACATGAGATTGTGTCCCAATTCACCTCTAAAGAGGTGCAGTGCTGTGGGCAGGGGTGGAGGAAGACAGGAGGTCTGGCTGGCCACCGGCTTAGCTCCAGGCATGCGGAGAACCTGCCTCAAGGGGGTGTGACACAGCAGGACTGGAGGGCCTCCACAGTCACGCATGTGGGACATGAAGAACGCACCTATTGTCAAGCGTGGCTGCACATGCATGAAACCCCAGCGCTCAGGAGCCGAGGCAGCAGCATTTCTGCAAGGCCACGCCAGTCATTGTCCACACATTAAGTTTCACACCGCTTAGGCTACATAACTAAACCATCTTAAGAAAGAAAAGAAAAAAAGCAACTATTGTGTTCCATTATAAGAAGTTCAGGGACTGGGAATATGGCTCAATGGTTAAGAGTACTGGCCGCTGTCCCAGAGGACCCATGTTCAATTCCCAGCACCCACATAGCAGCTTACAGCTGTAATTCCAGAATCCAACACCCGCACACAGACATTCATACAGACAAAACACAAATGAGCATAAAATAAAAATAAATAAATTATTTTCAAAAGTTCAAAGCACTCAAAAAGATAGCTATGTTTATGAGAAGCAGGAAGGAAAATGAGGGAATTAAGGTTTTTGGACAGGGAGGAAGCAATGGGGACCCTCCAGGAGGCTGTCACCCCAACTCTGGCCTGAAGTGGCCTTGCCTCTGCTTTATTGCTGATAGCTAACTAAAAATTAAAAAAAAAAAAAGTGAGATGGGTACTCTTAAGAACTGGAGTCCTGGGCCCTGGAGAGGTGGCTCAGAGGTTAAGAGCACTGACTGCTCTTCCAGAGGTCCTGAGTTCAATTCCTAGCAACCACATGGTGGCTCACAACCATCTATAATGAAATCTGGTGCCCTCTTCTGGTGTGCAGATGTACATGTAAGCAGAACATTATATACATAAAAAATAAATATATCTTAAAAAAAAAAACAACTGGAGTCCTTAGGATTCTGGTTTGAACTCAAATGAGCTGTTGCAGAAACACAAGATCCATTTGTTATGATCCCTCTTCTGAAGGTGGAGAAACTGAGGCACCAAGTGTTTGGAGATACTTTGGAATATGGGAGGAACCTAGCACTATGCCGATGAGTGTTCCCCCCCTCCACTGTGAGTACCTAGGCAAGGGATCTGTGGGTGTTCAAATAAGAATCCCCCCCCCCCAGGTTTGCCATCAGGAACAGACACCATTAGGAGATATGGTGTTGTTGGAGGAAGCCTGTCACCAGGGGTGGGCTGATCAGCTTCAAATGTTCAAGCCAGGCC
The DNA here is from genome assembly GCA_028658305.1 of Pachyuromys duprasi. NCBI lineage: Eukaryota > Metazoa > Chordata > Mammalia > Rodentia > Muridae > Pachyuromys > Pachyuromys duprasi. The sequence goes on from CM053764.1 coordinate 64,418,714, forward strand.
CAATGTCTCTCTCTTCCTGCCACCTGAGGATCCAGATGTAGAACACTCAGTTCCTTCCCCATGTCTGCCTGAATGCTACCATGCTTCCCATCAAGACTAAACCTCTGAAACTGTAAACCATCCGTAATTAATTATTATTATTATTTGGTAAGAGTTTCCTTGGTCATGGTGTCTCTTCACAGCAATAGAACACTGACTAGGATACAGTCTACCCATGAGCCATGCCCCAGACCCTCATAGGGGTATTTGGGGCAGGGCCTGAATGAGGCTCCTATTCCAGCCACACCCTGCTGTGTCTTGCAGGGACAACGTGAGCTCAACCTGGCGTTACACAGATCTCTGAGGCACACTAGGAGGAGCCCTGAGGCTGTGAGGAGGTCGCAAGCACAGCAGTGCTGGAACCTGGACACAGGCACACAAAGGCGAGGGTCTCAGGCGAGATGGGTGAGGGGCTGAGCTCTCGGGCAGCTCACCAGTGCCACTCACGAAAACACAGGTGGGTCCTAGAATTCACCCGGACACACACAGCCACTCCTGTGTATAAGATGTGCGGCTGACTGGGAGGGCAAAGTGATTGGGGAGAGTGGGCGACGATGGGGGTGTCTTCTGGGGGATCTAAGTTTGAGTCCCAGCACCCACATGGTGGCTCACCACCACTTGCAGCCCAGTCCCAGCCACCTGACACCTTCTCCTGGCCTCTGTGAACACCAGGCACACAGCAAAACATCCACACACGTAAAATAAAGACAATTAAGCTTTAACAAGAGAGTGGAGAACTCTGAGATGGCTGGGTAGCTAACAGCTCCCGAGGGGCCTGGGGAATGTGAGGGTGGCCAGCAAAGCCTGAGGGTGCCATTCTGTCTCCAGAACATGCAGGAGGAGCTGCTCTTGGTGTGTGCCGCGACCCCTCCTCCAAGAGGATTCAGGGACCAGCCTGAGCCCTGAGTCCCAGGCTGTCAGACACTTCCCATAGCCACAACCAATAGGTGACCTGTGCATGAGGAAGAGCACCAGAGGCTGCCCTCTGGGCTTACAAACACAGGTGTGAATGCAAACTCATGTACCCAAACATGCACTCACACACACAGACAAATGTCCCCCTCCCCCACACAGAAAAATCAATGAGGCCTGCACATTGCCCCAGTAAGCTCTTCCAGCCAGGCCTGAGGACTTGAGTTCCATTCTGGAAACCCAAATGGTGGGAAGACAGAAACAACCCTGGAAAGTTGCCCTCTGACCTCCACAGGCACATTGCAGTACAGGTATGCCTCACTCCTACACACGTAAATGATGTAATTTTAAAAGTGCTTAGATTTATTTTACTTTTGTGCACTGTGCATTTCCATGGAGATGGTTGGGAACCACCACCTTGTGGGTGCTGGGTACAGACGACAGAGTTCTCTGGAAGACCAGGCTGTGCACTTAATCACTGGGCAGCTCTCCAGTCCCCCAAAACTTAATTTTTGTTTGTTTTGGTTTTTAGAGCCAGACTCCCTACGACCAGGTCAGCCTCAGATTCCAGAGTCCTGGGATTAAAGGCGTGCGCTGCCATGGCCAGGAAGAGATAAAGTTACAAAACGGGCGGACACCGAGCTTCACATGGGGGAGGTCCTGAGTTCAAGTGTCAGCTTTCGGATAGAACAAAACGCGAAATAAAATTATTCCGTGCTGGGAATCTGGGCCGGCTTCCTGGGGGCACTGAAGACTGGACATTGACGAACAAACAGGAGTTTTATCACCCAGGAAAATGTAAAATGAGAGCACAAATTATGTGGCTCAGAGAGAGAAACAGAAACGTGGAGACCTAGACAGGTGGCAGCATGGACGGAAACACCCACTGAGGCTGAGCCAGGGACAGAGCTGAGGGCCAGGAGAAGCTGCCCGGCCTGCGCGCCCCGGCGCCCGGGCCCTTTAAGGCGTCCGCCCGGCCCCGCCCCGTCACGCGTCCCCGGCCCCGCCCACGCCGCAGCGTCAGCGCGCGTCAGGCGCTGTCCGCGCCCCCGGTGCTGAAGCGACATGGCCGGCGGCCGGGCCCCGGCGTGAGCCCCGAGCCCCGCGCTGCGCCCGCCGCGCTCTGGCCGCCCGGAGTCATGTCTCTGCTGTGCGTGGGAGGTAGGAACTGCGAGGATGCGCGCGAGGGACAGGGCCCGCCTGGGTGCGCCAGGATGGCCCACGGAGCGGGGGACCCCCGGGGCGCGCCGCGGGGCGCGCCCGGATCAGCTCTAAGGGTCCCGCCCGCCGCACACACGCGTGGATGCGGGCCTCGGGGCCGCCGTGTAGACGCTGTGTAGGCGATGGGGGCCGGGCGGGCGGCGGAGCGCGCGCGCCAGGGTGGGTGGTGTGGGACCGCGGCCCGGCCTAGGCGTGCGGACAGCCCCTCTAGTCGCCAGTGTTCCTCAGAGTGGAGCGGGCTCCGGGGCAGCGCGGGGCCCCCCGCCGCCTCACCCCTAGGGCTGCAGGGAGGGAATGAGGCGCGGGGGGGGCAGCTATTTTGGGGCCAAAACGCCATCTGCACCGAGGCCCACGCCCAGGCCCACGCTCCGCGTTTTGGAGGGAGGGCAGAACCGCGGGACAGGTGTCACCCTGCACCCTCGAAGCCCCGCGCGGGGCCAGGCTCAGCCGCGGGGTAACTCTGCGGGAGACCCTGGGCGGGGGACGGGCCGGGTCCGGGGGCTCTGGGCCTGCGGGGGGAGCCCTGCACCCTTTACCCTTCCCACGCCCCGGAGGCGGTGTGGGGAGGAGGGCGAGTCTCCTTCCGCCTTAGAGCGCAGGCTGCGGGAGACCTTGGGCGGCGGGAGCGCGGAGTCGTTCTCCCCCAGCTGGCCCCGCCCCTCCGCCCTCCCCCCAGCCCCTCCCCCTCCGCGCTCCGCTTGCGGGTTCATTCACAAACCCGGCCCCGCCCGCCCGCACCCCGCGGTGCCCCGCTGGAGTCTGGTGGACGCGGGTGTTCTTAAAGGCGCAGGAACCCTTTTTCCTGAGCCGGCCCCGAGGTTTCCGACCGCCGAGGGTCTCTGGGCAGCTGAGGCCTCCAGGCCTGGGGAGTACGTGGAGCTGAACGTGAAGGGGACCCTTTGGGCAGCTCCCACAGACCATAGATAGAAGTTGGACTTCCTCCTTGGCAGCTCCGTACTCCCGGCGTCCTCCCATCCTCCCTCGTGTCGGGGGCCGTCACCCCAACTCTGACGCAAACCGGAGGCTCGGTTGTGGGGGTGGAGGCCGGGCGGCGTCAGAAAGGAGGCTTCCAGAAAGCCAGGTCCGGGCCACGTTTGTGCTGAATTCCCTGGGCACTGCGGCGGGGAGATTTGGGGGTGAAGGGCAGGGCTCTGGCTAAACGAGTCCTCCAGGGAGGTACAGGTGGGACCTGCAAGGGGGAAGGGCTGCGCCTGGCCAAAGCTGGGCGTGGAGTGGGCCAGTGGATCTCAGCTCAGCCTCACAGTAAGGGAACACCTTCGGCCAACCACCCACCACCCTCCCTGAGGACCTTTACGACTCCGTGGGACTGTATGGCAAGGGCTGCCTTCGGGTATAGGAGGGCTCCGTGTTGCAGTACAGAACTGGCTGTGCACACAGGATGATAACACATGTTCAGTGTACACACAGGTGGGCAGGAGTGAGGCTCATTGTGGGGTGAGCCTGCAGCTCATTTAGTACAGTGCCTATTGCTCAGTTGGTAGAGTGCTTGCGGCTCAGTTGAAGCAATTTGTGGCTCAGTTGGTGCAGTGCTTTTCTCTCATTTGGTACAGTGCTTATAGCTCAGTTGGTGCAGTGCTTATAGCTCAGTTGGTGCAGTGCTTATAGTTCAGTTGGAGAGTGTTTATGGTTCTGTTAATGCAGTGCTTGCAGCTCAGTTGGCATAATGCTTATAGTTCAGTTGATACAGTGCTTATAGCTCAGTTGGCACAGTACTGGCCAGTATGCACAAAAGTCTAGGTTTCATCCCCAGCATCACATAAACCAGGTCTTGTGACACATGCCAATCATCCCAGCCCTTGGGGGGCAGAGGCAGGGGGTCAGGAGTTTGAGGTAATTCTCAGCTACACATGAATTCCAGGCCAACCTGGGCTACATGATCCCTGTCATACACATAAGAAGAAAACATAGGTAGGAAGGTCGCCTCCCATGACCTTCTTGGTGCACTCGCAGATGCACCAAGTATGCCTTCGACCTGAGCCCTCACCCAACTTGCAAGAAGCCATGATGTGTGTATGTGGAGGTCAAAAGACAGTTTGGGCAAATCTTCCTTCTCCTTCCATTGCTCAGATCCCAGTCTGCTGAGACAGACTCTGTTTCTGAAAGTCTAGCTCACTGATTGGCTGGCCATCGGACCCCAGGATCTGCTTGCCCCTGCTTCCCTAGAGCTGGGGTTACAGTCTGGCTCTTTTCCTGGATCCTGGGGATCCTGGGATTTTCATTCTTGTGGAGCAGACTCTTAACCCAGTGCTAGCTCCCCAGTGCCTTCCTCCATTTTTCATTAAAAAAAGAAAAGAAGAAGAAAGCCATATTTTGTCCAGGCGGTGGTTGTGCACACCTTTAATCCCCACACTCAGGGGCAGAGGCAGGTGGATCTCTGAATTGGACACTGGACTGGTCTATAGAGTGAGTTCCAGGACAGCCAGGGCTACACAGAGAGACCCTGTCTTCAAAAAACCAAACCAAAAAGATAACAGTAAAACAAAACACAGGGAGAGAGGCACTCTCAATGGCTGAACTCTCTCGAACAGCCAAGCACCACTTCTGGTCTCACTGTGAACAGAAGGCTGGCTTTGAACTCCCGATCTTCCTGCCTCAACATCTGGAGTGCTCAGATAAGAAGTGTATGTCTTCAAAGTTCCATAAATACTTCACAAACAAAATGAACAGAGGAGGGCGTGTGTGTTCATGTACCCACACATGTATGTGTGAGGTGTGGGTGTGAATAATATCAGAGTCAAACTTGCCTGTCAATCATAGCAACCCCACATCACAGATGAGGAAAACTGAGCCCCAGAGAGGTTCATCCATTTGCCTAGGTCCACACATCAGGGAGGAGCTGAGGACTCCCTAGCTGACTGTGGACTGGGGAAGAAAGTTTGGTCAGGGTCTGTTTCCTCCTCCTTTCCCAGAATCCTTTGCAAAACTGTGTTTCCAGTGGCCTCCCAGCCAGCAATAGGGACCTGCCCCCTGGGAGAGTCTGTGCTGCCTGCCGGTCTCCTGTGTGAGAGGGGGTGACAGCCCAGTTTCACAGCTCCCTGTGTCCAGCCTGCAGCCAGCATCTCTACTGTCGTCATCATGTCTCTCCTAGCCTTCCAGAGCAGCCAAGTGCTGCGCCCTACCCCATGGACCCGAACAAGTCTTCCCAAGACAGTTGCCTTTAGTTGGAAAACAGATCTGAGCATCTGAGGCTGCCGCTGAGTATAAAAAGAGTGTGGGTGATGAGGGATTCGAGGGAGGGGCAGCTTTGCCTCCAACTAGGTGGGGAAACTGAGGACATGAAAGGTGCAGGGACCTGAATCGCCAGTGGCCTTGCCTGGTACTATAAATAGCTGAGCCAACGAGGCACTTCCGCCACTAACCCAGCATGGCACTGGGAGGTGGCGGGATGTGACGCCCTGGTGACTGGGGACACACACACAGAGCCCCACCCTCCACTCCACAGACACCCACTGCCTGAAGCCCAACTGGGTTCTCCCAGACTCCCCTTCTCTCCCCTAGGCATCCTCTCCCCATTCTGACATTCCACACCCCCCAGAAACCCTCCCCCAACAACCTTTCCCTCCCCTGCTCTGACACCCCCTGCTCCCAGACACCCTCCTCGTCCCCCAGACACATGGACTCCTTGCACAGACACCTCAAGGCCTCTTCTAAACACCTTGACCCTTCCTCCTCTCAGATTCCAGTTCCCCAACAGAAACACCCACACTGGGCTCTGCTCCAGACCTCACTCCTAACCACCCTCCTCCAGGCTCCTCCCCAGCCATGGCTGCTCCCTCAAGCCCCTTCCCCCTACAGACTTTCCCTCAGAGTCCTGTGTCTCCTGGGTCTAGCTCAGACTGAGCGTGACCTGGGCTGTGAGAGTGGCAGGGCTCCAGCCAGCATGGGAGCTGGAGGACCCCCCTAGCCTTCACGCTCCAGCCACAGAGGCTGCAGTGCAGGGGCTGAGGATCATGGAGGGAGAGAGGAGACGGGGTAGGTGATGGGGGCAGCAGCCGAGAGGCCCTGGAAAGCACGGAGGAAGAGTGAGCTGAGGATGGAGGCTCAGGGAGTGGGATGTAAACACAGCCTTCCCTCAGTCACTGTCCAGTCCTCCTCCATTCATGCTCTGCAATCCCAAATGTACTGGGCAAGATGCCAAATTTATTGCACTTACAAAAACAAGCTTTTCAGTGGGGGGGGGGGATGAAGGGGGGAGGGCGGTGTTGGTGATGGCATAGGAGCTCACATACCCCAAGGTCTAGAACAGGGTGTGTGGTGCTATTTGTGAAGTAAAAATCACCCATGTGTACAAGATTGCCTTTCATGAACAGGCAACACCCAGTGTCACTTAAGCCAACTGTGTTGAGGACTTCTGGGAGGAAGGGAGGAGGGCCTGGGAAGACAGGAGAGCCTGGCCTGAGTGGATCAGCACCCTGCTTCGGGTTTGCTCAACTTCTTGTGTGTTGTGTACACAGATGGAGGAAGGGAAAGCTAAGGAAGGTACCGAGGGAAGGACGGGTCAGTCTGCCCACAGGCTCTGCCTCCGGCTGGCTGTGGAGTATTGAATCCCAAGCCTGGTGTGCCTTTGGACTGAGTGAGATGACAGTCTGTCAGGATCTGCAGGGTCTGTGACCATGCAGGTGCCTGGAAATGTCCCTCCCCTCTGTCCACACCACCCTGGAAGGCCTCTGAAGGAAAGCATCCTGCTGTTTCCTCAGCTCCAGATTTATTTGAGTTGTGGTGAAGGGACGGGGAGCCTGGGAGAAGGGGAGGCTTGTGCCCATGGGCCAGACACCTTCTGCTCTGGGTCTATCTGATGGCCTCTTCCCTCTTCTTCCTCCTCCTTCTCCTCTCTGCTTCTGATGCCTCTTCTTAATTCTCCTCTCTACCTTCTCTCTGTTTCTATCTCTGCATCTCCCTCTCTCCCCTCCCCACAACCCTCCTGGCTGTCTCTTATCTCTCTCTTCGCAGTCAAAAAAGCCAAGTTTGACGGCGCCCAAGGTAAGTGTCCTGTCCTGGCTGTCCTGCTGCACTGTCCCCGCCAACTGTCGCCCTGTCTGTTCTTACCTGCTCTCCTGGGCTTGAGGAGGGACTCCCACACCTGCTGTCATGCAGGGGGCAGGTTCATCTCAGGAGCGAGCTTTGTTTCCGGGCCAGAGATCTTCTTGGGGAGGGACCCAGGGACAGGCAGTGCCTGAGACCCAAGGGGAGCCTGAGGTCTACACACATGTCCACCCAAACTCCACCGTAGTTCCTCTGTCTGGCTGGGCCAGCTTGGAACTCATTTTACAGCTAAGGCTGGCCTTGAACTTGCCATCCTTCTGCATGGCCAGTCAGTCCCTCCTGGTACCTCAGTTTCCCCTGCTGAAAACCAAAGCCTTTAGACTTCGCTTCCATTTCCCTTGTGTAATTATAAGAATGGATGATAATTGGAAGTTCTGGGACCCGGGCCTGCTGGTCCTGGGTTGAGATGAGCACATGGACCCGGGAGGGGACAGCCGGCCATTGCCCCGCTCTTCCGCTGCAGAGAAGTTCAACACATATGTGACGCTGAAGGTGCAGAACGTGAAGAGCACTACCATTGCTGTGCGGGGCAGCCAGCCGAGCTGGGAACAGGACTTCATGTTGTAAGTGTGTAGCCCCTCCCTCCTCGGCCACGCCCACCAGACAGACCCTCCACAGACTACCCCCCCTAAAAGGCCCTTCTCCTGTAGATCTCTCCAGCCAGAAGCTTCGCCCACAAGTCCACTTTCTGAAAAGTTCCGCCCACACTTGCCCCACAGTGACAGGCCTCGCCCATACAAATACACCCCCTCTAAAGCATTTCCCCACCCACCAGAAGATCCCGCCCATAACCCCATTCACCCTCTCCAGGCCAGCCCACTGAGGCTCCACCCTTATCTGACCCACCACAAGCCCCACCCACAATAATCCCGCCCATGTAGACCCCGCCCACCACAGCCCAATTCAGGCACGACCCACGGCCCCGCCCACAACACCATTTTCCTCCACCCTCCACCTCTGTGCACAGTCGTTTTGATCTCCCCTCCCCACCCAGGCCCCATCTTCAGACTCCCAAGACACCGCACCCCAGGACGTGCCCATAGAGCCCGCCCAAACAGGCCCCACCTCAACAGGTCCCGCCCCTGCCCTCACCTGAGAGCCGACCCCAGATAAGCTCCCCTCTTAGGCTCCTCCCCCGACAGGCTCCTCCCACAGACTCCAACCGGCTGGCCCAGCCCCTCTTCTTCCCCCCCAACCTGAGATCCTGTCCACACGTGTCACGCCCACCACACTTTCACGTCCCCTCTGACGCAGCCACGCCCCCTTACCCCACTTAGCCTCCCGGCCACCTCAGTGTCACTTAGAACTGTCACTGCTCCCCAGGGCCTTCAGCTCCCTTACTGCCGTGCCCTGACCTTTGCACCTCCTCCTCCAGCTGGCCAACCCCTCTGAGATGCCTTTCCTGACCCACTGCCCTTCCCCCACCTCACCTGAGGGGAGTCGTGGCCCCCGCTCGCCCAGCTCCCAGCCTGCACTGTAAGAAGAGCGGGAGCCCACGGTGACCTCCGCGGTGCCCGCACCACACAGGAACGGGGCTGGGGCCGCCAGACAAATATTTGTCTCTTAATACCTGTACCCTCCCGTCAACCCCCAGCCTGGCAGGCAGAGTGCACATTTACAAAGCAGTCTCTCCGATGGGCTCCGTTTTATTTATTTTGAAGGCAGGGTCTTATGTAGCCCAGGCTAGCCCCACTGCATCATTAAAGAGGACCTGAAACCTGATCCTCCTGCTTCAGTGTCCTGAGTGCTGATGTAGCGGGTGTGTGCCAACCATATACACAGCCACCTGGGCTGCTCTTCTTCTGGGATTTGTTATTCTTTTAAGTCAGCTGTGCGTATCACCCTAAGGGGGGTTGCCACATGAGCTCGGTAACATGGCTGAGGAAACGGAGGCCTAGAGGAGACACAGGTGCCAGGAGTAGCATGTGGAGCCAGGCGTTTCCAAACCCTGAGTTCTATCCCCTGAGAGGACTCTGCTGCTAACTGTTAGGAAGGATGTGTTTCTTGCCTGCCCAGCGTTGTTGGGGCCTTATGACCCCTGAAGGGCCGCTTAAAGGATGGGTGCAATGGTATCATTTGTTCCCAGGTCATCCCTCCAGATGCCACTCTGGCTGCCTATGATAGTCTGTGCTGCATGCTCCTTCCTGGGGCCTCAGTTTCCCCTCCGTAGCTGAGTCAGTGTGTTGCCTTTCTTGGCAGAGGCTCATCCAGGCCTGGCTTCCTACTACTCTATGCTGTCGTTAGGCTGGCTCCCTGACCTCTCTAAGCCTGTCTTTTCTTCCCCTGCTCCCCTGACGTCTCCACCCCGTGTGCGCACAGTGAGATCAGCCGCCTGGATCTGGGCCTAACGGTGGAGGTGTGGAACAAGGGCCTCATCTGGGACACGATGGTGGGCACCGTGTGGATCCCGCTTCGGACCATCCGCCAGTCCAACGAGGTGAGTGACGATTGGAGAAGGACGGCCTGGCAAAGGCCCAGGGGCGTACAGTTCAGGGAAAGTGACACTCACCCCCACAGTGTGGGCCACCCAGTGGGTGATTCAAAGTGCTCACCACAGTCTCTCCATTGCGGCTGCATCCCGCCAGGGGTTCATTCTCCATTAAGGGCCCAACCCAACAAGAGCTCTTTCCTGGCCTTGTGGGTCTGCGGGTGTCTTATCCAGCTTTGTGTCCCTGGGCTGTGGACTCCTCGGGAGCCAGATTAGTGACCAGGACGTCCTGGGGACCTAGCACCACCCACAGTGAACCAACGAATGTTTTTTAATCAATCAATACATGAGTGAATGAGGGAGGGGTCATGCCACGCCCACGAGAGCCAGAGCCAGAGGCCCACTGAAAGGGACTCATGGTGTTCTCGGTGGCCCGTGCAACAGGAGCGTGAAAGCAACCACTGTTCTCCACGAAAGATTGTCATCGTATGGACAGTAGAGCAACCGAGGGTCAGAACGGACCCCAGTTGCTCACAGGGCTGTGTAGCAGAGCGGGGTGAAGGGCTGCCCCATTGCGAGGCACCGTGGCTGCTGCCAGAACCGCAAAGTCCCTTACCTGGGAAGTGGGGCACAGCCTTAGCAACTCAAGACAGGCCTGTCTGTGTGTGTAGCCGGAACTGGGCCGACCTTTCCCTGCGGGCCCTGACCCTATCCCATGCCTTCGCCCTTGCCCAGGAGGGTCCAGGAGAGTGGCTGACACTGGATTCTCAGGCCATCATGGCGGACAGTGAGATCTGTGGGACCAAGGACCCCACCTTCCACCGCATCCTTCTGGATGCACATTTTGAGCTGCCCTTGGGTGAGTCCCAGGGTATCACCTGACCCAAGGCCACAGCGCCCACTCAGGGACTGAGTTGGAGGAGGCCTTGGCCTTCAGGGTCCTCACAGTGTCTCCAGGAGCCCCTGGCTTCCACCCTCTCCACTTCCACCCATTCCTGGGGTTCCCCAGGCTGCTCCCCATGCCACTGAGCCACGGCCCAAGGGAGGGAGGCCAGGTGTCCCCAAGCCCAGGGCATGGCGGCTCTGCCTGCAGACATTCCTGAAGAGGAGGCACGCTACTGGGCTAAGAAGCTGGAGCAGCTGAACGCCATGCGGGACCAGGACGAGGTGGGCCAGCTCGAAGCATCTGCTCCCTGCAGTGGGCTTCCTGACCCAGGGACACATGGGGACTTTCTAGAATGCCCCATCTTCCCTGCCAGCCCAGGGTTCTCTCCTCTGCACTCAGAGTGCCCCAGTTGAAGCCACGGGGTGTCCTGGTGGGCTGGGGCCGGGGGACACAGCAGAGAGCCCTCCAGCCACTTCTCTTTCCTCCTTAGCTGCCTTCTCTGTCTCTGTCTCCCCATCCCTCTCCATGGCTGTGCAAAGTTGGGTGTAGTGGGCTTGTCAGGGTGAGCCATGTCCGCACTGTCCCTGACACAATGTCCGCTCCCCAGTACCCCTTCCAGGACCAGCCGGACAAGCCGCTGCCTGTGCCCAGCAGCCAGTGCTGTGAGTGCCCCCTGCCCCATGACACCATGCTCATCATGTCTGGTCTAGAGGGCCCTGCCCTGAGGCCTGGCCTGTCTAAGGGGCACAGACCTGAACTCCTGGGCTCTGGCCATCCTCCTGTCTCAGCTTTCTGAGCAGCAGTGAGGCACTGCTGAGCTGGGCCGCACCCCGTGCCTGTTAATTGCTGAGGTCGCTCACTGCCCCACCTGGTCCAGCCTGGTTGGGGAGCCCAAGGGCCACGGAGGGACCCCATCTCAGATCCTCAGGCCGAGAGGGGAGCCCCAGCTCGCTGTTGTTGTTTTTAAAGTCCTGTGCTGGAGTTGATACGGGGAACAGGGATGTGCTGACCTGGGTGAACAGTCCAAAGCCTGCCACCACCCCAAGGTGACAGAGTGGAGCCCCCAGAGCCTGCCTTAGCCAGGGGCCTGGGCGGAGGCTGGAGTGGAGGGCAGGGCTGGCGCTCACTGGGTCTGTTCTCTCCTAGGCAACTGGAATTACTTTGGCTGGGGAGAGCAGAGTAAGTAACACATCCAGAGGTCTCAGGGAGGTGGGCACCTTGGGAACTCCAAGGACCCTCACTGCACTGCCCCCACATATAATCTCACCCTTCATTTCTGTCTTTGTTCCCCTCGTCCCACTGGAAGACATCCCGAGTCACATAGATATGGGAGAATGAGGCCAGGTGATCAACAGCTGCCAGGCAGAGACCGCGGGGCTGTGTTCCTGAGAAAACCCCAGTTTGCTAAGTCATCCCCACCTTTGTTTTCCCCTAACACCAGCCCAACATGTGTGAGGCACCGCTGCGCAAAAACCAGCCATGCAAAGCAGACACTTTTGGCTACAGCTTCAGGCTGGCTGAACGTGTCCGTAGGTCGAGGGGACGCTAACGGAGCTTGAGCAGATGATGCTCTCAAATCCAAAGTGGCTGGAAATGGTGCAGGCACATGAAGGCAGCCTGGTCAAAAACCATGTGTTGGAGCAAGGCTCAATGGGTAAAGAAGGGTGAACTCAGCTGGATGTGGTGGTACTTTAATCCTGGTACTTGGAAGGCAGAGGCAGGCAGATCTGTATGAGTTCCAGGCCAGCCTAGTCTACAGAGCAAGTTTCAGGACAGCAAGAGCTAAACATAGAAACCCTATCCTGAAAAAAAAAAAAAAGAAGAAGAAGAAAAGAGAGAAAAAGAAAGAAAGAGAGAGAGAGAGAAAGAAAAAGGTGAACTCAACATTCTGTCCCTGGCACCCACAGGTAGAAGGTGAGAACCAATTCCTGAAGTATCTGGCTTCCACATATATGCTGTGTCACATGTGTCCCTACAATCAATACATGTAATGTAATTTTGTCTGTTCTTTGAGACAGGGTTTCTCTGTGTAGCCTTGGATGTTCTGGAACTTGACTTGTAGACCAGGCTGGCCTTGAACTCACAGAAATCTGCCTGCCTCTGCCTCCCGAGTGCTGGGATTACAGGCATACATCAACATTGCCTGACATAATAGTTTCATAAACAACTGGTAGAAAGCAGAGACTCAAATTGGAGTGGCTTTCCTGCCCAAAATAGTGTGTTGTTTAAAAATAAAATCATAATTTGGTGAACACCCAGGTCTTGAGCTGAGAACATCTGAACAGGTCTAGGGCAGTTTGGGTAAAAGAATGTCGCTTTAGTCAAAGACAAAAAAAAAAAAAAAAAAAAAAGCCAGACAAGACAACATAGTGGAGGAAACTGCGATAAGCGCAGCAAACCATCCTGTGTGTTGGGGACCTTTGTCCAGCGGCCGCCAGAGGGCGCGCTCCTCTGGGAAATGAACGGGAGCTGCTCTGTGAGCCCTGAGTCCCTTTCAATGGCACAGGCCTCAATTCAGAAGCTGGGTCCTCATCCCCCTAGGCCACACACAGCTGGGTCTTCATCTTCCCAGGTGACACAGAAGACGCTTCCTTCCGTCTTCCTCACTCTTCCTCTCCCTCTCCCCTGCAGACGAAGACCCCGACAGTGCGGTGGATGACCGCGACAGTGACTATCGAAGTGAGACTAGCAACAGCATCCCGCCGCCTTACTACACGACGTCACAGCCCAATGCCTCGGTCCATCAGTACTCCGTGCGCCCTCCGCCTCTGGGGTCCCGGGAGTCCTACAGCGACTCCATGCACAGCTATGAGGAGTTCTCTGAGCCGCGGGCGCTAAGGTGGCTGTGGGGCTGGGGAGTGGCCGGGACCTCACGGGACTGCCAGCCCAAGTTGGGCCCATCTCGCAGAACATTTTCATAATTACGTTTATTTATTGGGGGGTGACACTGTGCTATGCCGTGTGTTGGGAGGGGGGATTAGACAACAGCTTGTTTGCTGCTGCTACTTTGAGGCTCCCGGGCATTGAACTCAGGTTCTTCGTGGCAAGATTTTGTGGTATAGGGCACCTGTACACACGGAGTCCTACAGTCGGTTCTTGGTGCTCTCTTGTAGCACGTAGCCTTTTGTTTTAGATGAAGGCAGGGGTTCAAGAGTTTACATCTATTCTAGTTATGTGGAGAGCTGAAGCTAGCCTGGGCTACCTGAGACCCTGTGTAAGAAAGCCAGAGAAACAAAACAAAAACAAGGCCTAGCTGCTGCCCCTCGCCCTCTTTTAAGCGCTCTCTGGCCCTCACCTCCCAAGTACAGCAGTGACAGGCGTGCATGCCAGACCAGGGATGGGGGCCGAGGCCTCTCACAAGCCACTGGGCACCCCGCCCAAACATTGGCACTTTCCACACATCTCTGGTGGTGTCTGGAAGGGATGATGGCGGAACAGGGCTAGATGGTGGGGAGGGTGTACAGGCCTAAGAGGCCGTGCAGCGGACACAGGGCAGAGCCTGCCTGTGTGCTGAGGGCAGCTGTGCTCCGACTCTGACCAGTGCTGGCTAGTGCCGCTGCAGAAGGCATGAGTGGGCCGGGACGTGCTACGGGCTGGCTGGACACGGGGACCATAGGGATGGCTTTCTGGATCATGGCGCCAGAATCTCCCCCTCAAAGGCCAAGCAAGGCTACCATCCAGGGTCAGGGACCTTGGCTGGGAGTCAAGGGGCTGGGAAGCATTGGAATGAATTCAGCTTGAGCCTAGAGCCAGTGGGGAAGGATCTTGGTACCATCAAGTCTCACCCTTAGCAAGCAGAGGAAGCCAAGTCTGGTGGTGGACTCCCACTCAGTCCTGGGGTGCAGTTTGGAGCCTCACCACTAGGGTGTGTGTGTGTGTGTGTGTGTGTGTGTGTGTGTGTGTGTGTGTGTGTGCGCGTGCGCCTGGTTGGCATACAAATGAAATGTGGCTAACACATGAATTGACAAAGAAAGCTTTGAGGGGTTCTCCTACTGCAACACCACTCTGCAGTGTAGCTAGGGAAGACGCCCCAGCAGTATTTAAAGTGAGGAACAATAGGGTTATGTCTGGGATGACCTAGGGTAAACATTAGAAGCTTTTACTAGGTGACTGGACATGGCAGTGTCAGGGATTGCAGGGTAGGGAGGGGGTGCTGGGGCCAGGACTGTAGAGCTGGCTGGGTCTGTGTGGGCAGAGGAGGGTCTGTGTCTCAGTCAAGCCACTTATGTTTGGTGCATGGGCACAACAGGTGCTCAATTCATGCCAAGCAGGTGCCTGGCTCAGGTGCTCTGTGTTCCTGGTGTCTTGAGCAGGATAATCTACGAGAGGCCCATCTGTGGCTGGTAGGTGGGTCTGTGTTCCCAGAGGAGAAAAGAATGAGCCAGTATGTGCTTAACCATGGTGAGCAGATGTCCATGTTCCAGTAGCAAGCACAGCACAGGCACCCAGTCCACACTGAGCACACCCTGGCTGACACTTTGTGTGCAGGGTTGGCTGTGTGGCCCGAGTCTGACCTCTTCTCCACAGCCCCACAGGCAGCAGCCGCTACGCGTCCTCCGGGGAGCTGAGCCAGGGAAGTTCTCAGTTGAGCGAGGACTTTGACCCGGATGAGCACAGCCTGCAGGGCTCAGAGCTGGACGAGGAACGCGACCACGACTCTTACCACTCCTGTCACAGCTCCGTGAGCTACCACAAAGATTCTCCCCGCTGGGACCAGGATGATGAGGACCTTGAGGACCTGGAAGACCTAGAAGATGAAGAGCTGCCTGAGGAGGAGGAGGAGGAAGAGGAGGAGGAGGAAGAGGAGGAGGAAGAGGAGGTACCAGATGACCTGGCCAGCTATGCCCAGCAAGAGGACACCACTGTGACTGAGCCGAAGGAGTTCAAGCGGGTCAGCCTTCCGCTGGCCGCGCCTCAGAAAGATGACAAGGCTCCAGCTGTGCCCACAGAGGCCCCTGATATGGCCAAGAGCATCCCCAAAGCGGCCACACCTGAAGAGATGGCAGCTGTAGAGCGTGCCCAGGAAGCTGAGCCCCCCAAGTCTGAGGACAGGTATCTGGAGGCACTGAGGTGCAGGGGCTCCATCAGACAACTCTGGGCTTCAGACAGCAGCAGCTCGGGAGTGGGAGGCTGGGGTCCCACAGAACCGTTCTGAGCTTCTGCCTGCCTTCCTTGGCCCCAGTTTCAGGTCTCGAGAGGAGGAGGAGGGTCAGGAAGGGCAGGACGCCATGTCCAGGGCCAAAGCCAACTGGCTTCGAGCCTTCAACAAGGTGCGCATGCAGCTGCAGGAGGTGAGTGACACTGTCAGTCCGTGACCACCATAAAGGCCATGCCCGCCAAGAACTTCCCATCATCCCTCACACCAGCAAGAGCATGCTCAACCTCCACCCCTCCTCAGCATCATGTCCTTCATTTCACTCCTACCCACTCCTACCCCAACACGGCAAGAGCACACCAAGCAAAGACTGTACCCTCACACCCGGCAAGACCACTCCCACTCACACCTAGTACGATCACACCCATCAAAGTCTACAGGCTCCCATCCAGTAAGAGCCTTCCCACCCACACAACACCACGCTCATCACCCAACTACCTGCACGGAGCAAAGACCACACCCATCCTAAGCAAGACCTCGGGCCCCAGCTCTATGGCCTCTTTGTGGATAGATGTGAGGATCCTGCCTTGACTCTCCTGGTTCTGTGGCTCCACATGCAGGTCCCGGTGGCCCAGCCCAGGCTCTCTCATGGAAGTGTGGACCTCCTAAATCTGGAGTGTCCAGAATTGGAGGCCTGAGACAGGAGAAACCATATAAGGGGTGAATGTCATAGGTAAAGACAAAGGTCAGGGAAGCAGCGGAAGGTCAGAGGTCAGTGTTAGAAGTGGTGTTTGCTGCTTCGAGCTGCTGCCCATCCACCACCTGCAGGGAGAGTGACAGGGTGAAGTTGGAGGTCACAGTGAGTCTTCAGAAGGCACGTTGGTCCCGGCTGTACGCACAGCCCTGCTGATATTGGGGTGACCATGCCAAGTGGCTGGAGCATCAGAAAGCAGGATGCTAGGAGCGTCCAGCCAGATTTCTTATCCACTAAAGACTAGAATCTAAGGAGAGGTGGTTCAGCATCTGGCTGCTCTTGCAGAGGACCCAGGTTCAGTTCCGAGCACCCCCATAGTGGTTCACAACTGCAGGTAACTCCAGCTCCAGGGGCTTCACACCCTCTTCCAGCCTCTGTGGGCACTGCACACACATGTGCACAAACACACACGCAGGCAAAACATTCATGCACGTAAAAAATGATCATAATAAAAAGTTTTGAAAGAGTAAAGATATTTAGGTGGATGTGATGGCACAAGGCTATCATCCCAGCACTTCAGAGGCTGAGGTAAGGGGAATTGCAGTTCAAGGCCAGCTGGGGCTATCTACCAGATCTGGCAAAATAAATAAATAAATTTAAAGGCATAAAAGACAGAGTCGACCAAGGTTGTCTGTGTTCAGGTGGCAGAGGATGTGTGACAGAGGCCCCCTGCCCCCTGCAGCCTGTGTCACAGGTGAGGGCACACAATGAGGAGGAGGCTCCCGACTCCTGTGGGAGGCGGATGGGGTGACCAGTGTTTCTGTCTTCTGTCTGTCTCTTCTGCAGGCACGAGGGGAAGGCGAGATGTCCAAGTCTCTGTGGTTCAAAGGCGGGTAAGCAGAGCATGCTGGCTAAAAGGGGATGTTCTGAACCCAGAGCTGATGGGCAGTTCACACCTGCCACTCAGACTAGGGGTGGAGTGTCAGGAGGAATCCATCCTGACAGGAGAAAGTTTTCCTTTCTCCCGACAGTTTTTCCCTCAGCCTGTGGGGCGGCCAGGGGCCCTCCCCCCCTCTGGTGGTGGGTGTAAGGTCTGAGCACAGGCTCAGCATGTCCCTGTGTCTTGCAGCCCTGGTGGTGGCCTCATCATTATTGATAGCATGCCAGACATCCGGAAGCGGAAGCCCATTCCCCTCGTGAGCGACCTGGTGAGCAGCGACATGCTCCCCCTCTGAGGGGGACTGCTGTGAGCAGTGTGCAACCTGTACAACTGCCCATGGTAGCCCTGAGGCTGGGGACTGCCCAGGCAGTCTCTGGGACTAATGTACCCCGATTTCCACCCCCATGCATCCTGGACCTCAGGCTATGGTGAGTGATGGTGACAAGGTGTGTGTGTCCCAGACACCCACCTTTCAGCTGCCCCCTCCCCGTGTGGGTCTCAAGATTTGGGGGTGATAAGATCAAATGTTCTCATGCTGCACGCTACCTTGATTCACTATCCGGCTGGCGTCTCCCAAGTCCTGCCTTTGGGGTGTGGGAAATTCACCTCTCAGGATTCCTTCTGACCCAGTGCCCCACAACCCGGCCAGCACTCCCCATTCCCCCTGCACCGCCACCTTTCCCGCGCGGCCTTCCCGTGCGGCCCTCACGGGTGACCTTCCTGCCGCAGTCACTGGTCCAGTCTCGGAAGGCGGGCATCACCTCAGCCTTGGCCTCCAGCACACTGAACAACGAGGAACTGGTAAGCGGGGGGGGGGGGGGCTCTGGAAGTGGCCCCGCGGCGACATAGAAGCAGAGGGCGCTGGGTTCCCGGGACAACCGCGTCCCACGTGGCCCTCCTTCCCTGCAGAAAAACCACGTTTACAAGAAGACCTTGCAAGCCTTAATCTACCCCATCTCCTGCACTACCCCGCACAACTTCGAGGTGTGGACGGCCACCACGCCCACCTACTGCTATGAGTGCGAGGGGCTGCTGTGGGGCATCGCTCGGCAGGGCATGCGCTGCACAGAGTGTGGCGTCAAGTGCCATGAGAAGTGCCAGGACCTGCTCAACGCGGACTGCCTGCAGCGTGAGGGGCGGGGCCAGGCGGGGAGGGGCGGGGCTGAGACGGACGGGCAGTACAGGACTCCACCAGAACCAGTCTAAAGGCGGGGGCGGGAGGGGAGGGCTAGGGGCCCCAGACAGGAGGGGGAAGGCCAGGCTGGAGTGGGCCAGGTCGAGAGAGCTGAACTTTGTCGTCAGTTTGGGTGAGTGAGCTGAGGGGCAGTGGATAGACTGTGTTGGTAAATTGAGGGCGCGTCAAGGCTGGCTGCAGTAGCTTAGAGTGGGGATGCCGCTAGTACAACAAGCCAGCCGGAGGCAAGGCGATGGGATGGTTATGTGGGTTAACGCCTCAGGGGTTATGCAAAGCGGTCCTCAATATATGGGGCGCAACCTCTCTGGGGGTATCACATATCAGATACATATCAGATATATCAGCTATACTGTTAACCACAGTAATAGTAACAAACTTACAGCTATGAAGTAGCATCGAAATAATTTCATGGTTGGGGGTCATGAGGAACTGTGTTAACGAGTTGCAGCATTGGGAATGTTGAGAACTTTAAGGGCTGGGACAGGACCGCAGTGGGCTTAGGACTGCTGTAGTGGGTTGAGGCAGCGGGTTCTGATCTAAGCAGAGGCTTTCAGTGAGAAAGACACGTGGCAACTCTGCCTTAGAGAAAGGAGGTCCTCATGGGTAACAGCAAAGTGCTGGCGACCTAACAGGGCTGGGCTTAAAGAGGAAAGATGCACATCTGGCAGGAAGGCTGTGGGTGAACACGCTCAGGCAGGATGATGGGTCAGTGGCTGGAGAGGAAGAGAGGGCCCGGAGGGGGTGGGGCCTCCTGCAGGGTGTGACCTGGAGGGTGTGGCTTGGAGGGGCGTGTCTCTGTGGGCTGTGCCTTCAGTTGGCCTCAGACACTAGGATTGTAGGTGGGCGGAGACTCCGTGTAGGCGTGACCACCGTGATGCCTGGGGCAGGGAATTCAGAATGTGAGAAGAGGGAGAGGCCTAGGATGAGGTCCAGAGGTGGGCAGAGGCTCAAGAGACTGGGCTCTGGGAGGGCAGGAGACTTTGGGGGCGGGCTGGGGGCATGGCCTGGGAGAAAGGGTTGAAGGCAACGGCTGGACACCAAGGCCAGGTGCATCTGCGACGGCAGGGGCGGCTGAGAAGAGTTCCAAACATGGCGCCGAAGACCGCACGCAGAACATCATCATGGTGCTGAAGGACCGCATGAAGATCCGCGAGCGCAACAAGCCTGAGATCTTTGAGCTGATCCAGGAGGTCTTCGCTGTCACCAAGAGTGCACACACACAGCAAATGAAGGCCGTCAAGCAGAGCGTGCTGGATGGCACGTCCAAGTGGTCTGCCAAAATAAGCATCACAGGTGCGCGTGCGCAGACAGCCTTGGGGAGAGAACCGAGGGGTGCATGGAACCGTGGGAAGGCTCCAGCTTGAGGACCTCAGGGAAGCCGCTTCTAACATGCATACGAGAGTGGTCCCACCTATGGCACATAAGTGGGTGGAGAGGTGAATGGATGATGGCTGGGTGGCTGCACGGAAGGATGGGGTCTGAAGGCTTGGATGTGTGAGTGGATGGATGCGTGGCCGGGTGACAAGCGATAGACAAGTGGGTGGGCGGGTGGTTGAATGAGTAGGCGGTCAGATGCTTGGCTACATATATCAATGGATGGGTAGGTGGATACAGGGGAGAGGACCGGGCGGGAGGATGAGTGGCTTGGATGGATGGGTGGGTAGCTGGCAGGATAGCAGGGTAGATGGACAATAGGAGAGAGGAGGGGGTGAGTGCATACACACATAGGTAGATGATGGATGGGTAGGTGGATGGGTGAGTGGGTGGATGGATGACAGGAGAGAGGGGTGGGGAAATGGGCGGGTGCATGGGAAGGTCGATGCATCAGCTTTGGAGTAAGACTGTGGGCTGTGTCTGGCCCGTGTCAAGGGTCTCCTGGGGCATGTGATAGTGGCTTCTCTTGGCAAGTCCCCCATCTTGAACTCACATTTGTGTGGTGTGTGTCTTTCAGTGGTCTGTGCCCAGGGCTTGCAGGCCAAGGACAAGACAGGGTCCAGTGACCCTTATGTCACTGTCCAGGTTGGAAAGACCAAGAAAAGAACAAAAACCATCTATGGAAACCTCAACCCAGTGTGGGAAGAGAACTTCCACTTGTGAGTACCTGGCCCAGCTCCAAGCTAGGCTCGATTGTGGGTCAAGTTCCAGGCCTGTGGAGCTGGACAGTTGCCTGATGCTTGCCCTTCCACCTGACTCCCCACACAGTGAGTGTCACAACTCCTCTGACCGGATCAAAGTGCGTGTCTGGGATGAAGACGACGATATCAAATCCCGAGTGAAGCAGAGGTTTAAGAGGGAGTCTGACGACTTCCTAGGTCAGACCATCATCGAGGTGCGGACTCTGAGCGGAGAGATGGATGTGTGGTACAATCTGGGTGAGTGAGGGGAGCACTCAGGGGGGCTGCAGAGCTTCAGATGCTTCGGAACAGACACAGCTGCCCGGGAACCTTCTGACACCCCCACAACCCACAGACAAGAGAACAGACAAGTCCGCCGTGTCAGGTGCCATTCGGCTTCACATCAGTGTGGAGATCAAAGGGGAAGAGAAGGTGGCGCCCTACCATGTCCAGTATACCTGTCTGCATGAGGTGAGCTCCTCAGTGCCAAGAGGCACTTCAGCACCATGCATACCTCCCTTTACCTTGGACACTATGGTGAAACTATGCGCCTCAGGTGGTCCCTCACACAGTTCCCCTAACCCAAGAAACCACCACACATGCATCAAAGCCGAGCTCCAGGTCCCCCCTCGTGGACCTGCAGGCCAGCTCTCAAGGCTCTACCGCTCCTGCCTGGTCTTCTGGAGAGATTCTGTCCCTGATTGGAGTGCCCCAATGTATGGACTACTAAATGGTTGGACTACTAAATGGAGGACCAAAAACTAAGACCAATGGACTCAGGGAGCAGATTGGGGTGTGGCTGAGGGAGTGGGTGGGTGACAGCGAGTGGATGAAGGAGAGTTAATGATCTCTAGAAATAAACTGAGTGCTTGGGAGGGGGTTGTGTGCCAATTGGGTTCATGGAAAAGTGGACGATGGATGGATGGGAATACAGGCAATGGATAATGTCTGTGGGATAGCCAGACGGATGGGTGGGTGGATGGACAGGGTTGTGGGTGGGTGTGTCTGTGGCATATGTGAGACCTGGGTGCTGTGGAGGATGATGGGTGATAGCGATGGATGAGTGACTGGGAGGATGGGTGATGGGGGCTTGTCCTCATTCCTGACTCTGTCTCCCCCGGGCAGAACCTGTTCCACTTTGTAACGGATGTGCAGAACAATGGTGTGGTGAAGATCCCTGATGCCAAGGGCGATGATGCCTGGAAGGTCTACTATGATGAGACGGCCCAGGAGATCGTGGATGAGTTCGCCATGCGCTATGGCGTGGAGTCCATCTACCAAGCCATGACGTGAGGACACAGCGGGTGGGCGGGTGCCTGGGCCAACACCGGCGGACCTGGGGAGGGAGGCATGTCCCATCCCCGGGAGATTATCAGGGTGCTTTCATTGGAAGCCAGTGTGAGGTAGAGAGAAGTGGCAGCTTAGACAGATGGAGATGGAGCAGGGGGTGGCACACACTTGAGACATAGGCACTTGGGATGGAACAGTGGCATTTGGAGGTGGAACAGCCATCCTTGGCTGCATACTACATTTGAAAGCAGCCTGAGTGACATGAGACCCTGTCTCAAAAAGTCAATTAAAAAACATGGAAGAAAGGACACAGAAGACTGAGCCAGGCCGAGGGAAAGGAACGTGGGAGTGGGGGCCAATTCCCAGATGGTGTCTTGGAGTTCCGGGGACCCCACAGTCTTGGTCCCCAGACCCAGTGCCTCCTGCTCTCACTCGCCAGCCACTTTGCCTGCCTCTCCTCCAAGTATATGTGCCCTGGGGTACCTGCGGTCATGAGCACGCTGCTTGCCAACATCAACGCCTACTACGCACACACCACTGCCTCCACCAACGTGTCTGCTTCCGACCGCTTCGCTGCCTCCAACTTCGGGGTCAGTCTCAGGGGTCAGGGCTGGACAGACTTCCTTAGTACATGGTAGCGCCTCTGCCCCAGTGTCTACTTGTCTCAGAGCCTCACTCTGCTCTTTTGTAGAATGCAGTTGGACATTATGAGTGGCTAAAGTGGCCAGGCAGTGTGGGTGCAGTTTTAATCCCAGCACTCGGGAGGCAGAGGCAGGTGGATCTCTGAGCTCAAGGCCAGCCTGGGCTACAGAAAACTGCCAGGACAGCCAGGATTACAGACAAAGAAACTCAGTCCTTGAAAAACCACCCGCCCCCCCCCCCAAATAGAGTGGGTAGAGTGCTTGAAGCTCTTCTCTGAGATACATGAGGCTCTTGGTTCTACCCTGAGCATCATGGAAACCAGTCATGGGGACTTAGATGCTTGTCAGCTCAGCTCTCAAGAGGCCAAGGCAGGACGGTCTCCAGGTCCTGGCCAGCCTGGACCATAGAGACCCGGTGTCAAAAAGCTAGCAGGAAGTGGGGTTTGGTTGGGTGGCGACTTTCAGGGTTAGGGAGCACTCAACCAGCTCAGCAGCCAATGTTCCCCGCCTCCACCCTCCCGTCTTCTACTTAGAAAGAGCGCTTTGTGAAACTTCTGGACCAGCTCCACAACTCCCTGCGGATCGACCTGTCCATGTACCGGGTGAGATACCCTTGTGCCCGAGTGGCTGTTCCTGGAGCACATGTCCCTGTGGGGGACGGTCACCCAGAGAGAGGGCTGGGGACTAGTGCAGCCTGCACATGCTCCTGTGTCCCCAGTGGGCAGCGTCCACATGCTGAAACGGGGGAGGGGGGGCTGCCATATCCTCTCCAGTGCGGTGTGTGGCTCTCTGTCCTCAGTCTCACCAGCCACCTGATCCCAACAGAACAACTTCCCGGCCAGCAGCCCGGAGCGGCTGCAGGACCTCAAGTCCACGGTAGATCTTCTCACCAGCATCACCTTCTTCCGCATGAAGGTGGGTGTTCCAGAGGCATGCCCTACCTGTCCTCATGCAGCCATGTGAAGAAGTCTAGTGCCTCGACCATGGCCACTGCTACAACACTCCCTCAAATACACGGTGGGAGCCAGCAACACGGTACAGCAGTTAAGGGTGCTTGTCACCAAATATGACTGCGTGAGCTCAACCCCCCGGGCCAGGAGCGAACGAACTCCCACAGGCTGTCCTCCAGCCTCCAAATGTGTGAGGAACACACACCAACCCCCCATGTGTGCTAAAAATGCTAAGATTAAACTTATCTAGGTGTGGTGGCAAACACTTTTAGTAGCAGCCCTCAAGAAGCAGAGCCCAGGCATCTCTGGGAGTTCAGGGCCAGCCTGGCCTATATAGTGATACAAATATCAGACAATAGAAACACTGTGGGGAAGCCTGCCCGTCAGTCAACAGGGAGCAGCTCGCGCCCTGAATGTTAAGGTCCTAGCCTCCTCAGCTGTCCTGTCTCTGCTCTCAGGTTCAGGAGCTGCAGAGCCCGCCCCGTGCCAGCCAGGTGGTGAAGGACTGTGTGAAGGCCTGCCTCAACTCCACCTATGAGTATATCTTCAACAACTGCCATGAGCTCTATGGCCGAGAGTACCAGACAGACCCGGTAAGGGCCTGGGCGGAAATCCCTGCACAGGCACCTGGGGCCACATCGTCCTCAGACCTTCAGTGCTTTCTTCTGGGATTCAGGGGCGAAGGCCATGCGTCAGGGCTGTGGGGTGATCTGAGGAGGATACACAGCATTTGGTGCTGTCCAGTGGAGATCTTAGCACTGAGTACTCAGTAGGCACATAAGGACGTGCTTGTTGAGTTTGGGTTTAAGCCTCAAGACCAGTGGACAGTCTCCATTTTCAAAGTTCAGTGAGAGGCGGCTCAGTGGTTAAGAGTGCCCACTGCTCTTCAAGAGGACCTGAGTTTGATTCTCAGCACCCACGCGGTGGCCTCCTTGGGCATCCACATGCATATGGTGTCATACAGATGAACAGACATATGCATAAAATAGACGTATTCATAAAGTAAATCTTTACAAAAAGAAATGTTGGAGAGCTGGTGGGAGGGCGAGTGTAGGGCTTGTCACCAAGCCTGCTCACCTGTGCTCTGTCCCTGGGACCCACATTAGCCTGGCCCTCGGACGGTGAGATGTGAGGGTGCACAGTTCTAGGCCAGCCTGGACTACACCTCAAGTCTCTGTCTCAGAAAGAAGATATTGGCTTGGATTGAATTTCTTTTAGTTTTGCTCTGTTTTTTAACTTGTTTGAAATGAGGGTGTCTTCTCAGGTAGCCTAGGTTGGCTCCAGCGCGTGGGGGGGGGGGCTGCCGCCTCTCTGCCCTGCACCTGCCAGCTCAGCCAGTGTTTGTTCTTTGTAGCATGAGGCCAATGCAGTGCGCCAGGTGCCCTCTCCTCCTGCCCCAACTCCTAAGCATCGCCTCCTCTGCTCATTTCAGGCCAAGAAGGGGGAGGTTCCCCCAGAGGAGCAGGGGCCCAGCATCAAGAACCTAGACTTCTGGTCCAAGCTGATCACGCTCATCGTTTCCATCATCGAGGAGGATAAGAACTCCTACACACCCTGCCTCAACCAGTGGGTACCAGCGAGGGCCGGGGCGGTCCTCCGCAGTGTGTGAGAGCTTGCACAGAACAACTGTATCTGAAAACTCATGTGTGTGAGGCCCCATTGGTTGACTTTTTTACTTTTTTTGAGGTAGGGTTTCCATAGCTGACCTTACACTCACTCTGTAGCCCAGGTTGGCCCTTAACTTAAGAGCTCCCTGTCTTGGTTTCTTGAGAAGCTGGGAAGACAGACCGGAACCATGGGTCTACCTGTGGAATTTAGCGTCTGATTACAGGAGTCTAACTGTGTGTGTTTACAACTGGGGCATGAACTTTACATTTTTTATTACCTAACATTTATTTTCCTTGTTTTGTAAATACTATCGCATGCGTTCAAGTGTTGTGCTGCATGTGCCTGTGAACATGTTTGTGCCTGGTACCTGCCAAGTGAAATGATGGTGTGCAACAGAAATTATATGAAAGAGCTTTATTGGATGGAGAGAGAGAGAGGAGAGAGGAAGACATGATAGGGGGAGAGGAGGGGCACCCCAACAGAGGAAGGGGAGAGAGGAGAGTGAAGGAGTAAGAAGACAAGAGCAGGAGACACAAAGTGGGAGGTTGGTCCATCTGGAGCCTCCTACCTAGCAGGTGACACATGATGACATCACAGGTTACTAGGCAACCCAGAAGCAGGCTGCTTAAATACAGAAGGTGGTGTTAGACCCCCTGGAACTGCAGTTACAAATGGTTGTGAGCTGTCATGGGGGTGATGGGAATCAAAGCTGAGTAGTGTGTGTGCGTGTGTGTGTGTGTGCGTGTGTGAGCGTGTGTGAGCGTGTGTGAGCATTACCTGTGGAGGTCACAGGACAAAATGTGGGAGTCAGTTCTCTCCCTCCACCATGTGGATTCTAAGGATTGAACCCAGGTCTTCAGGCTTGGTGGCCACCGAGCCAGCCACTGGCCGAGAAATAAACTTTAAAATGGAGTGTTGTAGCTAGCTCCTGGTGCACACCTACAGTCCTAGCTGCTCCTCAGGCTTAGAGCGGGTCACCTGAGCCCAGGAGTTTCAAGGTGGCCTCAGCAAGATGGAGGGACCGTGTTTCAGAAACAGATCACACACGCGGTTTTCTACAGTGTACAGCCCGGTGCAGTGTGGAATGTTGTGCCCTGTGAGACTGTGTGGGAATGTGGCCACAGCTTGTTACAGACTGGCCTCTGTGTGAAATAGTTATCAAATATGTGAAGGAGCCATGAAGTCAGTTTCTTTCAAAGTGAGCACTGAAGTGAGGGGTGGGAGCAAATAAAGGTTTGTGTAGGCATGGAATTAAGAGCAGGTGAGAGGGTAGCAGAAAGGGAGGGTAGCAGGATCGGTGTGGCGGTGGCTGAGTCAATGGCTGGTTAGTGTGAGTGACAGGTAGGCAGATTCACTGGAGGCTGATGGGCTAGCCTGGCCTTCCCCAGGTTTCCCCAGGAGCTGAATGTGGGGAAGATCAGCGCTGAGGTGATGTGGAGCCTGTTTGCCCAGGACATGAAGTATGCCATGGAGGGTGAGTCTCTGAGCCCGGACGGGTGGCCGCAGCCGCTGCGAGGGCGGCAGGCCTCCTGGATGAGCCCGTGTCCCTCCTGGCAGAGCACGACAGACACCGGTTATGCAAGAGTGCCGACTACATGAACCTGCACTTCAAGGTCAAGTGGCTGTACAATGAGTACGTGGCGGAACTGCCCGCCTTCGGAGACCGTGTGCCGGAGTACCCTGCGTAAGTCTCACCAGGCCTGCGGAAGCAGCTGCTCCGTATGGTTCAGGGGCTCAGGCAAGAAGGAAGTCATCATTTTGAAACAAGCTGTAATTGAAATATTTTCAGTCTCTGAAGGCTAAAAGCTCCTTCCTCCTCCTCCCTCCTCCTCAAACTCAGGTACACAGTGAGCTTGAGGGTAGCCTGGGCTACATCAACTCCAAATTTAAGTAACCATATTAGAGAAACTCTACCCAAACTGAAGTGACCGAAAGCCATTGGGGGATGAAAGCCAGGGACAGAACGCAGGTCACCATATCCTGAGAGCTGGGATTAAAGCCTGCACCCCAGCAGCAGGTCAGAAGCAGGCCCAGCTCACAGTCGGTGGGGTGGGTGGGGTAGGTGGGGTGGGCAGAGCTAGCAACCGTCCAGAGGGGTGTCCCAGCTGATCTGTCCTTCTGCAGGTGGTTTGAACCCTTTGTCATCCAGTGGTTGGATGAGAATGAGGAGGTGTCCCGAGACTTCCTGCACGGTGCGCTGGAACGGGACAAGAAGGACGGTGTAAGGAGGTCATGGGTGGGGCCCGGACCGCTGGTTTCCGCCGTGTGTGTCCGTCAGCGGTGGGGTGTGAGGTCATCACCCACAGCTCCCACCCTCCTGTGGCCTGGGCCCACCTCACCCTGAGCCAATCTGACGTGGTCCTCTTCCTACAGTTCCAGCAGACGTCGGAGCACGCCCTGTTCTCCTGCTCAGTGGTGGACGTCTTCTCCCAGCTCAACCAGAGCTTCGAGATCATTAAGAAGCTGGAGTGTCCTGACCCCCAGATTGTGGGCCACTACATGAGGCGATTTGCCAAGGTGCGTCCTGGAGAGCCTGGAAACAGGGC
>CM053764.1:64453213-64594805 GCA_028658305.1 Pachyuromys duprasi
GATAGATGGGTGGGTAGGTGGGTGGATGAATAGATGGGTAGGTGGGTGGGTGGGTGGGTGGATAGTGCATTGAAGAATGGGCAGGGTTTAGGGTAACGGTGGCGAATTTAGGGCTGCTATTGGTAGTGAGGGGTTAGCTGGGAAGTGCATCCTGGTAGATTGTACCCTTCCTCTAACTTACTTAAGTCATATCAGGGATTGTCTGGCCTTTTACTCTCCTCATCTGTCCTCTTGCCCATCTTGTCAGGGTCCTGGCCATGACCTCAGCCCCTTTGGGTTCTCTGGTTAAGCCTCTCATCTTTCATATCGAATATCCTGGTACATCTCTGCCTTGAACACTCCTTAGCTTCCCTGCACTCAGCATGAGGCCTGGATGTTTCCCTCAAAGCCCTGCTGTCTGCCTTCCCTACACACTCCATGCGTGCTCACCCTGTCGGGTCAAGCCTGGTGTGGAGGGAAGGGGCCTGGGTGGCCCCTCTCCCTGACCTCCGCCTCACCTCCAGCCTCACCCTGTTTGCCAAAATCTGTGAGAAGACGGTTCTGAAGCGAGTGCTGAAGGAGCTGTGGAAGCTAGTGATGAACACCATGGAAAAGACCATCGTCCTGCCTCCGCTCACTGACCAGACGGTGAGGCCCCGGGGCGCCTGGCAAACTCCAAGATAGGCGGTCAGGACAATGACGCTGGGTTCAGCGTGGTCGCTCAGTTATATCCAAGGGTGAATGCCAGAGAGGGCATCAGAGTCCATAGCTAACTCAAGCCAGATTTCCAGTCAGGGAGCTTGGGAACATTTGAGGGGTACATGAGACACTGATAATACAGACTGAGGGTCCAGGGCTAGCTGCTGGCTGCCCCAGGGTGGGCACTCAAATGGAGGAGGGTGGAGAGGCCTCATCTAGGTGCCTGTGGCTGGGAGCTAAGGACCGGTCCTCTGGGTAGGACCAGGGCTGGGCATCACAGGGCCACTCACAGTGACTTATTCCCCTTTCCCCACCCTGCCCCCATTTCGGCTGGCAGATGATTGTAAGTAGAGACCCATTTGTCCGTCTGTCTGTCAGTCATCGTTCGTTCGATGTGTGTCTGGACTGGGTCCGCCCCCACCCTCCCAGTACCCCCTCCTTCCCTCCTCCTGACTTTGTATTTGTGTGCTGGTGGGTGGGGCATTGCGAGGGGTGAGGCTGGGAAGCCCCTCCCAGACTCAGAAGAATAGCCTGTATCCACACTCTCAGCCTGTTCACATCCAAGCCTGTTCCTGTCCCTTGGATGGAAGCCGTCCAGTCTCAGAGGTGTCAGGAGGTGGGAGTGGGGACTTCTCTCTCCCATGCAACTCATGCCATGTTATGTGCTCAGTGCATGCCCATGACTCCTCCAGTGCCACAGGCACACACACCAACACACCCGGAGGTCCAGCTGGGAGACGTAGCCATGCTGTGGGGAAGTCTGGCTCTCACCACTTGCCCAGACCAAGACCTGGGAAAATCTCTTCACCTCCCAATTTTAGTTTCCTGAAATGGGAAGGAAGTGGGGGTTTCATAACAGGATCCTCTGAGCTTCCAGAATGAGAGGGAGCAATCCCAGTGACCTTTAGAGCCCTTAGTAAAACCGTCCCCACAACTCTCTGTGGGCCAGATGAGGTCACCGTAACACTTTTTCCCAAGTTCATCTTCCCAGAGGGCACATTGTGGGTCCCTGTAGCCACCTGGTTACATGCCCAGTGCCCAGGGTCTAGTTGTAGGCAGAGTGTAAAGGAACATGTGATACCACCGATGGCTTCTGTCGCAGCTCACTTTATGACAGCCCTCTGAGGGAGGTCTCAGCGCAATCTGAGGAAAGTCAAGGCTGCCAGAGGAGCCTCCTGGCTCAGGCCAGCACAGGATCAGATCTGTTTCAGTGTGGAGTGGGGGTGCTTCTGCTAACCTGGGATCCCTCGGGCTTCTTTGCTCCTCAAATGTAAATGACAATGGCTTTTACCTGGGGCTTTCTCTGCCTCTGGCCCTGGCTCTCTTCTCTTTCTCCTCATTCCCCGACTTCATCTCTCTCCTCCCTCCCCTTCTTTTCTCCTGTCTCCGCCTCCTCTTCCCTGCTTTCTCCCTGCCCCATGTCTGTCTCTCCCTTCTCTTTCCTCTTCCCACCCTCTCTCCTTTTCTTCTGGCTTCCTCCCCTAGACCCTTCTTTCTCCTTCTGGGTCATGTACCTTCTCTTGTCTTTTCTCCCTCATCCTCTCATAAGAGTGAGTGAGCCTCCACAGTTCCCCAGCATCCCCAACCCCCAGCCAGTTCGGCCCTCCCCCCAATCCCTACACGGGGCTGTGATACTCCTGGGTCCTGACCTCAATGTGACATTGTCTCTGCAGGGCACCCTCTTGAGAAAACATGGCAAGGGCCTAGAAAAGGTAATGAGGACCTCGGCTTGCCAGGGTCCCGGGTGCCCGGGCGAGTGCTCCTGTGGTTCGTGCTTGGGTAGGAAGGTCAGCTGAGGTCACAGTGGGAGGTGGCTCTTGATCTGTCCCCTAAGACCCTGAAGTCAGAGCTCAAGACCCTTCTCCTGAGCCCCTGTGTGCAGCCCTTCTTCAGCTCTAAGCTCAGCTGATATGGGTGGCCTCCAAGGACCACACCTTAGCCGGCCCTGCACCAAAGCCTAGGTTTTCGTTGTTTTAATGGATATTTATTGTAAGGAGCTGGGGCTGTGGCAAAATGTGGGCACCTGCTTGATTTCAGATGTGCGCAGAGTGCATCAGGCCTCTCTGTGCCCTAAATGGATCTCAGGGTTGTGACTGGCATTCCCAGTCCAGGCCAGCCCTCCAGGGGCACTGTGCATCCAGGTGGGGTCAAGGATGCAGGAGTCTGTATATGATCATGCAAAACGTGTGTGTTCTGGCCTGTGAGGCTCCTGTGTGTGTGATTTGATGATTTTTGATGATTTTGAGTGTCTGCAGAATCTGCAGGTCTAGAGTGTCTTTGTGTGTGTGTGCATGCATGTGTGTGCATGTGTGTATGTGTGTGCAGAATGAGTATGTGTGCATGTGACTGTGCTTCGGTGTGTGTGCCTGTGTGTGCATGTCCATATGTGTGCATGCACGTGTGTTTGCACTGAACGGACTTGGGGCTTGCAGGACATTTTCTATGGTCACTAGCTTGGTCATGTTGGGGTTCGGAGACTTGGAGCCCCTGCCTCCTCACCTTCTCATAAGCACCCTTCTGGGGCCCCAGCGTGTGCTTACACGCAGAGACAGGTCAAGTGCCTCGGCTGTGGAAGAGATAGTACCTAATTTAGTAACAGGGGGTGGGGGAGCTCACCCTGTGATTCCAGGGGTCAGGGAAGTCCCACTGAGTATCCTCCCAGCACCCACCAGAACTCTGACCTCCGCCTGGTTCTCTCCACAGGGCAGGGTGAAACTGCCAAGCCACTCAGACGTAAGCCCAGCCTCTCACTGTCTGTCTGGCTCCCACCCCATCCTCTTCCTCCCTGCCCCTTCCACTCTGTGCTCCATGCGTCGGGGGCGTCCTGTTGCCCTGTCTGTTATTTCTTCTTCCTCTGTCTGTCTGGCCTGCTTGTTGGTGGGTAGGGAAGGGCAGTGGGAGGCATGGAGGGCATTCAGGAGGACCCCCGCTTCTCACGGGAGCACAGGCGGGGGCAGCAGTGGACACTGAGGCCCAGACAACTGGGCTCTGGTAGCTCTGGCTCTCACAACCTCGGGGAGCACTGAGACTGTGCGGCTGAGAGCGTGTGTGGCACAGCGGGACAGAGCCCGCTGAGTGCTCACAGCCTGGTGAGGTCTGGGTCTCCATCCCTCCCCAGGACAGAATAACACACAGTAATAGTGACAGCCCGAGGCCACAAAGATGGTCGGTAGCAGTCTCCAGTACACAGCCCAGCCAGAACACCCTGTCACCTCAGTTGGTGGAGCCAGCCCTTTCCTCCCACAAGTTGCTAATTAGGGAAGGGCAAGGCACTGGCCTGAGGTCATCCAGCTCAGTGGTGGCTCTCAAGCTGGGACCCAATCTGCCATGCATGGCCTGTGATGATGAGACCAAGACCGAAAACAAGTCACCAAAGACTTTTTGCATCCCTTCAAGGCCACAGGGCAGCTGTGATCCCAGTTAACAGGGAACAGACTCACAGGGGTAAAATCACCTGTTGGATTTGATGTCTGGTGGGCACCTCGGGGAGTACATGCAGGCATCAGTTGTGAGCAGTCTTTCTGATGCCCGGAGTGGGCTTCTTCCCCCACCCAGAAGGGGAAGGAGATTCCCAAGGGTGGGCCCCTAAAAGCGCAGGTGGACCGTGGTCCATTGCCACTACCAGGCCATGTGGCTCCTCCCTCACCACACCACACCACACACAGCCAGGCTGCCGGGGCCTATTTCTCTTACGTCTTCTAATCTGGGGAGCCATGGTGGGTGTGAGAGGGCAGACAGTTTCCCATAGAACTAGGCTTCTCTGGGGACAAGGTGCCCTGTGCTCCTTGATCTCACCAGGGCTCCCGGCCCTTCTGTGCGTGGGACTCAAGCCTTGTGGACAGGAACCAAGGTGGGCCTGGATTGCTCGGGGTGGGGGAACCATTTAGAAAGTGGACACCCTCACCCGGCTGTCTGCTGTTTCCCACAGGGCACACAAATGATCTTCAACGCTGCCAAGGAGTTGGGCCAGCTCTCCAAACTTAAGGTGAGGGGGGCAAAAGATCTCTAGGGGAAGAGACCGAGCGGAAGAAAATCCCTGTTTTCAGACCTGAACAGCATGTCAAACGACCGCTCTTGAGCATGTTGAGAAGAGACGATCGGCTTGATCAAGGATCGCTGGATTCCTAGCGTGGAAGGTGCAGACTCACATGTTAAAGCTTTTGCCCACCCCTCTCCCTGCCATCCCCACAGGATCACATGGTGCGAGAAGAAGCGAAGAGCTTGACCCCGAAGCAGTGCGCCGTCGTGGAGCTGGCTTTGGACACCATCAAGGTAAGGAAGGGGCTGCAGAGAGCTTTAAGAGAGGGCATGAGGAAGCGGGTTTTAAGGAATGCATAAGAGTTTACAAGGTAAAATATATGGGTAGTGGGCAGGGAGCGCCTTTCCTCCTGTGCGCAAGCACAGAAAGGCGAAGGTTCGGGGCGGCTGAAGATGGGGAAGGTGTGAGGCGTATGTTAGCGGAGGTGCTGGTAGCCATCAGCAGCCTCACCCTGTCCACCTCAGCAATACTTCCACGCGGGGGGCGTGGGCCTCAAGAAGACCTTTTTGGAGAAGAGCCCTGACCTTCAGTCCCTACGCTACGCCCTCTCGCTCTACACGCAGGCCACAGACCTGCTCATCAAGACCTTCGTGCAGACTCAGTCCACGCAAGGTAAGGGCGCACAGCTGCGGGCTCCGCCCCTGAGTGATTGACAGACCGCGATGGGGCGGGGCTTCCGGCATCAAAGGGCCAAAGGCGATTCTTTCAAGGCAAAGAAACAACAAGGGGTAGTTGATGGCCTGAGGAGGGGACTGCGCAGACTCCAGGGGCCAGGAATTGATAGCTTCTAAGACAGCTGTCATCGAGGGGAGGGACTGGTTGTCGGCTCTGGGGCGGGGCTTCTGTGGTGCCTTAGAATATGAGATGATTGCCAGCTTCAGGTAAAATCTGAAGTCAGGAATCCTTGGCGTTGGCGGCTTCCTTAGGGGCGGGGCCGCTGCTCTGTATCCAAGGTGTAGAATGATTGACAGGTCTAAGAGGGTGAAGGACCTGGACCTGGGAGGTGTTAGGGACCTGGGAGGTGCGAGGCCTCAGATAGCCCCCAACCCTCTCTTTCTCTCTCTGTGTTGCGTCTGTCCCCGGCCCTCTGAGCTCTGGAATGGCAGCTGAGGGCCGGGCTCCAAGGCCCTAGCTCCTCTCCCTGGGGACTCCCGATTCAGAATAACCCAAAGGTGCCGCCTGGGCAGAAGTTGGTGGCCTCAGGCTTTGTCCTTATGCCGAAGTTGTCATTCACCCGCCCGCAGGCACAGCGGGTGGAGTCCAACCCTCAGTTTCCCCTCCTGTTCTTGTTGCTTTTGGTGTCCCTGGTGTTCCCGGAGTGGGAGGCTGTCTGTCTGTACGTCCGTCTGCACTGACGTTTCTTTCTCTCTCCCCTTCTCTCTCTGCCTCTCTCTCTGTCTCTGTGTCTCTCCCTCTCTCTGTCTCTCTTTCTCTCTTGTTCTCCCTGTCACTCGCTGTCCCCTTTCTGCGCCTCCCCAACCCCCGCCACATACACTCCTTCCTCCTCTCCTCCTCCTGCTTCCCCGCCCACCCTGGTCAGTCCATGGTGGAAAGGGGACTAGGTTTACCCTTAGTGAAGACGTTTGTCCTGAGATGGGTACGTGCCTGCGCTGCCCGCCACCCGCACGCGGTGCCCGGTGCCTGCGCCCTCCCTCCCCTGCCCGGCTAGTAAGATACCGGCCTCCCTGCGCCGGGCACAAGTGGGGAAGAGCGGCTTGCTGGCTCCACCCGAGGAAGGAGTCCCATCCCTTTCTCCCAAGCCACACTCACTCCAGGCTGTGCTGGCGGCTTCCATCCCCAGCAAAGCATAAAACACCAAACAATAAGGTGTGCTCAGGTCCTGGGTCAGCCTCCTTTCCAACTGTTCTGTTGCCTGGAAAACAGGACAGTCAAGACAGACATTTTCAGGCACAGGCCTGTGGTCCCTGTACATGGGAGGCTGAGGCAGGAGGATCACATGTTCCTGCCTTGACCAAGCACCCAACCCCATCTAGCTTTCCAATGGGCACCTGTGGATTAGGGTCAAAGCAGCCTCCTTCCCCTACAGGGGCACCCGGGTCATGGGGGGAGGGGGGCGTGTGGCAGGCCCTTCCTGATGGAGCCAGCAAACCTTGGGTGGGGGCTGGCACTGCCCCCTTCTCCCTTCTTACTAGCCTGGGCCTTGGTCTGACCTCTTACATAACCCATCATGTCTAACTCCCAGCACCCCACCTCTGGCCTGGACTGAGCTTGCTGAAGCATTGGCCTGGGGGGAGGGGGCTGAGCATGTGACTGGGGAAGTATCTGAGATGAAATGGGTGGTCGCCCGGGGTGGACAGTGCTGGGGCCATGTGCCCCTCTTCAGGAGCCGCAGGAGCCTCCTGGCCCCTCTGTTCCCTGACTCTCATCCTTCCCGTCCAGCACAGGGCCCTGGATGGACCTTAACTGGCCCGATCCCCTTGCCTCCCACTTTCTCCTTGCCATGTCCGTGCATGGGGTACCCCAGGAGTGGGGAGCTGCCTGGGGATGGGGGTCAGTTTGGTGGGGTGCTGGCGACCACAGGTTCACAGGCCCTGTGGACTTGCTTTTGAGTCACAGATGGGCTGGTTGGGGCAGGAGTTTTTAAGCTGACCCCTCATGGTTGCCCATCACAGTCATCCTGACACCTAATGGTGACTGGAAGAGTCATGCTCATGGCTACCACACAAGCGGACAAATTTGTTGATTAGGAAACTAAGACTAGGGGTTTGTTGGCTTCAGGAATAGCTAGATCCAGGCTCCAAAGCCATTTGTCAGTTGGTCTCCTTGGAGACCTTTGTGGCCAGCTTACAATAAAAGTCTGGAATTGAGTTAAAGCTGCCAGAGTTTGAAGAGCTTCCCAGGAGGAATTAAAGTTTGCCTGTGGAGTCAGAAGAAGGGCTAAAGAAGCTGGCACCCCAGAGGGGTGGGCATTCCAGGAGAGTTCAGAAAGCAGGGGAGGAGCTTGTGGGCCTTGCACTGTGTCCAGGCTCCCAGGGCCAAAGCGATGACAAGAGAATCTGATGAACACCCAGAGAAGGGGAGGGAGAAAAAGCCGGGAGAGCCAGCTGGAGAGGATCATTCAGTAAGAGACCTGCGGCAACTCACACCGCAAAGCAACCAGCAACGGAAGGAACCTGCAACCTAGGACTCTTAGCTTCCTTAGGTTCCTTGTGGAACAGTTGCCCCATGCCCTCAGTGCCTCAGTGACCTGGTGCCGCCAGCACGCATTGGGGAGGTCTCTCCTGGTGTGTGGGCAAGAACCTAGCTCAGGTAAGGCATCTTCCCCTGTCCCGACCAGGCTCGGGTGTTGAAGATCCTGTAGGAGAAGTGTCTGTCCATGTGGAACTGTTCACACATCCAGGAACTGGGGAACAGAAGGTCACAGTAAAAGGTGAGTGGCCCAAAGTGGGAAGAAACCAAATTCAGACTCATTGAAGCCAACGGAGCAGGGAGTTGTTTTTTCTTTGATGGTTTAGAAAATGGAAAAGTCCTGAGACAAACGTGCTTCAGGCTACAACCCAGGAGTTCCGGGACCCCAGAGCTTAGTCCCTCCTCCTCAGGGTATCCTGTCTCATGAGGAACCTCACTAGACTTCTCCACTACCCCCAACAGTGGTGGCCGCTAATGACCTCAAGTGGCAGACTTCTGGCATCTTCCGTCCATTCATCGAGGTCAACATTGTTGGACCTCACCTCAGTGACAAAAAACGCAAGTTCGCCACCAAATCCAAAAACAACAGCTGGGCGCCCAAGTACAACGAGAGCTTCCAGTTGTGAGTGGGGCCTCCTGGAGTGGGAGTGGGGCGCCCTCGATGGACTTGGGCCAGGACAGCAGGCGACTGGTACCGAGGGGTGACGGGTGTAGCCACACCCAAGGTGCAGAGTGGGACTTGGGGTTATGGGCTCTTTCTGAGACAGGCAGGTCCCTGGAGAGGCAATAGGCTCCGGGTTGGGGTAAGAGGGACCGGGGTGGGCAGCCAGGTGTGATCGCATGCGCCTGCAAAATCCCACTCAGGGAGGCAGAGGCGGGCAGATCTTCTCTGGGAATTCGGGGCCAGCCTGGTCTACAAAGCAAGTCCAGGACTCGAAACCCTGTGTCGAAGAAAGAAAAAGAAAGAAAGAAAAAGAGAAAGAGAAGGAAAGGAAGGATGGATGGATGGAAGGATGGATGATAGGATGAATCCTGGGCGCAGAAGTGAGGTCACAAGGGTCAGGGACTGAGAACAGCCACCTGCTCCTGCTAATGGTTATGTCATTTCGGGTTGTCGGTTCTGAGCGTGGTGCGTGCTGCGGAGGTGGGAGGGTGGTCGGGGCTACAGGAGGCGGACAGCGGAGAACTGAGCAGAGCGCAGGCTTTAGCAGGGCCAGGAAAGGAGCGCGCGGGGATAGGAGGGAAGAGGTCAGGGACCGGCCTGGGAGAGCCCCTGTGACGCTGGAAGGAGCTTAGCTGGGCTGTGCGGGGTTTTCTCAGCCGCCTGCCCCCTGTGGATGCACTGGGCAGACCCAGTTTGGGCTGTGGTTTCCCTAGGGGTCGTGGCCTCCAGCGGGCTTTCTGTGGGAATGGTCGGGGGGCATTCTCACCATTCTCACATAGGGTACTAACTCGTGGGGCCGAGCGGCGTGCGGGCTCGTGGGGGCTCGCGTGGGCATGGCGGCGGGGCACGGGCTCACGGCCGGCTCCGCTGAACCGGTCCTTTCCCGCAGCTCCCTGAGCGCCGACGCAGGCCCCGAGTGCTATGAACTGCAGGTGTGCGTGAAGGACTACTGCTTCGCCCGCGAGGACCGCACGGTGGGGCTGGCGGTGCTGCAGCTGCGCGAGCTGGCCCAGCGCGGGAGCGCCGCGTGCTGGCTGCCGCTCGGCCGCCGCATCCACATGGACGACACGGGGCTCACGGTGCTGCGCATCCTGTCGCAGCGCAGCAACGACGAGGTGGCCAAAGAGTTTGTCAAGCTAAAGTCAGACACGCGCTCGGCCGAGGAGGGCGGTGCCGCACCAGCGCCGTAGCGCTAGTCGGGGTGGGGCGGGGCCTGAGCGCGGACAAGACTCCGCCCTCCGTAGGCCACGCCCTCTCCAGAGGCCACGCCCTCCACCTCAGTGGCCTTGGCTGGGGAGGCCCTGCCTCCTGGCCCTGGAAAAGCCATAGAGGGTCTGGTGCCCAGGGCCTGAGCTGGGCAGGGCTGCCTGGGAGGCGGAGACCGCTCCTGGTGTCTGTGCAAAACCCAGTGCGGGGTGGGGCCTCAAAAGCACAACCGAGGGCCCGAGGGCGTCCCTCCCCGAGGACCCCGCCCTCAGCAGCGCTCCTGGCAGCTGGCGACCACCTGCTCGTTCCGCACACGGAGGGCTGAGCTCCGAGGGATGGCCCAGCCCCCATCGCTGCTAAATACCCTTCTCCCCAATTCTTTACTGAGGGACCCCAGGACCAGGGCCCCACTGAACCCTCAAGCTGCCAAACAAGAGCCCTGTCCTTGCCCTTCCTCCTGGGACGTTAGTCGGAACCCGGCTAGTCCTGTCAAGAAGGGGGGGACACGACCTGGGGATTTGCCCTTGAGGGTTTCCCCTGAGTCAGGAGACCCCATGCGCACTGGTCCTTCTCCAAATCCGGGCAGGAAAGAAACGCAAGAGACCAGAAACTAGGAAGGACAGAGCGAGAATATCCAGGGTCCTGTGTTTGTGGTTACAGACAGGTGACCTTTTCCTAATTGGCTTGGAATCAAAGCATGTCCCTTGAATTCAGGCAGGCGCAGTGACAGGGTCGGATGCAGGCTCCATCCAGGTACAGGGGAGCTCAGAGACTGCATTCTCTACCTTGAGGGAGAACTCACTGAGCTCCGGAAGGAGTGACACAGACTTCAGGGTGTCAAACATGGCTGAAGAGGCTGTGGTCTGAGCAGATATCAGCCATACAAAGTTTCTAAATCGCTGGCAAGAACGTGAAGAAGGGGGTTGTGTGAGCCAAGTTAGTTATAGCCATGCCCATGTGTTTTCTCAGACTGTTGAGGGAACTACACGGGAGTGTTTGTTGAGTGAAGTGTTCTGATTCCCAGGCTAGGACTGTTTGAAATTTTTTCTTTTATTTACTCACCTATTCATCCCTCAACACCCATCACAAAAATCTCCTGTACATTTCTCAAGGACCTCCCCAGGCTATTCTTTCCTTTCTCTGACTTGGCCCTGATATCATAAGACTGGGAGTCTGTGCCTGGCTCTGTTTCTCCTAGCGCCCAGGCTGAGGCCTCATGGGAGCCCCACACTTTCCCCGGCATAAGCAGGTCACGGGAATTGCAGGAAGGTTGTGCTGACTTGAATTATGTGTTGAGAGTGGTTGAGGGGTCTGCATATGACCCGACTTCACACGCATGTTTGTCATTACAACTTCCCCCGCCCTGACAGATCCCCCTCCCCTGCCGTGGGAGGTGTCCAAGCAGAGCCCCAGGCCAATAGAGTGTATAGTGCAGAAGGGACAGCTCTGCTCTCAGGACAGCCCCAGGCCTGGCAGTGTCCTCAACGGAAGTTACTCCAGGTCCATCCAGTCCTCAAAGGCCCTTAGAGTTCTCACCACCTCGCCTGGTGGACCT
Source organism: Pachyuromys duprasi (assembly GCA_028658305.1). Lineage (NCBI taxonomy): Eukaryota > Metazoa > Chordata > Mammalia > Rodentia > Muridae > Pachyuromys > Pachyuromys duprasi. The sequence goes on from CM053764.1 coordinate 64,464,506, forward strand.
GGGCTGCTGGGTGCTGCTGGGGCCCTGCATTAAATTATGCTGGGGTGCAGCTCCAAACTCTGTAGGTTTGGCTGAAGAAAGGCTTCCCTGGTCTACAGCAGGCTGCAAAGAACCACGGCCCATCCCACAGGAGGGACAGGACTAGAGGTGACAGATGCCAGGGGATGCGGGAGGCTGCAGTGTGGGCCGAAAAGGGAGCTAGGACGAGCAGGTGGAAGGGTCTGGGCCCCGGCTCCTCTAGACCCTAAAATTCTCCAACCAGGAGGCTGGGGAGTGGCTCAGCACCCGCCAATCATGTACTGTTCCGGGTTCCTTCGCCAACACTGACAAATTAAAAAGGCCTTGCCGTCAGCTCACCCTGTCTGGAGTCAGCACTTGAAGAGGCTTCCTCAGCACCCCAGTCCCTCTGGGCTCCAGGGCCTGCTGCCTCACCTGTCCCATCAGACATGCAAAAAATCAAATGCACAGAACTGGGGGATGGAGCAAGGGGCGGGGTCGGCCTGGCCCCGCCCATCCCCAAGCATCTTTTAGGACCAAAGCTGGCTCTGCAGACTTGCTAGGTCCAACCCCTCTCGGCCACAGAAGCTCCAGTGGTGCAGATCGAAGGTTCCCCGCACCCTAGGAGGTTCCTGACCCCAACCCCTGCCAAGCAGCCCAGGGAGCTCCTGCACCTGCCTTTCTTAGCATGTGACTGCAAATGTAGAATCCAAGGTTGGTTTTTTTGTTTTTGTTTTTTGAGTGTTTTTTAGATTCACCCTGTTAGCCCAGCATCTTCCAAGATGCCTTCATTTCTCAGTCAACTGAGAAATTTCTCATTTCTCAGTGACTTGGGACACATGTTCAAAATACCCCGGGAGTGTTTACGAGTGCATGGCGTTGAGATGTTTTGCACTGTTCTGAATTTTTGGTCTCTGTAAAAAAATATTTTATTAACATTAAAAAAGAAAAAGCACAGAGGCTGAGTTCTTGTGCTCCTTTTGACAAAATCTCAGCCCTGTGAGAAGACCCAGCAGTCCTTGCTGCAAAGCCTGAGGCTGAATTCAACCCTGGGGACCCATGTGGTGGAAAGGCTCCCAGAAATTGTCCTTTCATGCCCACATGTATGAAGCTCAAGTAAGCTCCATTAAATTAAGAAAAAACAGCAGGGGTAGGGTGTCCACATACACAGGCCAGGCTGAAGTTTCCCGGTTCCAGAGCAACAGCATACCCACTCAACCAGCAAACACAGCCATGGGCAACAGAAACCAAGGGGCAGAGGCTTGCTGGGAGAGGTGGGCCCACTGTTGCTGGACATGCTTGTCATTACAACCTCTAGGAGGCAGAGGCAGGAGGGTCTGAAATCAAGGTCATCCTTGGTACGTAGCTGGGAGGCAGCCTAAGCTACATGAGACCCTGTCTAAAACAAAACAAGCCCTGGAAAATGGTTCATCCGGCACCGTGTGAGAGAAGGGCCCTGTGAACCTCAGCGTCTGAGTGACAGTGCTGGAGTGCACAGCAGAGACCCAGGGGCACGCTGATGACTGTGGCTGCAGTTTCCATCGTTGTGGTGAGGGCCCAGCCTGAGAGTGAGGACAGTTTCCGATCTGTGGGAGATTACAAAAGCAGGAAGCATGCCTCAGGCTGAGCCCTGTGGACAGCAGGCAGTACTGAGGGGCCAGAGCCTGCCAGTCAGCAGATCCTTGTGTTTCTGACCTTGAGTTCCTCTTAACTGCTTTTGGCCTGTTTCATCAGACAGGAACTGAAACCAGCAACCCTTCCTCCCAGGGGCCACAGCATGTGCTCACTGGTGCCTCATGGTGGGCTCCTTCCCCGAACCGTAACAATCTAAACATGTACTGTGGAATCTGTTTCCTTAGGAACACAGGCATCTTAGACAATCCACAGCAGGTGCTCCCAGGTGATTTATGGGATGGAAGGGACATGGGGTTCTGGAAACATCTTCACCCACACTCTCTTAAGTGCCCAGTGGTCTGCACATGTGCCTACAAGGCCTACTTTACCCCCCAATCTTGACTCACAAACACAGGGACATGGGGAACCAAGACTACAGACTTCAGTGAAAACCAACCAAGAGTATTTAATACAAACATGAGCAAGTTATCAAGACCTGAACGGGCAGCAGTCATCTCCCAGGAGATGGCACCTGCTGGCCGGTTGACATTCAATTTGGCTTTAAAGGCACAGTGACCCCCTGGCCCTGCTGGGAAACAACTGCCCAGGCCAAGAGGAGCAGCTCAGTGCAGCTGGGCCACTAAAGGTCCCAAACACATGAGCAGGCAGGGGACGCCTGAGATACAGGGGCAGGGAGAAGCTATGCAAATCGGGTGGCCTCCCCCTGCGCCCCCTCCAGAGGGCTTGCAAGGCCATTGAGTACCCTGAAACCCAGTGGGCCAGCGGAAGGTCAGTGACCCTCTCTTCTGGATGAGGGAGGGTGTTGTCCTCCCACAGACAATTCAGGGTGGATACTCCTCAAACCAGCTGGGAGTGTGAGGCCTGGCACATGACACGTGCCCAATAAATGCTTGTTACACAAACCAATTTTGCTCACTCTCTGCCCTCGCAGTCACCATGCAGCCCAGCACACAGGGTGCACAATGCCAATTCCCCTGTAAGCACATCTACCCACTAGAGGGGTGAGTGCCGCTAGGACCTCTACGCCTACCTAGCAAGTGACACACAGTAGGCACTCAAGTCATCAGTGTTTCCCAAGATCTTGCACATAGCTGGGTATGTTGAAATTTTCCTTATTTCAGTATTCCCAGAGCTAAGAATGGTGGCCAAGACATAGTATGTCCTCAATAAAGACTCAAATGGATTTAAAAATGAGCATATATCCCCAATACCTGACTCAGTCTGATCAATAAACACCTGATGATCAAATCAATCACTGACAAAGGGAAATCATTATACCTCTTTCACCACTGCTTCATGGTGGACACAAGAGACTGGGCTTGTTCCTGCCCAATCTCCCAGTGCCCCGCCCTGTTTCTGGCATACAGTAAGCACTCCATAAATGCTGCCTGTGTGCAAGTAGCTGCTGAGCAAGACATGGGACCACCCAGTCGTAGAGGCCTCTGTGGTTTGCCGAGTGGCCCTACAGTCCCAGGCAAGCACATGAAGTTTAGACCCCTGGCAGCAGCTTTGGCTTCTGGCCAGCCGCCTCAGAGCTCGTCACGAGCAGCACTGTCCAGAGGGGACTGGAGCACATCTGAGTTCTTGGCCTCATGGCTCAGTGCCTGTTGTTCCCGCATCTTCTGGGACTTGGCTCTGTCCCAGTCAGTCTTAACCTGCTCATTGTTCCACACAACTGAGGTCTCTGTGTCACTCACATAGCCATCATCGCCTGTGTAGTGTGTAGGGTAGATAAGGAGGGGCTCTACGGAGAAGGCGCGCAGGTTACGGGGAGAGAAGTGGCTCTTGTACTCTGACCTAGGGGAGACGGGGAGACAGCGCAGTTGGAGCCCAAGGGTTCTGAAGGAGAGCTTCCTTTGAGTCTGCTGAGACTTGTTCCACTGCCCCACCTCCAGAGCCCAACCGTCTCCTGCCCTGATCTTCCAGGATTCAAAGACCCCAGCCTACCACCCAAACCCCTCAAATAACCCTTCACAGCCTCCTTACACTGGGTGCTTGTCAAACATTACAGGCAGGAACTCATCAACAGGCAGCATTTTGGCCAGTGGCTTGGCACCAAGCAACTTGCGAGCGCCTTGCAGGGAGATCACATAGGCTAGCGTCCAATAGGAATAATCAGCCTCCACCAGGTTCCTCACACGGGGCACAGCCTTTTCGGGGTGCTCCACCTGCATGCGCTTTCGGCCCACGTAGCTGGAGTGCAGAATGAGAGACTTGTTACATGGCCCTCACCTGCCAAAGAATGCCACACAGAGACAAGGGACAGGGCTGTGCACAGGGAAATTGGATGGGAACAGAATCAACCCAAGAGACACTCAGACTGCCCCTAAGACCCAGGCTGTGCCTCTGAACCTTAGTCATGCCCAGGCCAGTACCTGAGGCTGGTGTCCTGTCCCACCCCCTCCATCAACCTCTACTCACATGAGGTCCCAGTCCAGCCCCTCACGCTCCACATCCCGCATGAGGTTCATTAGACGTCGCTTGAAGAAGATCTCAAAGCGCAGATCATCCTCAAACACGAGTGATTTCTGTAGTCCCCGGTCTACCACCTGAGGCAAAGCGTCCCAATGAGTCCCAGAGACCCAGGCCCAGAACTGCTGGCTAGGAAGGAAATGTGCATCCCAAGCTTCCACAGCATGTCTCTCTTCTCCCAATTGTCTGGGCTCTCCTTGCCCAGGTCCTCTGCCTGTGTTCTACCTGTGATACCAAGAAGCCTTCCTCTTGGCAACAACAAGCATGCTTTCCTCCTGGCTCGATGCCCCTAGCCTAGGAGACTGTGGAGCTAACAGACTGACCACAAGGAACTTCAGGAAAAGAGGGAGGCCCGCATGAGCAGCCGTCACCTCGGGCATCCAGATGCTCTGCTTCCTGTATCTCATCATCTGGAGCCAGCATCCCACCCAGCCAGCCTCTAGCTTGCAGGTCCCAAATCTGGTTCTTGAGTGACACCATGGCGCATCATCAGCTGTTATCTGCTGATATTAATGCCAGAGACCATCACTTCCATAAAAACAGTGAGCAGAGTCACTTGTGGGGCAAGGAGGTCTCACTTGGAGATCGCAGCCCCAGACCTCACCTATGGTCCCCTCGGTCGCCAGGTTCATTGTCTGCATCTACACGACGCAAGTGCAGCAGCTGCCCCACTCAAGAGGTATCAGCGACAACATGAAGACAGTTCATGTGACCGTCACCAAAATAGAGCCACAGATCCTACGGCAAGTGGCAGCAAGGGGTCCACGCTCTTTCCCTGGGCCCCAGGCCTCCCCCGCCCCAGGTACCTCCTTCCAGATGTTATAGTGGCTGAGGAAGCAGCCCAGCTCTCCCTTGGTGAGTGGTCGTCCATGGTAGGGGTCCCGGTAGCCGGGCAGCATCTGGATGCCCAAGGCCTCCACCTGGCTGGTGTTCATGGCTCTGTCGGGGTCCGGGAGGGAGGAATACGGTAGCAAATGAGCAGTACAAGGGTGGGGAGGAAGGACAGGAGGATGGGTACGAGGGCGAGAATGAAGAGAAGAACGGGGGGGGGGGAGGACAGTAAGGATGGGAGGAGAGTAAACAAGATGGGGAGGGGTGGCGAAAGGGAGGGGGGGGAGAAGGTGAGGATGGAGAGGAGGGAGAGGGCATGGGGAAGGGAAGGATTGAGAGGGTGGAGGGGAGGACGGGAAGGGAAGGATTGAGAGGGTGGAGGGGAGGATGGGATGGGAAGGAGATGGAGAGGTGAGGTAAGAGGTTCAGCAGAAGCAGCTCTGTCTGCTGGCCAGCCTCTGCTGCTCTGTGAACGGCCCCAGCCTGCTGGCTCTGCTCTCTTCCAGATCCCCAGCTTTCACAAGAGCCATGGCAGCTTATCCCAGGGTGCCTCCATCCCTCCAGGCCTCCCAGACGTCCATGCAGCCCCACCCTCCCCACACAACGCACTTGCCGTCCACAGCCTCTACCAGCTGGCAGTCGATCTCCTGCTCGCGCAGTGCCCGCAGCATGCGCGCTCTCCGGTCCCGCCTCCGCTTCAGGTTGATCATGAAGACCTGTGGCCACCAGCCTCAGTGAGGCGGGGTCCGGCCAGCTGTTCCCCCACCTGGGAAGCCCCAGCTCACCTCGTCAAAGCCCATCTTGTCTGCGGTCTTGCTGGGTGCTGAGATGAACTGGGACAGCCGCACTGGAGGGTGCTTTACTGGGAGCAAGAAAGCAAGGGTCGCGGGGTGCAGGGGCCTCAGGGCTATGCTGCCATCTCAGCTGCAGCACCCCAGGCGCAGCCAGGAGCCTCCAGGTCCCTCAGACTGGTCAGGCTCCTCTTCTGGCCCCAACTGCGTCAGGTCTTGCCCATCAAGGCACTGTCCCTGCTCTCCTAACTCCATCTAAGATGCTGGAAGAGGTGTGGGGGCTGTCCACTCACACTGTACTCCCAGCACCCCGTACAGAGCCTGGTATACAGCAAGTGCTCAATAGCTACAGAGGAATTACCCCAGCAGTGTGTGTGTGAAGATCTGAGCGAGCCCGCTCCGCTTTCTTCAGCCACGTTCTCAGAGCCTCACAGAAGTGCAGGGAGGCTCGTGCTGTCTGCTGTCCCTCTAGATATGTCCCCCTAAGAGTTACACGGGTGTCCCAACCCCAGGAACACTAAGTGACTTCAGTGAAAAAGATCAGGTTTTTTTGTATGGGGTCTCAAGCTGTAGCCCAGGATAGCCTGCAACTCTCCACCCCTTGGCCTCACCCTCCAGAAGGCCGAAGAACTCTGCAGTGGCAGGGACTACGGTTTCCCCCAGTCACACCCTAGGCATGGGACTGTCACCGTGGGATGCACGCAAGATGGCCAAGGCAATGGCCCCAGGAGACTCACCCATGACCTCCAGCTGCACGTGCAAGAAGCTCTCTGCCTCATCCTGCAGGGTGCTGTGCGCACGCAACGGCACAGGCAGGAAGCCATACACCTCCTTATTGCACACATACATCTGCACCTCTGGGCGGGGACAAGAGGCAAGGCTGTGACCACGCACTTGAGGAGATGGAGGTGCGCACATGGAGGGCTGCCTGACACCTCCTCACAAGCAAAGACCACTCTTCTTCACTTCAGATTTTGGTCCTTCTTCAAAAATGGAAAAACTGACTTTGATTTGTTGGGCGCCAAACTCTGGTTTAGGGTAACTTCTTTCTTTCTTTCTTTCTTTCTTTCTTTCTTTCTTTCTTTCTTTCTTTCTTTCTTTCTTTCTTTCTTTCTTTCTCCTCTCTCTCCATCCCTCTCCCCCTTCCTCCCTCCCTCTCTTGTGTTTTTTTCAAGACAGGGATTCTCTGTGTAGCCCTGGCTGACCTGGAACTTCCTCTGTAGACAGGCTGGCCCTGAGCTCAGAGATGCGCCTGCCTGTGCCTCCTGAGCGCTGGGATTAAGGTGCGCACGCCCATGCCCTCTGTGCTGTCTTCTTGAAAACAGCCACACTGCAGTTTCCTGCCTTCCCTCTTGCCTGAGTTTCCTTTCTCTAATTTTCGTTCCTTGTAGTAAATGGAAAACATTAAATGCAAAATTACAGGGCCATTGAGATGATTCATCTGGTAAAGGCTCTTGCCACCAAGCCCAAAGACCTGAGTTCAATCCCCAGGACCCACAGTGGAAGGAGAAGACTGCCCCCTGCAAGCTGCCCTCGCCTTCACATGTGTGGCACAGCGTGAGCACACAGATAAGTAACTAGATACTGAGGAGGCACTCACCTGTTCTGATTTGGTCTCCACCCACACAGGCTGAGCATGCTCATGCATAAACACCCACAGAAAAACAGGGAGAAGATGAAAACAATCCCCACACGTCTCTTTCTTGTTTGGTATGGGATCTCACTGTGTGTGTCACAAATTTACCATCCTCCTGCCTCAGCCTCCCAAGTCCCAGGATCACAGGTTTGAACTACTACACCTGATGATCAACAGGTTTTATGGAGCTGAGGAGCGAGGCTGATAAGGCATCAGACTTTAGGTCCCAGGAGCACAGGACCCTCCTTAAATATAGCTACGCCCAACACCCCTCTGCACCCTGCACTTTAGTTCTTTCGACACTCTGTGTGGAACCAATGCAACCATCACCGGCCTCACTCACCTGCCTGCTTGCAGGAGAAGGCAAAGACAATGATGTCATCAAAAGACCAGGTGTAGTCGGGGTGTGGTGGGTAGAAGGCCAGGTTCCTGGATGCGGCCTTACGCAGATCGATGAGGAAGGTAGAGTGCACCATGGGAACCGCAAAGCAGCCCCTGCGGTCTCGTTTTCGAATGGGGATGTAGGCAGGAGTGCACTTGTAGTAGCCCTGCAGGGGGATGGGGAGTAGTGGTCAGGGCCCGGGGCACACAGTGGGAAGTGTAAAAGTCTCAAGGCAAGAACGGGGTGCATGTGACAGCTGCTGCCAGCCACCCCAGGCATCCCCAAGAGCTACGTGGCTACATAGCTCCATGTTGTGCTCACCCAACCATAGCAGATATGGCTATGTCACCCGGGGTCATTGTCTGAGAGTGGGCTCCTGATCAGGCTATGTCACCCGGGGTCATTGTCTGAGAGTGGACTCCTGATCAGGCTATGTCACCCGGGGTCATTGTCTGAGAGTGGGCTCCTGATCAGGCTATGCCTGAAGCCCACCCCCCACCCTCGCATAGCCACTTCCACCTGCAGCTATGTGCATTTAGGCCAGTCTCTCTCTGTTGGTGTTTCAACCTCAGGAATGACGGGGTTGGGGACAGCTGCAGACCCCGTCCCACTGCTTGTCTGGGGATTCCCCTGATGGTGCCTGTCCCAGGAACCCCCCTACCTGGGAAGTCATCCCACACCAGAAGTTGGAGTATGCTGCACGGGAGTCCAGCATGGGTGCCACCACCGTCTTGTTCTCAGCAATAAGCAGGCTCAGAGTGTCCGGGTTGGTGATTAAGTTGTCGCTATCCATAAACTGCAAAAGGTTCACCTGCCGTCAGCCTGGGCAGGTCCAGGTAGGCGTGGGCATCCTATGTAGACCTAAGTTCTCTCAATGTCTGTGTTGGGCTGGAGGATTGGTTCAGTGGCTTAGCACACTGGCTGCTCTTGCAGAGACCCTGGTTCAGTTCCCACACCCACACGGCAGCTCACAATCACCTGTAACTCCAGCTCCAGGGCACCTAACACCTTCTTCTGGCCTCCACGGGCACCAGGCAGGTGTGTGGTACACAGACATGCGTGCAGTAAAAACACATTCATTTACACGTATAAAGTAATGATGATGATGATGATGATAACAGCCGAGCTGTGAGGCCAGGGCGTGGCTCAGCGGGCTGAGGCCATCCCTGCAGACACACAGGGGCCTGGGAGCACCCAGCAGCTGCTGAGAAAGCGGAGTCTTGCTGTGGAAATGGCAGCAGGTGGATACCAGCTTCAGCGACACCATGACTCAGGGAGTAACACAAACAAGCGGAAAACGTTTTTCTATTATTTAAAAGCAAATCCTGGCCATTAGGGCTGCGGGCAAGGCTGGTAGGCAGGCCTCGGCTTCACCTCCTGGGCTGCAAGTGACAGTGCAGGCGCGCATCTTACTACACATATGCTAATTATCAAGCCTGCACCGGGAAGAGACCTGCCTTTGCTATGGTTCTGACCACTGACCCACAGGGATCCACTGCCCCTGTGCAATTTCGAGGACTAGGATCAGCTGCCACCTGCCTTCCCTGACACCCAGGGCCAGGCTCTGTGGCTCTGTGGTGCCCCCAGCTGGGGAGGCCACTGGCTCTGGGGAGCTGTGGAGTCAAGTGCTAACCCCACCCAGCCCCTGCAACCAGTGTAATCTTATATGAGCCAGCGCAGCCTGAAAGAGCCCCCAACAATATTAGAGAAAGATACAATCTAACTTTCCTTCCTGGGCCCCACCACAAATGACCACCTTGGATGGAGGCCAGCATTCGGAATATTACTCTAGACAGTGTGGAGGGCAGAGAAAGTCCTGAACAGGAAGATGCAGTTGTGGAGGGAGGCTGCTCAGGGGCTGCCGGGCCGCGAGACAGCACTCCAGAGGTGGAATGTTCTGGGGGTGAGAGTTGCGCGATGCAATGGCAGAACTGTGGGCATTAAAAGGTTGATTTGGTGTTACGGAAGCTGCAGCTCAAGAAAAATCAAACAGCTACAACGTGACCTGATGAGGTTCTTGATCTCTGGGCATATAACATCCATAGCTTCTGTAGCAAGAGGGCAGAGGCAGGAGGTTCTCTGTGAGTTTGTGACCAGCCTGGTCTACAGAGCAAGTTCTAGGACTGCCAGGGCTATACGGAGAAACCCAGTCTCAAAACGACACCCCCGCCCCCAATTAAAACACCAAGGAAGTGACTTCATATTCTAGCGCTGTGCTCCTAAGTCCCAGAGTACCACAAAGCTGCTTTGAGTTGCCATCACGGTGACCTCCAGCCATGCTGAGAGGGAGCTGTGGAAACCACACAAGCAAACCAGAGGCACAGGAACATGGTATCTGTTCTGGAAGCCTCCAAAAGCTCTGGGGCTTCTAGAAGCCCCAAAGCGTCAGAGATCCACACGTCTCTCCTACCCGGAGCACCTACTTTCTCTTTCCAGCATGACTCAAGGAGCTGGGTCCACCTTCTGCCCTCTGAAGTGTTTTTGTCCTCCCAAGCTGACGTCACCTGACTCCCCAGTGGCCTCCCCCAGAGCAGGCTCCAGCCACCCAGCACTCAGCAGGAGTCTCCACCAAGCCTGACAACCTGAGTTCACCCTGGAATCACAGGGTAGAAGGAGAGAACAGACAGCCCTAAATTGTCCCCAGCCTCTGCAAGGTTTTGACTACCCAGGACCACCCACAAATAAACAAATAAATAAAACTAAGAAAACAAAACAGCCTCCGTGTTAAAGCACGGTGGGCACTACCCACCTTCTGTGTCCCTTGACTGAGCCCCCTGCAGGTCCGCCTATAGCGCCATCCGCATGAGGACAGGACTAGAGTGCCCTGCCCAGCACATATGAGACCCCCACAAGACCCAGGCTTCCTCTCAGCACTTGCACAAAGAGAAACAACCCAGGTTAAATGAGAGGGCTCACACCAGCCATCTCGGGACCCAGGAGGGAGGCCGAGGGAGGGGGCAACCGAAAGCAACACAGCATGGAATTACAGCAAGCCTTCCATCAGTCAGCAAAGAGAACAAGGAGAGCCTGAAACCCGCAGCCACCCCGGAATCCGCAGCCACCCGGATGCAAGCCAGACCCAGTAGCGGCCACACACCTGACTCCAACTCAGCAGAGCGGCCCCAGGGTGGTCAGGACAGGGCAGCCAGCCCTGAACACTCACACACACTTATTGGGAAGAGATGGCCTGGCAGTCAACAGCACTGGCTGCTCTTCCCAAGGCCCCAGGTTCTGTTCAGAAAACCCACAAGGCAGCTCCTGACCACCTGGAACTGGAATCCGATGCACTCCTATGGAGGCACCTGTGTCCATGGGTGCATACGGCACATGCAGGTAAATCACCCATAAACACAAGATAGATAGATAGACAGACAGACAGACAGACAGACAGATAGATAGATAGATAGATAGATAGATGGATAGATAGATAGATAGATAGATAGATAGATAGATAGATAGATAGATAGATAGATAGATAGATAGATAAATCTAGCAGGGTGTGGCAGCTCAAACCTTTAACCCCAGAATTCAGAAGGCAGAAAAATCTCAAGGCCAGCCTGGTCTACATGGGTAGTTCCAGGACAGCCAGACCTAGGCAGAGAAACTCTTGTCTCAAAATAAAAAAATAAATACATAAATCTTTTTTTCTTGTTTGTTTTTGTTTTTGAGACCAGGTTTCTCTGTGCAGCCCTGGCTATCCTGGAACTCACGTAGATCAGGATACCTTGAACTCACAGATTCACCTGTCTCTACCTTCCAAGTGCTGGGATTAAAGGCTGCACCACCACCTCCCAGATCATAAATAATTTCTTTCTTTCTTTTTTTTCTCCCTAATTTTGCTTTTTGAGACGAGGTTTCTCTGTGTAGCTGTGGCTGTCCTGGACTTTGCTTTGTAGACCAGAGCGGTCTTGAACTCACAGAGATCCACCTGCCTTTGCCTCCCCGAATGCTGGGACTACAACTAGGCAGGCATGTGGCAAGTGGGGGCATGAGAGTGCAGTGCCCGCACAGGGCAGAAGAGACATCAGGTTCCAGGACCTGGGTTCCAGGACAAGGCAGCACGCCTACCTACTGGGCCAGCTCTCCAGCCCCATCAGAGTTGCAGAACAGTCTTGCTCTGCCTCCCAGGCTAGCCTGTAATCCTTCATCCTCCTGCCTCAGGATTCACAGGGCTAGGTTACCTCAGCATTCCTGGCACTTGTAGGCCTAGCAGCTTTCTACTTAAGAGGCCACTGCAGGCCAGAAACAGGAAGCGAGGGCCAGGCCTCAGCTCTCATCACTTACACACCCCAAGCTCGTGACCTCTGCAGCGTTTGTGAGCCACAAAAGCTTAATCCCCAGGATCCACACAGTAGAAAAGAACTGACTCCTGCAAGTTGTCTTCTGACCTTGAATGCCCCTCACGCACAAACAATGCTATTTTAAAACAGGTATTTAAAATACATACAACCCAGTGCCCAACCCCAAGGGATACAAAAGCCCTTTTTTTTTTTTTAATTTGAGGGCCTGGGATGGAACCCAGGGTTCAAGTCTTCTCAGCAAGCACTCTACACAAAGCCATAGCCACAGCCCAGTCCCTCTCCTTTTTGGGGGAAGGAGTTTTAAGATAGGGTTTCTCTGTGTAGTCTTGGAATTTTACTCTTTAGACCAGACTGACCTTGAACTCAGAGATCACCCTGCCTTTGCCTCCCAAGTGCTGGGATTAATGATGTGTGCCATTGCCTGGCTTCATTTTTTCTTTCTGATCCTCAGTTTATCCTTCTGAATAATGGGGTTACTAGTTGCTCCTATAGCCTCCCCTTCCAGACTCTCCCACTCAGAGACTCACCAGGATGTAGTCAGCCCACATGTCCCGAGCCGACTTCAGAGCCGCTTGGCGCAACTTCATGACATGCTCGTATCGGGAGTCAGACCAGTGCTTGGGACCCTCTTCGTCTGGGTAGGAGCTGTAAAGGACTAGCTGTGACATAGGGGCCACGGGGCATTGTGGGGGCCCAGAGAGCCCCCAGCACATATGGAGGGGGTCACAGAGGCTTCACAGGGGAGGCAGCCAAATGGATCTGAAGGCCTCCAAGTAACACACAGGGAAGGGTGCAGGGCACAGGGTCCTGGACACCAGCGTGGCACATACAAGCGTCCAGAGACACAAAAGGTGCTGGCAAGGTGAGGGCCAAGGGAAGCTATGAATGGCTGGGAGACCCCCGGGGCCATGGAGGTGCCTCTGAGTGCTCACACATTACAGATGCAGTTCTATAGGCTCTGAGCTCTAGCCCCTCAGTGCAGGGTGGCAGACATCTGTGAGTCCAGCACTCAGGAGGCCAGCCTGGACCACACAGTGAAACAGGCTCATCATGAAGTTAAACAGGAGAGTGTGTGCTGGCAAGACCCACGAACACCGGCTGCAGCAAACACATAAAGGAATTTCGCCACAGGGATGTGGCAGGTGTGTCCAAAGCTGGACAATAGAGTGAAGAACAATGGGGACAAAGGTCTGCTGGAGGGGGGATCTGCTTGTGACCCTGAGGGTAGGCTTGGGGGTGCTAGGTCCTAGCTCGCCAAGCTTCAGTCTTACAGTCGGGGCTCACCTGGGTTCCTCCGCTGGCCGCCACTCCACAGAATGGTACAAACCCTTCACGGCCACCAGCCATTCTCGAAGTATGGCTGAAGTGTTGTCGCTGTTGTGATCTGTGGCCACCCTGTGAGCACAGACAGAACAAGAGGATGGCACCGAAGGCTTCCCGTGCTGGCTCAGTCCCTACCACCTACAATGCCTGTTGCTCAGTGACAAGTGAGGTCGCCGCCCAGTTCACTGGTACACAGCTGAAGGAAACCTGCCACTTTGGAAAGCACACTGGTGTGAGGTCCTGTCACAAAGGACAACTGTAAAAGAAAGACAACTGAGTTGGGAAGTCAGAAGTTCTCAGACCAGGGCATCCTCACGGCTGCCTTGTCCCCTTGTGAGGGTCCATTTCTCCCCACAGCCTTCAGGTGCATGAGTCTGATTAGGTCTGGGAACCTATTAAGTTCATTGACTTTGTTATCGTGGAATACTGACCTGAGTCTAGGAAAGCTGATTTGGAAGTTGCGCAGTGCGCTATAAGCCTGGCCCATTCTGAGGGAATCAGGAGTCACAGGTCGCTGTGACCACTGGCAGCAACCCAGAACAGATTTTTATGTACTTGGGGGCGGGGGGCAGCAACTCGGGGGGCCTACGCCACAATAAGGACGATGCAGGGTACTTCGGGTACACAGCTGAGTCCCCTCAAGTGCATAACCGGGTACCCGGGCGCATATTCCAAGTCCCCAGGTAGAAAACCGAGCCCCTCGGGGCACAACCGAGTCCCCGCAGCGCACAGCCCAGCCCACCAAGCGCATAACCGATCCCTCGGGCACAAATCTGGGTCCCCGAGCGCAGCGCCTCTAGCCCCCCGGGCCGCCGCTCACCACAGGGCCGTGCGCTCCCGGGGGTGGCGCAGCTGCTCCAGGGCGCCCAGGGTTGCTGGCAGCGCGGGCGCCGCGTTCCGCGCCAGCAGCGCAATGAGCACGCGCGGCGCCTGAAGCGGGGACTCCGGGCTCCAGCGCTCCTCCGGGAAGTAGCCGTCCGCGCCGCGCGGGCCGCCCAATGGCGGCAGCAACAGGAGCAGCGGCAGCAACCGCAGCCCACACGACGCGCCGGGAAACGCCGCCATCGCGCCACGCGTCGCCTTTAAGCCGCTTTTCGGCCGGCGGACAAGGGCCTCTCCCAGGCCCCGCCCCCGACGCGTTCCTTAAAGGGAAGTGGCCCAGAGGCAGAAATGTAAGGCCTGGAGGAGCGGGCCCCACGAGGCCATGCCTTTAAAAGTTTAAAACACTGCTCTTCCGCGGACGCCAACAGTCCCCACCCGCATGACGTCACTCGCAGGGCGGTTCCGGAAGACCCGCCCCTAACTCCAGAAGTCGCAGGGAAGCGCCGTGTGACCCAGCCCTGGGCTTGCTGCCGGTCCTGGGAGCCCTCACCACAGTGGCGCCTGCTTAGAACCCCGTCAGTCTCCGGTGCTGGGGTGCGACGTGGTGGTTTTCGCTTGTTTATTGCTTATGATGAGTAAGCCATGTGTTTATGGTGAACATATCTTTGCTGCAATAGAAAACACGGATTGGCATCCCTCCAACTTCAGGGACAAGCCGTAAAAATAGCAGATGCTCCTGGTAAGGGAATTTTAAACTGTTTTTAAAGACTGTCACAGGCTGTCCATAAACAGGGTACAGCAGAGGCTGACTCTTCAACTTTATGTGGGATGCCGCTGCTGATAGGACACCAACTGCCTTACCACTAAGGTGGCTGACTGGCAAATCTGTTTACCAGAGCATCGGCCTCTGACAAGGGAGAACTGCAAGCGCTGCAGCAGCTGGTTCAAGAGCAGACAAACAGAGGACTCCAACAGCCCTTGGAATTTTCCTGTATTTTTCATTAAAAAGAAATCTAGCAAACGTAAAATGTTGGCAGATCCGAGAGCAATTAATAAAATCATTCGGCCAATGGGCTTTTTACAACCTGGAATCCCATTGCCTTACTTGTTACCTAAGGAATGGACTATTATAGTAATTGACTTAAAACATTGCTTTTCACCATCCCTTTACAACAGTAAGATAAAGGTTTGCTTTCTCAGTACCTACCTATAATAATAGTTGTCCAAAAAAAGATATCACTGAAAAGTTTTGCCATAAGGAATAGTTCTACGTTATGTCAATATTTTGTACAATAACCATTAGAAATAATTTGTAGGCAATTTCCTCAGTCTATAATTTGCCATTGTATGGACCATTGTATGGGTGAATCAAATGGAGATATCTTAGGAAAAAAAAAAGTTTGAGGATTACAGATTGCTCCTGAAAAAAGTACATAGAGGTACCTTTGTATTAAAGGTGGCACACACCTTTAATCCCAGCACTTGGGAGGCAGAGGCAGCTGGATCTCTGTGAGTTCTAGGCCAGCCAGGTCTACAAAGAGACTCCGGAACAGCTAGGGCTGTTACACAGAGAAATCATGTCTTGGGGGGGGGGGGGGAAACAAAGGAAGATTCTATTAATTATCTAGGATGTAGGTCTGCAGAAAATTCAGCCACAGAAAGTACATATCAGGAGAGGCCAATTAAGAACACTTAATGAGTTTTAAAAATTGCTGGGAGACATTAATTGACTAAGGCCCACAAATGGAGTAATTATTCAAGAGCTAAGTAATTTATTTCAAAACTTACAAGGGAATAAGGACTTAAATAGTCCAAGAAAATTGTCAGCCAAGGCTGAGAGAGAATGGCTCTGGTAGAAAAGGATGCACGTGTGGATTGCTGGGTCTAAAGCTGCATTGTATTTTACTTATTTTTTTTTCCTTCTACTCATTCTCCCATGGGAATTCTTATGCACAGAGAAGATAATATCTTAAAATGGATATTTTTAGCACAAAAACAGAGCAAAAAAAATTAAAGACCTTCATAAAAAGGGTTTCTGAATTGATTCTAAAGGGAAAAATGAGCTTTTGTCAATTAGCAGGAATAGGGCCAGCAGAAATTGAAGTACTTTTTACTAATTGCCTCATTATGGGCAGAAAATGAACATTTGTAAAGAGCTTGCAGGAAGGTGGAGATATAGCTCAATGGTTAAGGACACTGCTTTCCCCAAGGTCCTGAGTTCAATTCCCAGTAACCACATGGTAGCTTACAACCAACTATAATGTGATCTGATGCCCTCTTCTGGCATACAAGTGTGCATGTAGATAGAGCACTTATATACAATAAGTCTTTTAAAAAAGAGAGAGATCTCTCAGTAATTTTTTTTGAGAAATCAATGACAAATATTCCCAAAGAAAGTAACTTCAGTTTATAAAAAGAACTAATTTGATTCTCCATCATATAGTAAAAGGGACACCAATTTCTGGAATACCTACATTCTACACTGATGTGAATAAACCAGGAAAAGCAGGTTATGTCAGAAAAAACAAGTAGCATGGCTCAGAGTCCATACGACAGAGTTAAAAATTCAGAATTGCATGACATTCTTATGGTAGTATATGATTTTCCTGGATCTTTAAATACAGTTTCTATCTCGATATGCAGAGAGTTGTTTTGCATATAGAAACTTCTGAACTTACTCAGGATGATTAAGAATTAACTTCACTACGAGTAATCAGAAAGAGAAATCATCCTTTGTATATAACACATATCAGATCCCAAACAGGTCTACCAGGTGCTCTGGTGAGGTAATGATGAGATCGATCAGGTATTAACAGGAAATGTGCTAGAAGCCTCTGAATTTTATTTTTAAAAAATACCATGTTAACAGTAAAGGTTTGAAGAAAAATTCTTCTATCATTTGGCAACAAGCCAAGGAAATAAAAAAATGTCCCAAACTCCATTACCTTCTGGAAGTAACTCTAAAGGTACTAAAGAAATGAATTTGCCAATTCTCAATTTGCAGAATTTGGTAAACTGAAATATGTGCACCATACTATAGACACATATTCAGGATTTCAATGGGCACCTGCTCTAAGTTATGAAAAGGCTGATTCTGTAATTACACATTTATTATAAACTATAGAAACTGTGGGAATACCCTTGCAAATTAAGACTGTCAATGTTCCAGCATATGTCTCTAGGAAAATGAAATAATTTTTGCATATTATAATATAAAGCATGTTCCAGGTGTACCACAGAATCCCACAAGACAAGCAACTGTAGAAAGATCTAATTGTACTTTAAAGGAGATGCTTAACAAACAAGAAAGGGGTAGCGAGGCCCCAGTGATAGATTACATAATCCTTTATTAACTTTACACTTTCTCAATGCTAATGAACAAAAACAACAGCAGCTGAGAAACATTGGATTATGAAAAAAACAAACAAACTGCTGAACTAGATCAGCCTGTCTACTGTAAGGATGCCTTAACTTCAGGATGTGTTACTTTGGGGAAGAGGTTTTGTATTTGTTTCCACAGAAGAAAAGCTATGGATTCCATACAAATCAATAAAAAAGAGATATGACTGAGGGAGATCCCCTAAAGATCTCTGCAAATAGGAAAAATGGAATCAAGAAGACTAACAAAACAGATGACGTAATTTGCTGATCCCTCTGCATGGGGGCAGCTGTGAGACTGGCCGAGACAATATTCATCCATGCCATATGAAAGAATGGCATGGTAAGTCCTGAGGACTCTGTAGCCAATAGGATTTATTGGCTATGTATAATACGGCATGTATGAAAATTTATATCACAGTTTGGTTATATAGTCCAAACTAACTTATGAAGAAAGTCAGATTCCTTTCACTCAAAGAACAGAGAATCAACTTTAACTCATCTGGGTACACTGCACATTCCACACATGTATTAATGCAAAAATGTCTATTATCTTTAAAAGTTTATATGTTTACAAAACAAAAGGACCAAATGCCAATAAAGTTAAAAGTGACCCTGAGAAGACTTATTGCAAGGATGCTGCAACACAGGTGTATTTTTCCAGCATCTTGCATGCTTGAGCTTCATATTGTGCTTCAATAGTTGTTTCCTTAAAAATCTGCATCCAAATCAACTTTAAAATTGCTAAGTAGCTGGGCTTGATGGTGCACTCCTGTAATCCCAGCATTCAGGAAGGCAGAGGCAGGCAGATCTCTGTGAGTTCAAGTCCAGGGCAGCCAGGCTACACAGACAAACCCTCTGTCAAAAAAACAACCAACCAACAAAACAACACGCACGCGCGCACACGCGCACACGCACGCACACACACACACACGGCCACCTAGATTGCCCAGCATCACAGAACGTCAATGAAGTCTTGCACTTTTCCAGCATTCAAAAATTGGACAAGTGATACTTCTAGCTCTCCTAGGACTTGACCATTATCCCAGTTTTCTTAGGTACCCCAAAAGAACACCCCCCCCAAAACAGCAGGAAGAAATGTTAAAGAACATGGTACCCTCATTCCTCAGAGGTGGGGTTGGTGGTTTGGGTTGTGCAATGGGTGCTGGATGTTTGTCACAGTTTAAAGGGGGGTTGGTTACAAATTGTTATGGTCTTGATCAGTGAGGAAACAAAGTACAGGAAGGAGGTTAGACTCAGGGATCCTTTTCTTTGTCTTTCCTCTATTTTTTTTCTATCTAGTGTTAAGGGGAAAGGGAGGAAGAAAGTGAAAAGAAAAAGGGGAGATTGCTGAATTTACTTTTAAACTACAGAAAAGGTCTAGTCTCAAATATTTTCACATCGAGCCAGGCGGTGGTGGTGCACTCCTTTAATCCTAGCACTCAGGGAAGCAGAGGATCTGTGACTTTGAGGTCAGCCTGGTCTACAGAGTGAGCTCCAGACAGCCAGAGCTACATGGAGAAATGCTGTCTTGAAAAGCAAAAAATTACATTGATATAAATTATTGTATATTTGATACAATTTAAAGTATTTTTAATAACTTATTTTAATTTTATGTGCATTGATGTTTTGTCTGTATTTATGCCTGTGTGAGAGTCAAAGACACTGGAGTTACAGACAGTCGTGAGCTGCCGTGTAGGTGCTGGGAGTCCAACCAGGTCAAAGACACTGTGAGCTGCCGTGTGGTGCTGGGAGTCCAACCAGGTCCTATAGAAGAACAGCCAGTGCTCTTAACCACTGAGCCATCTCTCCACAATATGCATGTTATATATACATATGTATATAAGTATATACACGTATATACATATTATATATACACACCACATGTATATATATAAATATAAACGTGTTCATATTTCATGTTTTAACCCTTGTATAAGGTATTAAACCTATGCAACTCATTTAAAAATGCAAGATGAAGTTCTAGTCTTTGAAAGCTGGTATTATGGACATCTATGAGCCTCTAAATGGATTTTGCTTCTAATGTGGCAAAGCTAGCCACTGGGCAAGAAACTGCTCTTGCCTCAACTGCAGATGCATGCTATCCAAGCTGCGACAGGAACATCAGTGAAGTTGACTGCTGAACTTTGCCTGCTTCTAAAAAGAGTTTGTCATATTCTGGGCCAGAAGGCTGAAGATGATGCCCCATGTTGCAGAGGAATCTTGGGTGACTGTCCAGGCAGCCAACTGTCTCTGTCATTTCTTAGCTTTGGAAGCTGCTTGCTCTGCACTTACTGTCTACTCAGGTAATATTTTCCTTCTCAGATCTCTGATGGAGTTGAAGACCAGATAGTTATAGTTTAGGCTTAAGTTGTTTAGGATTTAAGGAAAATTTTTAAATTATAATTTTAGGTCTACAAAGATTGTTTAGGTTGATAAATGCAAGCTATGATAAAAAGTGATTTAAGTACAGAACTCTGAACTCACCAAAATAGGATAGTTAGTAGAGCACTTTCTCCAAAGTTACCAAATACAATGGACTGGACATTGTGAATGTAATTCTTACTTGATAGTTTTCGTAATTGTTTCACATTTGTTAAAAAAGAGCTTTTTATTGGACTGAAAGGGAAGATATTGGCAGATGATGGTCTCTGCACTATGTATTCAGATGCTGATTTCTGTGCCCCAAGATCTGGTTGCAGTCTGGATTTGGTCACTCATTTCTGTGAAGACTCTCCTTTCTCAATGTGTGTAAAAATTACTCTCCAATTATCTCTGACTGGTTAAAAAAGAAGCTGGAAAGCCAATGACTGGGCAGAGGAACTGGTTGGATTTCCAGTCCCAGAATGGGGGGTGAGGAGGAGTGAGGCAGAGAAGTGGCCATGAAGAAGATAAGGAGGTGTTCACCACAAGGGCAGGGAGATATAGCAGAAGGCCAAGGCAAGATAGAGATGGCAAGTAAAAGGGCACATGACTGAGAAGCAACCACACTAACATAATTGGATTAACAGATGAAATTCTGCCAAGTTATAGAGCTTAAAGCTTGTTGAATAAATCTAATAGGTCTCTGTAATTTATTTGGGAGCTAGGGCAGACATTGGAAAAGGCTCCTACTACTGGGCCTGGTTGTCTATAATCCCAGCACTCAAGGAGGCAGAGGCAATAGACCTCTGTGAGTCTGAGCCCAGCCTGGTCTACAAAGTGAGTCCAAGACAGCCAAGGCTACACAGAAAAACCCCCGTCTCGAAAACCAGAACAAACGAGCAAATGGTGGAGGAGCCAAAAACTCCAAAATTCTGTCCTCCTCCCTTCGTAAGAGTGCAGGAGCTTGTGTGTGGCCTTTCCTATTTGAATTCTTTTCATTTTCTGTGGATGAGTGTTTTCTGCCAACACCTGGTGTGTGCCTGGTGGCCAAGAAGGTCAGAAGAGGGTGTCATTTCCACTAGAACAGGAATTACAGATGGCTGTGACTCACATGTGCGCTGGAAACTGAACTCAGGACTTCTGGAAGCGGACAAGTGGTCTTCACTCATGAGTTATCTGTCCATACAAATCCTAAATGTATTTTTTTCCTTTTAAAGTTGTGAGTGAGAGTGGGTGTGGAAGTCAGGGACAATTGGGGGTCTCTTCTTTTCACTCCTTGAGCACTTTTACCTGCTGAGCCATCTCACCAGCCATCTTTCATGGTTCTTGAAGTAGGGTCTTACTAAGTAAGCCCTGACTAGTCACACTGGAACTCACTGTGTAGCCCCAACTTACTATAAACTCGATCCTTCTGTCTCAGCCTCCCGTGTTCTGGAACAGACATGTACCAGGAGAGTAATAAAATCAACATAGGTTTTCCTCTCCTGGTCCCTAGCCTTGAAGGCATGGGGGGGTAGGGGGGGGTAGGGGGGGGCACAAACTGCCTCCAAACCCAGCACCCTGCATGTCCTTCTGTAAAATGAGTGATATCAGAGGCCTCCCCAAGGCTGTGAAGCTGAAGCCAAAAGGCAGAGACTTACGTTTGTTCAGTTGGCTTTCTGTAGACACTGGCCATGTTTCCATGGGAACGCTTCCAGACTTTTCAGTTTTGTTTTGTTTTTCAAGAGAGGGTCTTACTGTGCAGCCCTCGCCTGGACCTGGCTCTGTAGACCAGGCAGGCTCCAACTCGGAGATTCTCCTGTCTCTGCTGAAATTAAGGGTGTGGTCCACCACGCCCTGCCAGGGTTTATTTGCCCGTTTATCATGTTAACATTTTTAAATAGTCATTCAGCCAGTGACGGCTGATCTGTCACATCCAGGGCAAGGGGGGACAGGCAGGACAGGAAGGGGGACAACAAGGACACTGCTCAAGATCATCCTCAACTACACAAACAGGTCCAGGGAAGCCTGGGCTGCATCAGACTACATTTTAAGTAAAAGCAAAACCTACTAAAGGAGAGATTTCACTTCTCTGCAGGCTTGGGGTTGCATACCTAAAATCCCAACACTTAGAAAGCTGAGACAGGAGGATCTGTGAAAATTGGAGGCCAGCCTTGGTTACAAACTATCCAGCCCCATTATCAAAGAAATGTGTGATACTGCCCCATCTAAGATCCATGCTTGGGTGTTTCTGGAGGGGCGGCAGGGAGGGCTAATCTGGTTAATACTGTGGCATACACAAGGCATCAGTCTGAGCGCAGTTTTGAAAATTTTCAAATATTTTGGAAATATTCCAAAGATGAACTCTATACCCTGTGTATTTCATGAAATCTCACACTGAGGAAGTAAACTGAAAGGACAGAGGGTGCTTCCTACTGCAAATTGGCTGCTGGACACACTGTTGAATGAGCTCTGTTTCCAGAATTAGCTCTGCATTCTAGCCTGGGTCACCGCAGACTTCTTCCATAGCAGAGGTGCAAGATGAGTAAATTGAATTAAGTTTTAAGATTAAAATGCCTGGGGCTGACACAGGCGGACTGCCTGGGTTTCCATCTGTCCATCCTTCTCTCCATCTCCATGCACACCCCTCCCCCCTGCCTCTTCCAGGTCCTGCAAGGAACATCAGGGGCCCTTGGACCTGCCAGGAAGCAGCTGAGGAGGCTGGAACCCTGAGTCAGGATGAGGGAGCTGAAGGCAATGCTGGCCCCAAACCTTGACAGCGCATCCTGGATCCCAGTGCGCTGGAGGCAGGGCTTTACTGATGGTGCAGCCAAGCCCACAACCCTGGGCATTTTAAACCCCAATTTAGTCATTCATGCAGTTGGAAATCAAGAGTTGATAAAGGTACAAATTACAAAGCCTAGCATGGCAGCTAATGCCTTTTATCCCAGCACTCAGGAGGCAGAGGCAGGTGGATGACGGAGCTGAAGCCAGCCTGGTGGACACAGTGAGTTCCACGGCAGCCAGGCGTAGTGGAAAAGCACAGTCGGTTCGCTTGTTTAAAACTCTACTTGATTTGGGGTGTTTAGGCCTCTACCTCCCTTCCACCAACCCCCAACCTTAAGTAGGAGAGAGAAAAGGTTAGTGGGGGGAGGGGCCCCAGATCCCTTTACTTTTCCAGGCTATTTAGGGTCAAGGGGTTCTTTTAGGGCTCTATACCAACTGCTGTCAACCACAGACCCAGCTAGCAAGCTCCTTCACACCGCTGGGCCCTGAAGCATTTCTCTCCAAACTGCTACACGACACACACCAGCACCGAATACCACACATCACACTGAACTCCAAACACCTCACAGTCTCTTTCTCGGCCTCATATTTATATTCTCAGAGTCCTAGACCACATCCAACTCCATGTGGCACGGGGAAGGCTGTTGTCAGCTGCAAAGATCACGGCCTGCATGGGCCCATTAACAGGTGTTGTATTTTGTGCTTAATATTTACTATTGATATTACTTTAGTAAAGCTGTTGTATTTCCTAAATAGCCGTCTAACCAAATCACCACACAGAGACTGGGATTTACTGAATTAACCTAGATCACAATGTTGAGCAATGGCGAAGATAGGTTGGGCATCCTGGTTCAGAGCCAGAAAAGGAAGGAGTAGGAGGGAGAAGAGGAACAGGGCTGGGAGGGCAGACGCTGGAGGAGAGGTCTTAGAACCACGTGGAGAGATGAACCGGACCTAAGATATCACTAAACGCAAGTGTAATGGGTAAAATCTGAATGGCAGGAAACTACGTGGGCTTGGAGGTTTAGGATGGAGTGACTATTGCCCAGCACTGTGATCTAGGTTAATTAAGTAAATCCCAGTCTCTGTGTGGTGAGTTGGTTATACAGCTGTTTAGGAATAACGGCAGATTTACTAAAAGATCTATCAATAGTAAATATTAATCGCCAAATACAACAAACAGGTGTGGACAAACTATAGTCCAAATAAAAACCCCACACTTGGGATTAAAACAAAGCATATTTTCATAACATACAAAGAAACCAAAACCTTCCTTGCAGCCAGGGCTGCAAGAGAAACCCTGTCTCAAGGGGGAAAAAAAGTAAAACCAAGGGCCAGGGAGATGGCTAGGCTGGTAAAGGCGCATGCCACCAAGCCTGAGGGCCTAAGTTTGATCTTCAAGACCCACTAGACGGAAAGAGAAAACCCAACTACTGTAAATTGCCCTCTGACATCCACATGCCCAGACATGTTCTCAGGCCAGGAACCTACTCAAAACCTGATTGATGGAAACTCCCTTGCTCAACCTTTTATGTCAAAATGAGAGGACCAGGCCTGAACCCCTTCTCCCCCAAAGTCACCAGTCCCATAAGTCACCAATTCCAGGAACAAGATAAGGAACAGCCTGGAGAAAACCCACAAAAATATGCTCCGACCACTATCTCTGGATATGTTTAACCATCACCCCTAGCAATGGCTAATCAGTGAATACCTGGAGTTTGCCCGGGGTGTTCTTTACAGTAGGTTGAGTAAAACAACTACAGTCTGGCCCTCTGGGCAGGGCAGACAATCTATCATTGAACTGCCAAGCTGGAATTTCCTGAACCTTGTTGTAACCCCACCCTCTCTCCCTGAGCTCGGGGCTCTACACTTGAGAACTGCTGCATTGGTCATGGTGTGGGCCTGAGCTCGAAATAAAGACCCTACTGCGTTTGCATCTGAATCAACGCTTCAGTGGTCTTTGGGGTCCGTGAGACTTGGGCCATAATAAAAATATGATTGGACGATGCTACAAACCACCACGCTCCCACTAGCTCTGTGGTTTCATCCTTTAAAATGCTGTACAAGGTCCCTCCAGGGTCGAAAGTTCAGCCCCTGCGTCTGTTCTGCAGCCCTGATGGATCAGTAGTGGCTTAATTAAAATAAATTTTTGTCACCTGCATTGACCTGGGTGTTTGAGTTATGTTTAAGTGAATCCCACAACAACAACACACACATATATTTTAAAAGAAACTTTAAGAAACCGTAGATTCTTTTTAAAAGTAAAAACTAATAAAAATAAAAATGAAAAACAATGGGATTACATGTATCAACAGAGGGTTTGAGTTGTGTTTTAGAGACAGTGTCTAATGGTAGCCCAGGCTAGCTCAACACTTGAGTGTACAAATTCTAGCAGGAATATACCATCTATGATGCTTTGTTGGATATGTAGCAGTTACAAAGCCAGCATTCACACACTGGGCCCAGAGGCCACTCCAGGTCTTTATCCATTGGCGGCCCAGGTGGGTGGAGTGGGTGAAGACTCGGGTCTGAAATACTCTTGAAAGCAATGGTGGGTGGAGCTGCATTTGGCGGCCAGAGAAAGTCTCTCCCTCTCTCACATCTGGGCCTTGGTTTCCTCATCTGTGAAATGGCAACATGTCACAGGTCATAAGCTGGGTGTGGGGCCTAGAGGATTCACACAGTTAAGGAGAGAGCAGGAACAAGGCGCACAAATCAAGAGAAGCTGACGAAGCTGTGCGACACATGAACT
The DNA here is from genome assembly GCA_028658305.1 of Pachyuromys duprasi. Classification (NCBI taxonomy): domain Eukaryota; kingdom Metazoa; phylum Chordata; class Mammalia; order Rodentia; family Muridae; genus Pachyuromys; species Pachyuromys duprasi. The sequence continues at coordinate 64,489,956 of CM053764.1, forward strand.
GGCCAGGGAGGTGGCAGGATGGAGGCCCCTGAGGAAATGCCTCTCTACACCCGGGGTCCCCACTGGGATTTACCCATAGGGCTGAATGCATTAAAGGGATGGCCTCAGGTCCACCCACTGGTATGCACTGAGTACTTACGTTCCTTGTATGTAAGTACCTGACCAGATAAGGGTCTTTCTGTGACTTTTTCCCCTTAATGTGATTTCATGTGAATACATGGCTGTGGAAACTAACTAGGTCCTCACCAAGGTCTAAGTGTCAGAGTCAGTCATGGCTGTGCAACAAGTGAGCCCAAATTACCTTGCATCAACGTGCCTTTGTCTCCCTTTGCAGTACTGATGAAAGTAACTGCCAAGACACCCCACTGTCCAGTCCACGAAACTGGGGTGCAAGCCTGCTTCCTTCTCTACTCATGTGCGTGTCAGTGCTTGTGGCTTCTCTGCCTGTTCATCGTGATGCTGGCCAGCCTGACCACTTCAGGAAATAAAGTCCATTCTTTCTATCCACTCCACCCTTTCCATACTCTTCACATACCCTCCTTGCACAACCACAGCCTTTCCTTGCCATAGCCCATAACCTATGAGATCCTCACCTGCTCCTTCCTGGTCCCATTGGGGTACTGAGAAGTCAGCTGGAGAGCAGCTTCTGTCACTGGCACCAAGAATTTGTTTCAACTCTAGAAGAAGAGATAACCCCCCCACCCCAAAACCCATCTGAGGAAGCCAGCTTTTGGCTCTCAGAAACTTCTTTCCAGGCTTCACCAAGTACAGACATTGCTAATTAATGCCTGCATTCCATATAGCCAAGAGACTAGCAATCCCACCCAATACTGCTGCATCACAAATCAATTGCAGATAGAATTTGTCTAAGCTTTAGGGTCAGAAGCTCATCCAGTTCCCCATTTCTGGATTTAGTTTGGAGCCATTTAAAACTTCTACTCTTGGAAGTAGATGGCTCAGTTGCTGTAGGTGTCGATTAATATTTACTATTTATTATCTTTTAGTAACACTGCTGTTAATCCTAAACAGCTGTATGTCCAAATCACCACACAGGTTATATTAACCTATAACACCATGCTGGGCAATAGTCCATCCTAAACCTCCAAGCCCTCATAGTTTCCTAACATTTAGATTTCCCACATTATACTTGCTTTTAGTGAAATCTTAGGTCCGGTTCATTCTCCACATTGTTCCAAGACCTCTCTTCCTGTCTCTGCTCTCCCAGCCTCTGCCTCCCACCTTCCTCTCCTCTGGCTCCTCCTTCTCTTCCTGCTTCCTTTCCATTGTTTAACATTGTGGCTGGTTGTTTATTTTGGCATGTTTACACAAAGTTGAGACAGGTGATGCTTAGAATAAGTATCACAATGCAATGTCCGGATTGAAACCAGAGAGTGAGAGAGAGAAACCAGCATTTGAATGAACAAAGGTAAGGTGTATACATTTCAAAAGAACATTATACCAACATTCAGTGATTAAGAGCACTGGCTGCTCTTCTGGTTGACTCCGGTTCAATTCCCAGAACCCACATGGCAGCTTACAACTGTCTGTGACTCCAGATCCAGAGCATCTGACACCTTCACACAGACAGACATGCAGGCAAAACACCAATAATAAATCATAAAAAAAAACTTGTATTCTCCTGGGCATGTGGGCTCAGAAACTCAGGAGGCTGAAGCAGGAGGACTGCTTAAACGGCCTGAATCATGACCTCAGCTTTATTTTTCTTGTTTGGTCCACACATCAAGGACACAACCTTATTCCCATGCCCTGGCTTGCCGGGGATGGGAGCATTATTTGTGTGTTTCTGCCACTCCTCTAGCCTGGGTCCCTCCTCCCTCGACCGTGAGCTTCCGGGAGCTCCTGAGTGGCCTTCCAGCTCTAACCCTCCGCTATCAGGGAGCATTTGTTGAATGAATACATGTTTGCTGACAACTGCCTTGCTCATCTTCCTGAGAACTTCAACATAACCCTGAAAATCTCATTCCAGTGCCTCCCTTTCAGGGACCTCCATCACTGTCCACCTGGGACCCTCCAGGCCTGTGCCAAGCATCCTCAGGAAGGACAGGAAGTGAACGAGGCTCCATGCACACACGCAGGGAAATAGATTACCCTGAACCCAGCTGGGGAGCTCACCTCTGTCAATCCTCTGCAACAAGAGACCCTGGATGACATCCCTGCAGACACCCTCAGTGGTCAGAACCTGGCTACCCACGGCCAGGATGTCCCCATCCACCTCGGACTGCTCCTAGAACCACATAGTTAGTTAGGATCGTGGCTGGATGCAGGACCTGTGCTTCCCACCCCTACCCTGATCTGCCGGGGTCCTCTGACTTGTTTCCCTCTCTTTACAGACCTGCTCACCCACAGTCCCACATGCCATAGCATGTGTCACAGAACCAGAAATGGACTAAGGCTCACACAGTTAATTCTGACTCCCAAATGTTGGGACCTAGCCACAGTTGCTGTCCCTGGAGAGTCCTGTTAGCACCCATACTTAGTGGCCTTCAGTGACCTTTAGGTAGCCAGAAGGACCCTCCCTACCCACACCCTTACCTCTGCTTCTTCCCTCACCTCCAGCCTCAACTGACTGCTCCCTATCCATTAGCAGACTAGACCCAGCCCTGTCCCGGGACCTCCGCACAGGCCGTTGTCCCTGTAACCGCAGACCCGTGCTCGGCACGGCTGGAACGGAACTATGGGGTGTGGGTAGACAGCAGGCACCTGGGATAGACCCAAGAGTCCCGAGACAGCAAAGGGCATTGTGGGAGCCCAGAGACCCACACCTAGCCTGGGGAGCTCTCTGTCCCCTCCAGACGGTGTCTCAGGTGTGCACTCACCAGGTCACAGCTCACCCTGAGCTGGCTCCACACGAACGGCCAAGCGATTCCCAGGAGCCAGTCCCGGGTGAAGCTCCACCGCGCAGTCTCACTGTCCGAGGTGAACTTCTGCAGGGGTCACAGCCAGCCTATGTAGTGGCCCCACAGAACTCTGGGCCTTGGGGTCCCTCCCATGCCCCTCACCTTCAGTACGAGGCCCCTGACTTTCCCCAGCTGCTCAACTGCTTGGCTGCAGTCCAGGGCCGATGTCAGACACTTGTCAGCCAGTTGCAGGAAGGTGGTAACTGCGGACGCCATGAGCTGCAAGGGAGATGCCCAGATGAACTAGCACTGCAGGACCCAAGCTCTGGCCCTGGACTCCTCGTGCCTGGGTCCAGCAGTCGTACTAGGCTCCTGTCCCCTGCCTATTCCTCCAAGCTTTAGACTCAAAGAGATCTCCCTCCTTTTGAAGATCGCACTACCAGGAGAACAGCTTCCCTGGGGAGCACTGATGTACAGTGTACAGACTGAACAATCATGCCAGGCACAATGGGTGACCTTAGTCTGCTCTTACTTCTTGCCCCATGTCCACGGCAGGGTCCAATCCCTGAGCCTTCAAAATACACCTTTCTTCTCTGTTTGAGACAGGATTGCACATTAGATACACTGGCACTGGGCTGGAGAGCTGGCTCAGAGGTTAAGTGCACTAGCTGTTCTTCCAGAGGTTCTCAGTTCAATTCCTGGCAACCACATGGTGGCTCACAACCATCTATAATGTGATCTAAGGCCCTATTCTGGCCTGCAGGTATAGAAACAGAGAGAGCACTCATATATGTAAATAAATCTAAAAAGAAGAAAGAAAACACACTGGCTTCGAAGTCACTGTGGGGCTGGGAACACTGACCTGACGCCCCGGCCCTCCAGCCTCAGCCTCACTACCACACCCCACCCGGGTCCGGGCTCCTCCCAGTCTCCCCGACTCTTATCCTTGATAGACAGCTCCTGACTGCAGTCAGGGCTTCCTAAGCCATCCTCCTGTTCACACCAAACCATGCTCCTGTGTCTGTGCTTGCTCACACACTTGCTGAGGTTCTCCACTGCACCCTCTCCAGGCTCTGCCTGCCTACCAGCTGGGCCCCTTCTTTTTTCCAGAAATGCACACTTCTCTCTCTCCTGGGGATATGCCCAAAGTACCCTTCTTATTCACTCTCCTCACCTGTTGTACAAGGTCCTGTGCCCCAAACACCAGACTCTGCATCCTCAGAAAGCCAAAGGGTTCTGCCAGCTGGGCCAGGTGGCTGCGGTTCCTCTCTGCCTCCCGGTAGCAGGCCTGCATCAGCTCTGGGTCCCACGGTATCTCCCCAAATTCATAAACCTAAGTGTGAATACCAGACAGAGGAGAAAACACTATGTGTTCTGTTACAGACAGGCCAACGGTTATGGCCATTGACGGCTATATGCTCACCTCCCTGCGCAGCCGAGGGCCAGAAGGGTTCCTGCGCAGGTGGTTAAACAGCCGGTCCATCCCCCGGACGAGGAGGGTCTGAACAGCTCCGAGCATGGCTTCCACGGGACTCAGCAGCGCCATGGTAAGCTGGGGCAGTTGCGGGTCCACCTTACGGCACAGGCATGCCTCCAGTGCGTCCCGGATATCGGCTGAGTGGAGATCTGCACTCAGCTAGGCCAACTGGATACCCACTTTACAGCTGAGGAAACTGAGGCTAGGAGCAGTAAGACCTGGCCCAAAGGCTCAGGCTAAGGAAGCAGAGGGAGATTCAAACTCGGGTCTTGATAACTGGGAAGCAGAGCAGACCCTGCCAGGCCACAGGGGCCTCCTGCCTCCCTGCCTGGCCTACAACTTGGTAGCCCCATCAGCTACTATTTCCTATGCCCCTCCCTACCCCACTAGGCTCGGCTTTGTAACAGCCAGACCCCGCCCCCTCAGGCAAAAGCCGTCCTCCCTGCTAGCTCCAACCTAATTCCACCTCCAGGCAACGCAGCTCCAGGCCCGGCTTCGCACACTCCGCGCCCGCTTAGGGGCTGGCCCCTAATATTCATGAACCCGTCCCCCTGCCCCTTGCCTCAACCCGCCCAGGCCACACCCCTTACTCTGTGGCTCCACCTCACTCCTCAAGCAGCCTTCCCGCCCTCCTCTCCTAGACCCTCCCCAGCTCCTACCTCCGCCTCTCGCCCGGCCCCATCAACCACGTGGCCACGCCCCTTCTCACGTGTGTGGCCCCGCCCTTCGCCCAGGTCCCGCCCTCGTCCCGCCCGGCTCACCTTCTATTCTCCCCGCCCTCTGCGCCCGCTGCTGCACGATCTGCTCAAGGTCTGCACGCACCGTCCTTTCTAGTGCGGCCAGCAGCGCGTCCTTTTCTGGCTGGAAGGCTCGTAGCCCCGCGGATGCCCAGGCCAGGACGGCCGTGTGCACAGCGTCGAGGAACTGCAGAGTCGACGGGGGCGTGGCGAGCGTGTGGGGCGCGCGGCGACCCTCTCTCCCTCCCCTCACCATGCCTTGCTCCCTACCTCTGAGCAGGCCCGGGCTCGGGTTCGTCCCGCACCTCGCAGACTTCGGAGCTTCTGTGGGCGCAGCGTGGGTAACAGTTGCCGCATCAACTCGGCGCTCAGCACCTGCAGGAGGGGGGGCATGTTTTGGGGGTGCTGTGCGGCAAGGGGCAGAAACCACCCTTACCTGCGGGACACTGCTCACCTCTGCATCGGAACCCAGCATCTCACAGTCACCACCAATGTAGCCTTGGTGTCCTCGATAGAGCCGCACGGCGTCCAGGAAAGCACAGGCCGCGGGCGCCTTGCTGCGCTGCAGAACTGAGGACAGGATCACACTGCACCTCGGCCCTGCCCGGGGAGCCCCGCACCTGTGCCCATTCCCCCACCTGCACCCCGAGCTACCAGGGACATACCGGTGGCCCTCAGACGGATAGCACCCTGCAGGCCGAGCCTCCAGGCGCGCTGTGCCCCACGAGTGCCCGCGCGGAAGCAGAGGTGAGCCCGGAAGGGGTGCACGAGGAAGAGAACGAAGCTCACCGGCTCCTCCAGTACATGCAGTGGCTCTTCCTGGGCAACGTCTCCTGACAGCAAGAGAGGCCCTTCAGGCCTTTGCTCATTGCCTAGGGCAGCAGCCTGAACTTCCATGTCAGTCTTGGAGTCTGGAAAATCCTGTCTCAAAGACTAAACACAGCAGGAGCCCTAATACTATGTGGGTCCAGCAAGAACGACTGTTCTCTGCATCCTATCCGGACAGGTGAACAGGGACAGAATGGAAGAAACTCAAAGTCCAGGGCCCCAGCTGGCCTGTGCACACTGTCTCTAAGCCCGCACCTGCTTCCCACCATGTCTGTGTCCTCGCATGGTTGCTTACACTGTGTTTTAAGTTATTATTTCTAATCGTGTGCAGGTGCCTGAGCGTTCCACGCAGTTGTGAGCAGCCTGGTGTGGGTGCCTGACCAAACTCTGACTCACTGAGCCACCTTTCCAGCCCTGACTTTTTTGTATTATTACTTTGTTACTTTTTATCTTTTTACAGATTTATTATTTATACAGCATTCTATCTGCACGTGTGCTTTTGCACCAGAATTCACTATAGATAGTTGTGAGCCACCATGTGATTGCTGGGAATTGAAGTCAGGACCTTTGGAAGAGCAGCCAGTGTTCTTAACCTCTGAGCCATCTCTCCAGCCCCACTTTTTCTTTTCTTATTTTGTTTTTGTTGGTTTTTTACCACAGGATTTCACTGTGTAGCCCTGGCTATCAGTCTGTAGACTTAGCTGGCCTTGAATGGAGATTCTCCTGCCTCTGCCCCTCAGGTGCTGGGATTAAAGTCCTGTGCCACCATGCCTGGCTTTTATGTTAAAGTTTAAATCTTTATTTATTTATTTAATTTGTTGGAATGTTCTCCTAATGTATATGTATGCATACACACCAAGGACATGCCTGGTGGCTGCAGAGGCTCAGAAGGCTTCACAGCCCTTGGAACAGGAATTACCGACGGTTGTGAACATTGTGGGGTCTTGGCACTGACACTCAGTGTGTAGAGCAGGCTGGCCCAGGGCCCGCCCTGGCTCCTGTGCTGGGAGGGAAGGTGTGCGCCACCAGGGTTCCTTCTGCTCTTTAGACGGCTTGCCATTTGGGTTCTGCTCCACTGACTGATGTCCTTGGGGGCAGTGGGCACTTTTCCTTCCCAAAGCAAGAGCGCTTCCTCAAGGGTTACTGCCACCCACCAAGGGACAGATGGCAACACCTGCAGATGCTTTGGGAGTCACACAGTGGGTAGTAGGTGCAACTGGCACTAAGTGGAGGGAGCCCAAGTTGGCTCTGCCAAGTGCACAGGCATGCTCCAGGACTGGGAAGAAGGGAAATGACTAAGGGGATCCAGAGGTCCTTACCAGAGGAGCTGGGGCAGAGGTCATCCAAAAGGCAGAGATATTCACGCTGGGAGGTGAGTAGTGTATACCCAGTCAGGGCTGCCGAGCCCAGGGGACGGGCCCCAGCCTCAAACTCCTGTGACCAGACAAAGACTTGAGACCAAACTGGTTATCACTTCCCAGTACACACCCTGTTTCCAACACACTCCGCTACCCCTCTGTGGGCCATCTGTTCAACTCAGGACCTTGCCCATCATTGCCCAGGGCTCCGCCCCTGAGCCACACCCACAGCCTCTCACCGGGGAATTCTAGGCAGGGGCTCCACCCTTGAGGCGTGGCACCAACCCCTCTTGTTCATTCACCTCCTTGTGGTTGAACCACTCCAGACGTCCATCTCCACGCAGAACACAGAAGGTGGGTTGCCACTGTGGCGGCTGGCCCCACAGCAGGGTCAAGGGTCCTTGGTGCTCCCGGATTCGAGGCAGCTTCTGCAAGGAGATGCTGGCTATGGTTGGAGACTAAAACAGATTTTGGAGTCATCTGAATTCTTCCTGAGTTGCTCCTGAATGCAGCACACTCAGCTGTTTTCTTTTCAAACAATTAAGTGATTCAGACATGACTGGACGGGGAGGGAAGGTTGGAGGGGGTGCACCAACTGCTGGGTCCCAGTGACTGTCCTGTCCCAGTTTGCCAAGTAGCCTATTGGCAGCCTGGGCTACCGAGACCCGAGAGAAAACATGTGTAATGTAGTCTTGCCCATACTGGCGACATTCCCAAAGCTGAAAGGCAGCAGCTGCTACCCAGAGCCTGTCAGCCCAGGCCTTGGATGGCAGATGCTGGAGTGTCAGGAGTTCCGGGTCAGCTTCCTCTACATAGCAAAGACTAGCCCAGGCAGAGCTACTCTGTCTCTGGTAAAACTATAATTGTAGAAGATATGGGTAATGCCCTGCAGGGGACAGGGAAAGTCCCTAGAGGTGAGGTCTTTGTCTATAAACCTCTCTTCATCATGGAGGAAAAGAAACCAGTGGGGAATCCCAGGTTCCAACTACACCTGTGCTGTGTGGACTTCAGGTGCACACTCTAGCTGGGGTCCTGAGTTTTCTCATCAAGGACTCTCCCAGGGTAGGGACAGATGGAGGCCTGGGAACCTAGAAGTAGCTGCAGCTCCAGGGTGCTTGATATCAGTAACAAACGATGAGCTGCCAAGAACAGGGAGCTGCCAAGCACAGAGTCGGAGGGACAGGGCCCAAGAAACATGGGGTCCTGCTGAGGAGTGCTCCTCTGGTGCTGTGATTGCAACAGACTGGGCAGGCGCACACAGAAGCTGCCTCCCCCATCTATCACAGGGCCTTTACACATACTCTGCCCCTGCCTGGGACTCAATTTCCCACACCTCCTCCACCTCAGAGCTTCCTGGTCCACCTTGCAAAGGCCCTGAGGCCGGCACACCCTCCCGACACCCTCAGTCTCATGTCAGCTGGGTCCCCACAAGCCCTGAGGGGTGCCTGGCAAGGAGCTTCATCTTCAGCGGCTCGTACTTTGGTGTGGGACAGCTGACACCTGGCTGGTTCCTTGGGTCCCAGCTCCTGAGCGATGTGCTTGATCACGGCTGCAGCCAACTGCCGTCGATAACAGGGCAAGAAGGTCCTCAGCAGGCCATCCATCTGACCTGTGGGGACAAGGGACCAGCACTGTGGCCAGGGCACCTGCCCATCATCCCTAAGCAAGGTGGCTGGTTGGATTAGTGGTAGTGAAAATGTGGAAGGAGGTATCAGAGGCCAGCTGATGTACACACATGCACATACAATGAGCGCACACAGCCTGCGTCTCATCCAAGTGCACTGTTGCCTTAGGACAATGGGGCCCTGAGAGGGGGTGCACCTGCCCAGTGGCACACAGAGCAGGTAGCACTCAGTCCTAGGACTCTGCATGGGCTGCTCCCCTTCCCAAATGCTGCTCCCACACCCACAACACACACCCTCCTCTAGCTGGCCTAGCCACCTCCTTGGAGGGGGGGAGGGGTCCGGCAGTACAGGAAGCCTGAAGCCAGCCCAACCTCGGCTTCTTGGTGTCTTCCCCCCATGAGAGCTAAGTCCAGTTCAGTCCCAGTGTCCATGCAGGCAGGACTCCCAGCCGTGAAGACCAGCTGGCGTCAGGTGGGGACCGGTCCCACTACCCCAGCCCTCAGTGGGCCCTAGACTTCCCTAACAAATCAAAAATGTTTTGAGACAGGGTCTCATGTAGCTTGGGCTGTCCTGGAACTCACTCTGCAGAGCTCCGCCCGCCTCCGCCTCTGGAGGGCTGGTGTGTGCCACTGTACTCAGCTACTTAAATCTCACTTAAATCTGGAATCTTCCAACGCCAGGCATAGTGGTACACACCTTTAATCCCAGCTACTTAGGAGGCAGAGGTCAAGGCCAGCTGGTCTACAGAGGGAGTTCCAGGACAGCCAGGGCTACACTGAGAAACTGTTTCAAAGAAACAAAGCAAAACTCTGGACTCTTCCAACAGAACGCATACCCCTGACGCGACAAGAGACAGCTACAACAGAGCAGTGTTTGCACCAGGTCACGCCAGCGTGGCCTCCCGTGCGCTGGCTGTGCGGCCCCACCCTGAGCCCTGCTCACCCCTCAGCTGCTGCTGCTGCTGTCTGCCCAGGGGGCTGGAGGGCCGGGCCCCCATTCTGCCACTGTGCAGAGTTGTCCTGGGTCCCTCTGCTCAGGGTGCGGGGTGGCAGCCAAATGGCCCAAGTGCCAGGAGAGCTGCAGTTCTCACCACCCTCCAACCCTCCTGCCTGCACCTGCCTCCTCCTGCCCCCTGGGGACAGGCCAGACCAAGGCTGGTGGTTTCTGGGGGGCAGTAGGGACAGCCCCAGGGGAGTGTGGGAAAAACAAGGTCCTGGCACAGATGGGTGGGGTGGTACATCTGTCACTCTAGCACTCAGAAAACAAGAGACAGTTCAAGTAGTGAAGGCCAGCCTGGGCTACACGAAGTCGCCTCAGAAGACAAATGGAGAACTGACTGAGCAAACGAATGGCCTGGAGTGTGAGTCGCCAGTGTGCGGGGCACAGCTCTCCCCGCACGCCCGTCAGCGTCTGCCCGCAGGGAAGGTGTCCCTGAGGCAGTCTCCTTCTCCTCTTCCGGATGCTGGGACTCAGGCGCGACGGCTGGGGTATAGACAGCCACCTTGAAGTGTGAGGCAGTGAGGCCCCCTGAGACAGGGACACAGGAAAGGGGACACGTTCCAGGAAGAGCGGCTACACGGGGCCTCGTGCCCACCACACTTCCCTTCCTCAGGTGGGTGAAGTCCCCAGCAGAGAGCTTCCTTTCCTGTCCTCACCTCGCTTCTACCGAAGCTCACCTCACTTCCTCCGTGTCATAGCTGAGGAGCCCTCGGGGACCGGACGACTAAAGCAGCTTCACATTTGTGGCTCCACCCCCAGCCTGCCAAGCTGGCTCAGGGAGGGTTCAATTCCCACCGCATGCCTGCCTCGTGTGACCTTCCTGGGGATGCCCCTGTCAGACTACCAGGCCAAGTCCACCAGCCTTCCCAACTAGATCCCTGGGACTGGAAGGGAGCAGGACAACAGGTAGGCCATTGATGCACTGACCCACTTCATGTTCCAAGGTGGGTACTTGAGCTCCAACCACTGTGCCCACATCTTAGTCTCTGCAAGAGGAGACAGGAGAAAAAAATGTCTAACGGAACATCCCATCAGCCACCCCAGATACTTTTCACATCCTTGCATGACCCTGTGGTGACATCAGAAACTCAAACTATTTCCCCTGGTTCGGAGGTGGTGCATCCTCACAGGCCCTGAAGGATCCAGCTGAGGGTCCAGGTGAGCCCTGGCATGTTCCCTTTCACTCTAGTAGCTGATAAGCTGGTTCTGAGCGCTGGTGCTGAGACTGTGACTTGACTTGCAGCAGAGTCTTATTGTCCGCACTCCTCTTGGTCCCCATGTGCTCGCTCAACCATGCTCAGGACAGGCCCGACCCGGGCCTCTGCCACCAAGAACCACAGGGACCAGAGTTCCAGCAACGCCCTTTAATCCCCAGATGGTCTACTCCTGCAGCCCCGGCCCGAAGTGCCCACACACAGCTCAAGCAGCCCCTACAGCGTGGAATGCTTCTCGAAGGGCACGGAAAGCAGCCGCGCAGCCGCCTCGTCCAGGAACCAGCAGAGAGCACCCGTGCGCGGCTGCACCATGGCGGCGGGCAGCGTGCAGTCCCCATCCTCCAGGACGCGCTGTGTGGAGACCCAGGACCCCCTCAGACCCTGAGCCAGTATGGGGACAACAGTAGTGCGGGGGACTAACCTCAGGCTGTCAGGCTTGTCGACAAGCATCTTTACCATTCCCCCACCACACCTTTTGTAATTTCTCTTTTGCTTTATTTCTTTCTATTTTATGTGTGTGGGTGCTTTTCCTGCATGTATGTCTGTGCTTGGTGAGCATGCCTGGTTCCCACAAAGGCAGGGGGAGGGTGCTGAATACCCGGGGACTGTAGCTACAGGTGACTGAATCGAACTCAGTTCCTCTGGAAGGGCAGTGGGGACTCACCAGTTGGTGAGTCACCTCTCTAGCCCAGACCTTTTATATCCCCTTTAAATGTATGTGTGTCAGTCATCTGCCACCTTACTTCCTTAAAACAGTGACCACACTGGGCCTGGAGCTAGGTGAGTGGCCATGAAGCCCCAGACATCCTGTCCCTTCCAAGGGTTACAGACACAGGTGGCCACACCCAACATTTACAGGGGTGCAGGGACTCTACCCCAAGGCCCTCTCACCTTCTGTCCCTGGGCCCCATGAGCACCCCTGGCTGACCAGGCCATCTGTTACCTTCAGCACAGCTGCCTTGCCTTCCCCTGTGGCCACAAATATGACACTTTGGGCTGCGTTCAGCACTGGCAGTGTCAGGGTCACCCTCTTCAGTGGTGGCTTTGGGGAGTCACTGATGGGAGCCACAATTTTCTCTTGCTCCTAGGGGAAGAAGGCCAGGTGGGGACAGGTTATTTCTACTCTTCTGTTCTGTTTGTGTTGCTGGCATGGAAACTGACCCCGCCAGGCACCAAGCTTACAGCGTCAACAGGCCTTCCTGCTAGTCTTTTGGGTTTTGAGACAGGGCCTTACTCAGCGACCAACCTGCCCTCAACTTCACTTGCAAGTGCTGAGATGCCAGGCATGCACTACCATGCCCACAGGAGGGGACGCTCTGCAGGGCTGGCCAGGGAGGGTGTGGACACTCAGATACCCTGGAGGCTGACCAGGTGGGTCAGGGCTGGGAGGAGGTCCCCACGCTCACCTGCAGGAGGGGATGGCCAGGGAAGAGGGAACAGGTGTGGCCGTCAGGGCCCACTCCCAGGATCAGCAGGTCAAACACAGGGACGGCGTCTCCTTGGAAGGCCTAATGAGAGGACAGTTGGTCAGAGTGTGTGCTTGGCTCAGGGGTAATACAGAATGACAGAAGCAGGTTCTTAGCTTTGCTTGAACCACCTTCCACCGAGTGTCACTAGGCAAGGGGTTTCCCATCGCAGCCTCTACACACTGGAGTGGCCTTCCAGCACAGAGAAGCTGTGGTGTGCTGTGAAGGCTGTAGGGTTTTTTGAGAGGCTGGCCTGAACTCTGGACAAGCGTCCTGCCTTAGTCTCTCACGTGCTGGGGTGTTCCCCTTTCAGTGGGGAAGATGAGGTGAGTGCCCCTGCTATGGGCACTCTCAGGCCACAGCCTGTGTCCCTGAGCTCTCACTGCTGTGGCTGTCTTCTATAGCTTCTCCACCTGGTCTGGGACCCACCTGCCTCAGTTTCTTGGCATAGTCCTCCGCAGCGTCCTCCACAGGCAGGGCAGGATTGATGGTGAGGACCTGGCTGTCTGGGATGGGCAGCTTTGAGAGCAAGTGCGTCTGTGGAATTGGACAGGGCAGTCAGTGAGTTAACAGTGCACTTGAGTGATCAGATGCTGCGTCCAGCACTGTCCAGACAGGGACTCACCTAAAGCCAGGAACCCTAGGTTATACTGGCCTGCTCTGCAGCCTGACCAACCTGTCGGGGGTGCCCTCTTCCAGAAGCCTGATCTGCTTAGGGGACCCCCATTCAGGGACTAAGCCTGGCTGCATCCAGCACACAGCTGGCACCTGGCTGTATAGCGTAAGCCCCTAGGAAGAGGGTCCTCACTGAATCCCAGCACTGATCTGCTCAGAGAACTGGACAGCCACCTAGCCTGGGCCCCATGTGGCGCTCTCGGGGTAAGTCCAGCTTAGGAGAAGCGGCAGGAAGGAGCTGGGAGCAAATGCAAACGTCAAAGCGCAAGGGTGCCAGCCTGAGCAGATGGGGACGGCAGTCACGCTGTCACAACCAGTGCTCAGGGGCTGAGGGTCCTGAACGGAGCGCAGAGGAGCACAGGACTACAGACTGAGGGAAGGCGTGAGCCAGGCAGAGCTGGACTGGCTGCTGCATCCACACCTGCCTGTGTTCGGACTCTAACATCAAAGTGTCAACAGATGCCACCTGGTGGCGAAATCCTGCTTCCCTCAGTCAGAGCGGTGTGCCCTTACTTTTCTTGGGTGGGCAGCATCATGTAGCAAAGGCTGGTCTTCACTTGGATAACTGGGGTAATCTTGAACTCATGATTCTCTGCTTGCACTTCCCCAGGGCTGGGATGGCAGGTTTATATGATTCCCAGTATACATGATACTGGAAATGAAACCTAGGACCTCTTACATTCTAGGTGAGCACTCTACCAACTGAACCTTGTGCTAGTACTCACAGCCCACTGTTCAACGACGTTCACTTTTAACAGCCACCGTGTTAAAAGCGGCACAGTTTCAAAACTGAGGGACCTGATGGCCTCAATTTCCCCACCTTGAAGTGAGAGTGGTGGCCCTCGCCTCAGGGCCACTTTCCCCTAGAAGGTGCTGGCAGACACACAAACACCCAGGGGTGCTCAAAGCTCAGTCCTCCATGTCTCAGTTTCCCTGTGAGTGAAGCAGGGCGCACTGGACCTTATAGGGGGCTTAGTGGCCGTCAGATCCCAGAAGCGGTGACCAAAGGCTCGTATTAGAGATTCGGAAACTGAGGCTCAACAAAGCCTGGACACCAGAGGCAGTCTGAATACACAAACAACCATGACCATCGAGGTCCCACAGCCGGGCTTGGGTGGACGTCATTGCTCATTCAGCAAGACCCAGGGCGGCCCGAAGCCCGCGCGCAGGCGTCCAAACAGCTGCCGGGCGTTCCCTCGGCGCACTGAGCCGGCTCGGCGTGGCCCGCGGCAGCTCCCATAGCCAGGGCGGCGGGCGCCCCCGCAGCGCTCACCCGGTAGAGGCCATACGTGCTCTCGGCGTGCTCGAACGGCACGAGGCGCTCGTCGCAGAAGCCGAGCGTCCAGCGCGCGAAGCTGGCGGGCCCGGCGGCGGCGGGCAGGTCTCGGGCCAGTATGGAGACCAGGCTGCCGCCCGACAGGCCAAGCGCGAAGCGGCCACGGTCCCCTTCCAGGCAGCTCGCGGCCCGCTGTGCCACCAGCTGCGCCAGCGACGCGCCCAATTCCTGCGGGCTCGAGAAAACCGAGATGAGACCCGATGCAGGTACGGCCATGGCGGCTGCGGGGAAGCAGTGACGCGCCCGGCGGATGCCAGCGCGCATGCGCGACGTTGAGCGCCCGACGCATGCGCAGTTGCACAGATGAAGCTTACTTGAGTGGGGCGGGCTGGTGGAGTTGTTCGCCAAACACCAGTGCACTCGGGCACTGGTGGTGGGCTGTTTTTTTCTTTTTTAAATTTATTTTATGTTGTTCTATCTGCATGTACATTACAGAAGAGGGCATCACATTCCAGTATAGATGGTTGTGAGCACCATGTGGTTGCTGGAATTGAACTCAAGACCTCTGGAAGAGCAGACAGTGCTCTTGGCCACTGACCCATCTCTCCAGCCCCCATGTTGTTTAGTTTTGAGGTGGAGTCATGTAGTTCTGGCCGGCCACACGATGGTTCTTCCTGTCTGAGGCCTGGGGTAACCGGGATGCAGCTGCGCTGCTGAGGGGTAGCGGTTGTCCGTGGGCACAGGGCACACCAACTTGAGCATCAAAAGGTCAATAAACCAGGTGTGCTGGCTTGCACTCATGGTAGTACTTGGGTCGTGAGTTTGAGGCCCAGGAGTGGGACTGTGACACACACACGTGACATCTGAGTGCCTGCACAGCTGTCCCCACAGTCTACTGTCCCAGCTGCACGCACCTTTTCTGTGTTACCCTAGCAGATGCTGCGGTTTGTAAGGTCCTCCGCTCACAGCTGTTCGCAGCAGAGGACTCTGTGCAACTGTCGAACATCCTGTCACTCGATATGAAACTGCCCCTTCTCCGCTGCTTCAACAGTGCCTCCTCGCCGCCCCTGCTATTTTAGGACAATGCAGAACCTTTGGGACTCCCTGTCAAGTACATCAGCCTAAGTGTGAACCTTGAAGGTAACAGCTGCTTCCCCCAAGAAGACCTAAATAAGCTCCCCCCCTTCCTCCTCCCTAACTTCCCCCTTCATTCTTCATTTTTTTTTAAGTGCATGACTGTTTCACCCACATGTGTAACTCTGTACCACGTGCGGGCCTGTTGCCTACAGAGCCCAGGAGAGGTCGTGCGATACCCCGGGGACTGAGTTAGACGGTTGTGATTCTCATGTGGATGGTGGAAAGCAAACTGTCCTCTGCTCTTAACCATTGGGTCGTAATGACCAGAAGAGTGATTGGGATTGTGTGACCCTGCTGAACTCTGGGTAGGGGTGGGGCTCGTGAGGAGGGGGAATTCCAAAATCCAAGCACTCAGTCCCAAGGAGCACCTACCCAGACTCTCCCAGAGAGGGCTTGTGAGTGTGCCTCAGGGGTGGGGCCCCTGGAGAGAATCTATCAGTGAGGAGCTGGGGCATGGCTCAGCTGTAGAGCGCCACCTTGTGTGCGCTATCCTGGAAGATACAAAAGGAAAAAGGGGAGGAGAAAAGAGACAGTGAACCCCAGAACCTATCATCGTGAATAACGTAGGGATTGGTTCAAAGGACTGTGCCCTTTATAAAGTTAAGATATTTAAAACTGAAGCAATTAAAGACTGTTGGCACTGTTGGGCTGTAGTGACACCTTTGATTCCACAGCTGAGGTAGTAGGGGCAGGAAGATCTCTGTGAGTTGAAGGACAGCCTGGTCTACAGAGTGAGTTCCAGGACAGCTGACACTACACAGAGAAGCCCTGTCTCAAGAAAAACAAAATTGTTGGCATTGGTGTTTTCTTCTGGCTGTTTGATGTATTATGCTGCTGTGGAGACCAGGTTGACCTGGCACTCAGCACCCTGATGTCTCACTCTCCCAAGGGCTTTGATGACAGCTGTCTTTGCTCCTAGTTGTCTATCCTTTTTTTTATTTTGCTTGTTTTGTTCTGAAAAAGCATCTCACTGTGCTGCCCTGGCTGGCTGTCCCTTCTAAAACACTGGTTCAAGCAGTGTCATTGAGACAGCAAACACACCCTTGGGCCTGTTTCTCACTGGCTGTGCCTGGCGTCAACTGCACTGCCACTTGGTCAGGTGTGCAGTGGGGACTGTGCTGATGCCAGGGCTGGCTCATTGTCACTGGCCGCATTGAGAGCCAGGCTGCCGTTCAGCACTTGCTGGTCCCCACAGGTAGATGCGTCACCCAGCCCTGGGGGAGGGATGCAAGCTGAATGCTGCTTGGTACCCCTGCCTGAAGCTCCCCTGGTCTGTACTGACCGGCCTGAAGGTCAGATTCCTGTTGCTGCCAGAATGATTTCCCCAAATAACATAACCACATAGCCTTGCGAATGGTGTTGAGAAGGTAGCAATGGGACGGAGGAGGCCTCAGCCCTTCAAAGTGTCTCTCGCAAAGCTCCTTCCCTGGAACTACGTTGGAAGGAAAGAAGCGATACTGTCCTCTGACCCCCACACGGGTGCTGTGAGACTGAGACACACAGCGGAAAGTCAGTCCCTTTACAGTGTTTAACGACGGGACATCTGCGGAGCAACCGAAACAGCAACAGTACCAATCCCCAAAACTGAGCTACACAAACCTCTGCTCTCAGTGAAGTTCCAGCCTCACGCTGAAGCCATCAGTCATGACTCTTTAAAAGTGGCTTCATCCAACCACAGATCTCTCAAGTTTTATTTTCTATTTTTTCGTTTTTTTAGTTTGTTTGTTATGTGTGCATATGTGTATGCATGCTATGTACATGCCAGATTCCAGCAGAAGTGAGAAGAGAGTGTAGGATTCCCAGATGGTTGTTAGCCAAGTCCAAGTCCTTTAGAAGAGCATGAATGCCTCTTAGCTGCTGAGCCAGCTTTCTGCGCCCCCCCCCCCCCGCTTTTCTAATTTCTTTCTTTGCTTTTTGTTTTTCAGAGACACAGTTCTGGCTGTCCTGTCCTGGAACTCACTCTGCAGACAAGGCTGGCCTTGAACTCACAGAGACCCTCCTACCTCTGCCTAAGGGAGGTGGGATTATAGGTGTGACCCAGCATGCCCAGCTTGTGCTGGCTAGCCTTTACGTCAACTTCATGCAAGTGCCACCATTGTTCAGAATAGAACCTCAACTGAGAAAATTCCTCAGACACTGGCCTGTGGGCAAGCCTGTGGTGCATTTCCTTGACTGATATTGGATGGAGGCCCAGCCACTGTGGGTGATTCCATCCCTGGGCTGGTGGTCCTGGATTCTATAAGGAAGGCTGAGCAAGCCAGTAAGCAGCACCCCTCCATGGCCTCTGTATCAGTTCCTGCCTCTAGGTTCCTGCCCTGTTTGAGTTCCTACTTTGGTTTCCCTAAATGGATTGTGATTCAGGATATGTAAATCAAATAAACCCCTTTCTCCCTGTTGCTTTGGTTATGGTGTTTCATCACAGCAATAGGAACCCTCACCGAGATAGATGCTATAGGTGTCCTGCTGCAGTCTGCTCAAGTGTGAGCTACAGAAAGGGCCTGGGCCCGAGATAGACCAGAGCTGCTGCACTCTGGCAGGTGTCATAGCTCAGCGTGTTTATTTCTTAAAACCAACAGCATAATGACATTTGTGTGTGGATGCCTTCAGGGCAGCCAGTGGAAGCTGCTTGGTTTACACCCTTCATGGGGCTGGGCCCATGCAAATAAAGGCGAGCAGAGGCCTGGTTTGGTGACTGAGATGAATTACCCATGATCCCACTGGGGACCATGGGAGCCAGAAGGGTAGACCTGGAGTGATAAAACCACAGGGTCTAGGCTACCGGCACTAACGCCTCAGATAAGCACGCCCAGGGCTGCCACCAGGGGGCGCTCAAGGGACCACCATAGCAACCTCCCTGAGGCTCTCCAGCTGTACTGTGAGAACTCAGAGGCTTTGCCAGAGTCAAGGCCTCCAGAGGGGATACCTGGGGACCCTTGAGCTGACATATGCAGGCAGAACCAGCACTAGCCACTTCCAAGAGGTCAAGTCAGTTCTGAAAGTTTCCAGGACACGAGGTGTGAGTGGGGCCTAGGAGGACCCGTTACGGACGAGAGTGCCTAAGTGCCATCAGTCCGGGACTGCAGGGTAGTACACTGTGCAGGCAGAGGCAGCAGGGTGGCGAGGCGGAGGCCGCGGTGGCCTCCACCCTGACGCCCTGTCTCAAGACAAAAAATAATATTTCCAGTTGACTGAGGATCAGTGGGAGACGCCGATTTTGCTCAGCTCATGTGACAGTGCACTACCGCCCAGGGACCCCACTTGTTCCACAGGGGAACCGTGGAGGGGTTCCTAAGGCACAATAGGGAAGGGAGGCGGGCACCAGTCTGGGTCACAGCTGGCAGCCTGGACCCCTGAACACTGGTCCCGCTGCAGGACACAGCGGCCAGCATGTGTTGTGAGTTCCTGGTGGATAGTGAAAAAAAAGAGATGGAGAAAAAGAGAAAAAGGCTGGGTAGATGCATGATGGGATGGATGTAGGAGAGAGATACCGGGCAGTTCAGGTCCCAGTCTCCTACTCCCTTGGCTCACTGGCCAGGGGCCAGGTAGGAGCACCTGAGCAGGGGTGTCAGGCGCTGGGCACATCAGTCCAGGACCATCCTACTTGGCAGATTCAGAGTGAGAAGTCGCCGGCGCAGATGCGGGCATGGACTCCTTCGTCCAGGGGCAGGTAGCGGCCCTGCTTCAGGTCTAGAAAGAAGAGCCGGTCTGAGGTCTGGTGGGGGTCAAAGCCTTCACGCTGCAGCCGGGTCTTCTGGATCTTGAAGGTGCCTAGAGGTGGGGGAGGGAAGAGGTAGCTCTGCACAGGGCTTTCTTCAGCAGTAGCTGCCTCTTGGCTCCACACCCTTCCGTTCCTAAGACCCGTTCTCTCAGTACTTCATGCAGTTGTCTCGGCACTGAGTTGCTGTATCTGAAGCTGCACCCCCAAAGCCCAAAAAAGGTATCTTGTGTTTTTGTTATTGTTCTTAGTTTTGAGAAACAGGGTCTTACTCCGCAGTCCATGTTGGCCTCAATTTCAAAATGATCCTCCTGCCTCTTGAGTATTGGGGTTAGGTGGAGGAGCCACCATACTCATCTGAAAAGATTATCTGGCCTATTAAGAAAAGGGCTGGGGGCTGGAGAGACGGCTCAGCAGTTAAGAGCGCTGGCTGCTCTTCCAGAGGACATGGGTTCAGCTTCCAGTGCCCACAGATCAGCTCACAACTGTCTGTAACTCCTGCTCCAGGGACACCCTCACACAGACATATATGCAAGCAAACACCATTCAATGCTCATAAAATAAAAATAAACAATTTTTTAAAAATAAACAAAAGGAAAAGAAAAGGCTTGGAGCTAGGCAGGAGTGGCGCACACCTTTAATCCCAGCACTCGGGAGGCAGAGGCAAGCGGATCTCTATGAGTTCCGGGCCAACCTGGTCTACAAAGTGAGTTCTAGCACAGGATGGTCTACAGACAGAGTTAAGAAAAACCACCCCACGGCAGGTGGCTGTGGGCCCTCATTTTACACAGGGAGTAGGAGTAAATGGGTCCCAAGGCAGGGGCTGTACCTGTAGTATCCACCTGGGGCAGAAGACGCAAGAACATGGGCCGGGCATAGGATGCCAGAACCTTCTGCAACTCCTGGTACATGGAATTAGGGTCCAGCTGGCTGTGGGGATCTGCTATGGCCGCCATACCAGCTTTCCCCTCCACTCCTGCAAAGGGGGCACAGCTGAGAACACCCTGTCCACTTACCTAGCCCTGGTCTCTAATCTGGGACTTCCCAACGGGGATCTCGCTAGTACCCATGTTATAAGAGGCCGTTTCCAGCCTCCTGATCCTGAAAAAGGGTCCCCCAAACTGAAGCTCAATCTTAAGAGAGGGGAATGGATTCACAATCTAATCAGCAACCTAGTTCTCCAGGCTGTGTGGCCCAAGGATACTAATGTACCTGCAGTACCTTCTGGATAGACTCCCCGGGGCTCCTGCACCCCACGACCACCCCGTGTCCCCAGCTTGCCTGGCACAGCCACCCCATACACCGCCACATCCGTCTGGCCCAGCAGGCGGCTCAGCACAGCTTCCACCTCAGTAGTGGACACGTTCTCCCCACGCCAGCGAAAGGTGTCCCCGCTGCGGTCTCGAAAATACATGTAGCCCAGCTCATCCATCACCAGCACGTCACCTGCACGGGAGAGGGGCAGGTGGGCTCGGGCTTCACTCCTTACAGCCAGCAGGGTCGCGGCTCCGCACCTGAGAGGTAGGCGCTGTCGCCCTTGCGGAAAACACTGTGGGCAATCTTCTTGCTGGTGGCGCTGTCACTAACATAGCCATCAAAGCGGCGCAGCGGGTCCTGCTGGTTGATCTGGCCGACAAGAAGACCGGGCTCCCCTGGAGGAGGCGACACAGGCTGAGTGCAGGTGGAAGCTATGGGGTCCCCAGCTCCCCGAGGCACTGGGCAAGGGCCATGCTCACCGGGCTGGCAAGGGATACAGAGGCCCTGGGCATCCCGAAGTGGCTCCATCGTGTCCTCGTTGACCTTGACCAGGCGGATGGGGTAGACATGCGTGAGGATGCGGCTGTTAAAGCCGCAGGAGCCGACCTAGAATGGATACGGTGGTGAGCACACCACAAGCGCGGTGTTCACAGTACCCGGGCAGTGGGAGCCGGCCAATGCCGTCCTGCACCACACAGCTGCGAACCTTCCCGTCCATGTTGGCGATGCTGCAGTTGCACTCGGTGGCACCGTAGAACTCGCCAATCTGCCTCACGCCAAAGCGCTGCGTGAACTCCTCCCAGATGGCCGGCCGCAGCCCGTTGCCCACAGCCAGACGCACGCGGTGCCTCCGCTCAACATCCCGAACAGGCTGCCTCAGCAGGTAGCGGCAGATCTCACCAATGTACTGCACTACCTGCGGGTGGCCAGGGTGGGGCCCAGGCAAGGCCCAATCAGAAGCAGGGCCTGGTGTGAAGGGTGCTCCCAGCATCCTAGCCTCCGTGCCTTGCCTATGCCTAACCCTTCACCAAGGGCTCTCTCCGCCCAGAGAGCTGATCCTACTCTTGGCCTCCTGCCCCTTCAGAAAGAACCCAGCACTGTCCAGGCAGCACCTGGAGGCACTCAGGCTCCCTGGCTCCACCCCAGCTGCACTAAGGTCCCAGTTTCCCTAACTGTAAAATAGGTACAGTATCTTTGGTGATGATACTATAGACTCCAAAACATTTACACAAAGTTTTTAGCGTTCTAGGGACACAGGGTGTCGCCTTTCCCCACCATCAAGGTGGGCCGGCAAAGTAGGCAGGGCCTAACTAGATAGGACCACCTCCTCAGACAGAGCATGGCCTGGTCTGGTACCAAAGAGCCTAAAGAAGAGAAGCAGGATCTGCCCAGTGGGACCCAGCCTGCCTATAATTAGTGTGGCCTTGCAGGGAGGTGTGGCACACAGAGGATGAAGCTTGCCCAGAAAGGACAAAGGATTTGCATGCTACAGCTGGGACGGAGGGGAACAGGCCTTGAAGGATGCCCCTCGATTGACTGAGTGGGGTGGGAGCCTAAGGGAGAGGCGGGGCCTAGGCCAGGCCTAGGGTGGAATTGGCTAAGCAAGGAGTGCCCCAGGCCAGGAGGGGCGTGTCTGAGCAGGAGGGGTAGGGCTTGGTAAGTCTGGGGCCACACCGCAGTCTGTCCTAGCAGCTTAAGGCAGGGTCTGGGTAGAACAGGAGAGGGACACAAGGTAGAATCAGAGCCAGAAAGGCATGCCCTGAAGCAGGTATTGGGCCCAGATGAGTCCCGCAGAGAAGAATCTCCCCATGAGGAGACAAAGCCTGAGCCCAGAAGACTGCTGGGGCCCAAGGGGCGGGGCCTACCGTGCAGTTGTACTTTACACAATCATCCCAGAAGCGACTGGCGGAGAACTTCTTGCGCAGCACCACTGTCAGGCCGTAGATGACACACTGTCCCACGCCCATGATGTTCCCTAGAGGGAGGGTGGCTGTGAGGCTCCCTGGGGGAATCTGCCCATGCCCCTGGGTGCCTGCGTACCTGCAGAGTGGTAAAGCGGCAAGCAGTCGTAGAGCACGTCAGCGGGCCGCATGCTGTAGGAATGGTGGCCGAAGGCTGCGATGCGGTAGTACCTGTGGGGAGAGGCAAGTCACCAGAGAAGGCTGGAGGCGACACATCTGGGGAGGGGCCCTGGTCTGGAGAGAGAAGACCCTGAGCCCCTTGGGAAGGCTGCCTAAGAGTGGCGCATGGAAAGGTTCCAAGGCTTAAAGGACCATGGTAGAGGAGGAGCTGGGGGCCAAGGCGACCAAAGCCACAGCCTGACTCAGAAGGGCCAAAGCAGAACCAGGATTCAGGATATGAAACCCTCAAGGATGCAGGCCAAGGCAGGGGCAGGGGCGGCAGGAGAGGGGAGCTGCAAGAGGCTGACAGGAGACTGGTGGCTCAGGCAGAGGGGAGGAGGAAGGAAGAGAGCTCACCTACTGTGCACCACAATGGCTGCCTTAGGGAGCCCCGTGGTCCCCGAGGTATAGATGTAGAACAGCCGATCTGCAGGAGAAGCAGGCATTGGGCACCGTGAAGCTGAGGGCAGAGGTGAGGGATGGCAGGGGGTCCTCCACTTACCATCCATGCCCTTGCCTGGGGCTTGCGCCAGGGGTGTGGTGGGCGCCTCAGTGAGCATTGGGTCCAGGAGCTGTGTGTCAGGCAGGATGCTCTCAGGTCCCAGGTCTCCCAAGCAGAACTTAAGCAGGCTCTTCCCCAGCTGTTCACTCACCTCCGCCACCGCTGTGGTGACAGAGGTTCAGGGTCATAGTTAAGAAGCACCCCTGGCCAGAATCTCCCTATCCCTGAGGTCCGTAGGTCCCCACCCTCATGATATCCACCAGGGCTCACCCGCGGCCATCTCTCTGCCATAAATGAGGGCCTTGGCAGCCGACGTGCCCAGGCAGAAGACCAGGGGCTCCCGCCTCAGGTTGACATTGAGCAGTGCAGCCACCACACCGGCCTTAGACAGGCCTAGCCACAACCCCACAAACTCAGGCCGGCCCTCCAGAAACATGGCCACCACATCACCCGGCGCAAATCCCAGTTGGCGGAACAGGTTGGCCACCGCATTGGAGTAGGTGTCCAGCTGGGCGAAGGTCCAGCATACACCGCTGCCTGCATCCACCAGCGCCAGGCGCTCAGGTTGTCTCTGGGCCACAGCCTGGAAGATGCGCGGGATTGTGTCTCCTGCTCTCCGGTGCCGCCGCAGCTCCAGCCGTACACGAATCAGAACAGAGAGGCCACTGCAGAGAAGGGGACAGCGCCACTGTCCAAAGATGCCTCTGGCCTCAGTGCCCCTATTACAGGCCCCAGGACAATCGGGGGACCAGTATGCTTAGTCCTTTAATGGCTGGTATCTTAGAGCAGGGAGCATTTACAAACCAGGCGGAAAGCTATGAATCTACAAAGCCAGCCTGTCTACCACGTGAGTATTAGTCACCAAATAGTCTTCTCTGGATGGCCTGGTGTCCTGAGCATTGGGTGTCAAATTCTTTGTGTTCTGTGATGTTGCAATTGAACACAGGCTTAGCAAGCAATCTACTACCTAGCCTCTCACTGAGGGATTCTAGGCCTGGGCTCTACCCTTGGGCCACACTGCCCAGGCCCTCACTGGAGGATTCCAGGCAGAATTCCACCCCTGGGCCAAGCCTTAACCCCTCACTAGGGAATTCTATACAGGGCTTCAAGCCACGCCCCTAACCCCACCACCACCTTTTTTTGAGACAGGGTTTCTCTGTGTAGCCCTGACACTCACTCTGGAACTCACTCTGTAGACCAGGCTGGTCTGAAACTTAAGAGATCTGCCTGCCTCTGCCTCCTGAGTCCTGGGACTAAAAGTCTGCGGCACCACCGCCTGGTTCTGGGTCTGAGTCAGTGTCTCCCTAACTGCCCTCTACCCAGGAGCTTGCATTCCTCTCACCTCAGTATCTAGGTACCTGGTTGGCAGGCCTGGCTATCAGGAAGGTCTCAGCTCTCATCCTTGTTCCTCTCTCTGGGGATGTCCCTTGAGTATCCTACCCATCACCAGAGGACACAGGACACCCAGACCTGGTGACCATAGGCAGTCCAAGAGGAGCCACCAAATATGCCAGTGCCTTAGACTCCCACTTGATAACTCCTTGCTTGCCCAGGCTAGCCTTGAACTCATGGCAACCCTGCCTTAAGCTACAGAACCCAGCTTCCTTCACTCATTCATCCCTTTCCTCATCTGTTCCTCCTTCATGTCCTCCCTCATCTGTCTGTCACCCCTCTGGCTGCTGACTCAGTGATGAGCACTGGGTAGAACTGACTGTGCTGGGGAAGGAGGAGAACAGTCACAATGAGAGCTCTAGCCAGCGGGGCTGCCAAGAGAGATGGGTGGCTTCCTCACAGCGGCGCAGAGGTCTTGAGGAATGTGCCCTTAAGCTCATTCATCAGGTGGCTAGAGATGGGAGCGAGGACATGTTAGGCAAGCACTCTACAAACTAAGCCTCCAAAGCTTAGTTTCTCTCCAAAGAGCTAACACCTCCTATGTGTCTGGGTGAGACTCAGAGGGGGAAAAGACACATGCTCTTCGTTGGTCCCATCCCAACTATCTCCCAGACACACAGGGATTCCTCGAACAACCCCAACACCCTTCTGCTGCAGTTTCTTTGCACAGGCTGCAAAAGCCATGCCCTCTCCTTAGCATCCATAATCCTTTCCCTGGCCTTGGTTCAACTACTCCATGCTCAGAAAACACTCCAGAGCCCAGAAGTGCTGCCCTGTCTTGGCATCTATTCCCTGGCACCCAGGACTTTCCACAGCCATGGACTGCTGCTGACTCACTTCCTGTCCTGCTCTCTTTCCTGGAGAGACAAGAGGGAAAGAGCAGGGCATGGTAGCAATCCAGCCACTTGTCATCTTAGCATTCAGGAAGCTGAGGCAGGAGAGAATGGGAGTGTGAGGCCAGCCACTGCTATGGAAAACTGGAGAGAAGGCTCAGTGATGAAGAGCACTGGCTGCTCTTGCAGAGAACCTGCATTTAATTCCCAGTCCCCACCTGCGGTTCCCAACTATCTGTAGTTGCAGTTCTTGTTCCAAAGCTCTCTTCTGTCTTCTGCAGGCACTAGGCATGCACATGGCACATATATACATACATGCAGGCAAAACATTTGTGTACATGAAAATAAATTTTAAAAACTAAAAAATATTAAACAAAAATAAATTTAAAAATAAACAAAGGGGCTGGGCAGTGGTGGTGCATGCCTTTAATCTCAGCACTCTGCCGGTAGAAGCAGGTGGATCTTTAAGTTTAAAGTCAGCCTGGTCTACAAAGTGAGTCCAGAAAAACCAGGGCTACACAAAGAAACTCTGTCTCAAAAAAAACAACAATGAATAAAAAACAAAGAAGAGGTGAGGGGGAAAGCCAGGAAAGCATTTGAGGAGGTGGCCAAGGCCCCCGGCTTCCCCCCCCCCCCCCGTTCAGCACCTGCCATAGATAACCCCAGGGGGAGAGGGGAGTCCTGGGCAGTGGGTCAACCAGGAATCCTGCAGCCCTCAGGAACAGCTGCTATTTCTGAGCAAAGCCACACATGCCCCAGAGTTGGAAGGGGTCATCAGCACTGAAGGCAGGCATGGGGGTCATGTTGAAGATTTTACAGGAAAAATAGGAGAGGGACTCGGGCCCTGAGAACTGATAAATGCCATCAGAAAGGTTGTCATTAAAGCAGGAGACCATGAGTTCAAAGCTATATACAGTGATTGTGTGACTAGCCTGGATTACAGGAGACAGGGCCTCCTTAAAAATCTTACCTCAAAGCTGGGTGAAGTGGTGCATGCCTGCAATCCCAGCACTCGGGGAAGCAGAAGAAGGTTGATCTCTGTGAGTTCGAGGCCACCTAGTGAGGCCAAAGTGAGTCTGGGACAGTCAAGGCTACACAGAGAAACCTTGTCTCTGAAAAAAAAAATTGCCTCAAAAAAGCATAATTATAATGTTTAAAAGTGTGTATACATATATGTATATACATATTTATATATGTATAAATATATATATATTTACATATATATTTACATATATATATTTATTCAGGTTTTTCAAGACAGGGTTTCTCTGTGTAGCTTTGGCTGTCCTGAGACCTTTGTAGACCAGACTGCCTAGAACTCATAGAAATCTGCCCAACTCTGCATCCCTGAGTGTGGGATTAAAGATATGTACCACAATGCTTAGCTTAAAATTCTTTAAACTTGGAAAAAAAATTCATAGAGTGTGTCACTGTGAGGTCTGGATATCCTAGAACTTGCTATGTAGAGCAAGCTGGCCTCAAACCTAGAGACCTGCCTATCTCTGCCTCCTGAGTGTGAGATTAAAGGTATGCAGACTGTCCTCCGACTCCCACACGTTCATGAGCATTCACACGGGTCCACACACAAATAGTGTAAAACAGCCAATATGTCTACTGGTTTGACTCACATGACACCCTGACACTCAGAGGCAATCTGAGATAGGACAGACAAACTCACAGGCATCTGTGCGCAGGATCATTTTTGGATGTTTGTAAACTGAGGAGAATGTTAAGTTTTAAATTCTGTTGGGTTTGTTGTTGTTGTTGTTGTTTTCAAGATGGGCTTTCTCTGTGTGTGTAGCCTTGGCTGTCCTGAAATTCTGTCTGTAGGCCAAGCTGGCTTCAAACCTACAGCTGTCTGCCTGCCTCTGCCTTCAGAGTGCTGGGATTATAGGAATGTGCTACCACAGGTGGCTAGTTTTGAATTTTTTGTTTCATTAATGTATTCATTCATTCACTGTGCATGTGGAGATCAGAAGATGACATGTGGGAGTCAGTTCTGCCCACAGTGAAGGTGATGGGGATGGAGTTCAGGTGGTCAGACGAGGAGGCAAGCCTACTCATCCATCTCACTCACCCAAAGGAGTGACATCTGAGTCACAGGTGTATGTGCACATGTGTTCCCTCAAGAGGTTAAGTAAGCCAGCAACTTCCCACTCTAGCTCAGTACTGTGCATGGCAAGCCGTCTGCTTCCTTGGGCCTGCTGTGTGTTCCTGCATGGTGACCGTGTGTTGGGAAGCAGCCCCAGACACACTGTCTTCCAGGATCTGTGACCTTCACTGAGTGCAGACAAGCTGCCAAAATATGGTGGCTAAATAAGGCGGGTACACAGAGGTCACAAGTCATGTGTTGCTCGGTGGATGAACAAATGTCCTGAGCTTGGCTGCTAGCCCACACCTGCCATCCCAGCACAGAGCGACAGGGCAGGACGAGGGGCTCTAGTTCCCCTAACTACAAAGCAAGACCCTGCCTCAAGATGAAATTGGGAGCTGGGGAAACATCTCAGTGGTACTCAGCACCCACGTGGTAGCTCACAACTATCTGTAACTCCAGTTCCAAGAGAGTCGACGCCTTCTTCTGACCGCTGGGGACACCAGGAATGTATGTGGTACATGAAAACACACGCAGACACACACATGGTGAAATACCCATGCTTGCATAATAAAAAAAATTAAGTAACAATTTTTAAAAATTGACTTTTAATGCTCGTCCTGTGGTCAAAGTCTTCTAGCCTGGGACTCAGGCTATGTCCTCCAGGGTATTTGTGGAGGTAGAGCCTGGGCTCCTCAGCTGAGATCCTAGACCACAGCCAGGGACCAGCCTCCGCAGAGGACAGTGAGGCTACAGCCAGAGCACAGCGTGGCTAGTGAACAGAGTGAGAAAAACAAACCCCACCACCAAAGACAAAAGTGAGGTGGCCCAGGCAAAGACATTTGACCCCAGCATTCATTAACCACCCAGCATATACCAAGCACCCTGCTGTCTAAAGCTGCCCTCCACCATAAGGCTGTCCACATGCAACTGGGATTCAATGGATAAGCCTTTGGCTCAGAGCTGTGAGCTATCACAGATGGGGTCACACAGCAAGAGGACAGAATGACTCAGAACTGAACAAATCTCCCAAGATCCTTCATAGGCTTACCATAGTACACATGCGAATGATGTATACAGTAGGTGCTCAACGCAGGCACCTCAAAGAAAGCATGCCGCTCAGGGGCCTGAATGAGAAATAAGAAGATGGCCCAAGGTCCACAGTCAGACCCCGGGTTTCTACCTCCACCACGTGTGCTGAGCACGTGTGCTTTGAGCACAGCTAACTGCCATGAAGATGGTGGGTGTGTCAGCCGAGGAGACAGGGCTGTGGCTGCAGGTAACTCTTCTTTCTGAAAGCTGCAAACTTCTTCTGGAACCAGGCCACAGATGGTGGGTCTGTAAGGCAGGGCAGGTTCCAGCAGCACTGTGGGCCTGTCAGAGCCCTCCCTCCAGTTTGCCACTCCCATCAGCAGGCCCACGCTGGCAGCCAGGGATCACCGTTTTGTCCCTACCACATGCTCTGGAACACAGGTTGGCAGCTGCCCAAGCCACCCCCACACTGCGTACAAAGACACCTCTGTCCAGCCTGGCCCTTCCCAGGGCCTCTCCCACCCCCAGCTTCTTTCATCCAGAGCCCCAGGACTCGGGCCGGCAGCAAAGCAGATCCCTTGGGAGAACCGGCAGGGCCTGACAGACGTTTCTGGACGGTAGCAGAACTGGGCACCGCTGTGAGGGGGATATCCGGCCCTGGAAGGCTGAGGTGAGGGGACCAAGAGCTCAAGGCCATTCTGGGCTTCAGTGAGACCCAGTTTCAAAAACATCACACACACACACAGACAAAGAGAGCTGGAGAGAGGGCTTGGCAGCTAAGAGCACCCGCTGCTCCTGCAGAGGACCCACACAGCAGCTCACAACCATCTCCAACACTAATTCTATGGGATTCAGCATTGTCACACAAACATACATGCAGGCAGGCTACCAATGCAGATAAAATAAATAAAATCTTGAAACAAAGCATCAAAGACAAAGGAGAAAAGATAATTCCAAAAGCAAAGGCTGTTCCCAGTGGCCGGCCAGGTCTGGAGTCACACTGCTTGCTCCTGACAATGGCTACCTGTGTGACACTGGGTGCGTTACACGTATTAATTTTATTTTTCATGTGTATGCGAGGGCAAGGATGTATGTATGTGCACACATAGGCGCAGGAGCCTGCAGAGGCCAGAAGGTGGTGGCTGATCACCTAGAAATTGAGTTGGCTTTCTGGAAGAGCAACAGTGTTTCCAAGTACTGAGCCAGCTCCCCAGTGGCCTGTTACCCCAGAGACTGAGGCAGCAAGATGTCCAGTTTCAGGGCAGCCTGGGCAAGAAAGACAGAGGGAAGCAGGGTAAAGAGAGAAAAGGAAAAAGAAAACATGGGAAGCTGAATTCCATAAGAGCCCATCTCAAAAGGTCAAAGGGTGTGGCCGGGGTTCAGCTGGCAGCGCTTGCTCATCATGCACAGAGCCCTGCTCTACGTGCCCAGAACTGCCACAACCAGATGTGGTGACACAAGCATGTACCCCAGTACAGGGGAGGTAAAGGTTCAAGGCCATCCTCAGCTCCATGAAGAGTTCAAGGCCACCTGAGCCTGTCTCCAAAAGCAACCCCCTGGGTGCCTCACACACTAGTGGCTCTTACTCCTCAGTCTTCTCTGACCACACTAGGAACTTGCATTGAGTGAAGTTTCTTCACTACTTTGAGAGAAGAAAACAGAAAGAAAAAGCCCAGGAGGCAGAAGGCAGGTAGGTGAGAACCAGGGAAGAGACAGCTCAGAGCCCGCGAGCTGGTGCTCCCCGCCCCCAGCCCTACACCGTTCTGCTCTCCTCTCCATAAACCTGTTTCCTCACTTTCAACAATGCTCAGTCTGCTCCCCAGAAGGACCCACAGGGCTGACCTGAGACTTTGAATTCCAGCAACACTAAGATTACTGCAGAACGCCCCCAGCTCCCTTCAACAGTACCCTGAAAGACATCCCAGAGCCTCCACGGAGACCCCTGCTACATACGGTGACCTCACAGATCCTGGAAATGCCCAAAGTTCCACACTCAGTCATCCAAGTGGCCAACACCCTTAGAGTCCTTAGTCCTTTAGGGTCCCCAAGACAATCCTTCACCCCAAACCTGTTCATTCCAAGAATCTGGAACAGTGGGTTACCCCACTAATGCCCCAGAGCCTTCTCAGTCTCCACCAGAACCTCCAGCTCCCTCAACCCTCCAGGTACCCACTCTAACGGTGGCCACCTACCAACCTAACCGCACACCAAGTCCCAATTGCGTACTCAATTCTCTCCAGACTCCTTTTCTGTCTCCTGCAGGACCCCATAGAGCCCTCCAATGTCACTCCACCTTCAGACCCCGTCCCCAGCCTATAAAACCAATTCCAGGCCACAAAGGGACCCTCACATCACCTTGCAATATCACCTTGGATAGCCAGAGAGACAACCTGCATCCATGACCCCCTGAACTTTCAACCCCATCCACTTACAAAAGATCTCGCCTCGCCGTCTTGCAGACGATACGCAGGAAGCGCCAGCCGCCGCCGCCCACGTACACACCGAACGCCGCCGCCGCGCTCCAGGTCCACGGAAGTCCCAGCAGCCAAAGCACCGCCAGGGAGGCCACCGAGGCAGTTCCTGCTCCGGGAACCCGCATCCTGTGGTGCACACAGCTGAAGTCGCGGACGCCGCCCCCAACCCTAGTCCTGACCCGGCCCAGGAGACATCCCAGACCCTGGCCAGGTTACATCTCCCCAGGCACTGACCTAAAAATAAAAACATTTACTATGAAGCCTGGCCCCTCCCCCGGGTGATTACCTAGGAACTAGGACCCGCCCCACTGCCTCTGAGGCTCCAGGGAAGCCCAAATCGAACCAGCTTCCTCAATTCAACCCGCCTCGAGGCCTAGGATTGGCCACATCCCGCCCTCTCCCAGCCCCAGAATTTCTACGTCATCAATGCCAGACCCCGCCCCATGCCTTGACCACGTGGCTGGACGTCCACACTCCCAAGCTCCACCCCTGAGCTTAAACCCTCCAAGCTTGGGGTCGCCTTCGTACCCCGCACACACCCGGGCCCTCGGCAGCCAACGGTTCAGGTCACGCCCTAATAGTGCCTAACCCCTTCATCTGTGTCCCAAAGGCCACGCACTGCCTCAGAGCCCGGATGCTCCCTGAGGCTGCCTCTAACTCCTACCTAGCCCTTGGTAGCTAGACCGCGCCCCCAGGTGCGATCTCTGCCTCCGCCCATAGGTGCGAGCCTCAAACCAAAGTCCCCAACCTGATCCGGACCCCATCCTCACATGTGGCCGGTGGCTCCGGGCCAGCGCACCTGTGCGCGCTCTTTCCCTCAGTGGCCCCTGCAGGTGAGGCCCACGGCCCCGCCCCGCCCTCAGCGGGGCCCACGGCTCCGCCTCTATCCGCACCGGCGCCCCTGGCCCCGGACCCCACCCCCGGTGATGCCTATGACCCCGCCCCCAGGCGCGGGCCCGCCCCCGGTCCCCGGTCGAGCTGACATTCGCAACCCAGATTCCACCTGGGCCTCCCGCGCCGCCTCCAGGCCTTGTCAGTCACCGTTCGCGGGGAGGCCGGGTCCGTGCCGCTCACCAAGCACCTAGCTCCGCCCCGAACCCCTCTTCCCCGCTGCCTAACGCTCCTAGGCCCTCACCTGGCTCCGTACCGGCCAACCCCTTCCGGAGGCCTGGACCATAGAGAGGATGTGAGGGCCAGAGAGCCCGTGGCCCAACGAAACTCTTGAGCTAGAGCGGCCGGCCCAGGATACCTACTAGTCTCCAGGGCAACGGAGAGAGGTCCCAGCTTCCCGACTCGCAGGTGCCGAGGGCGGGGCCATGGCTCTAGGGGGCGTGGCTCCATGGCGCCGAACCCAGAACACGCGCAAGATCCCCAGCGCCGGAGGCGCGCAGGGCCTACGCAGGGTTCTCCTGTGCCGGAGCTTGCCTGACCCAGCTTGTCCTAGATACAAGCCTGGAGGCTTCTCAGCATTCCAGACTCCCAGAGAGTAGAAATGCACACCCTGGGGGCCGCAGAGGCCTCAATCTTGAAGATAAGGAGCCACCACACCCCAGTTCTTCCTCCCCCAAACCTTATAAATCACATTCCATAATCGCAAGGTAGTATCAGGCCCATATCAAGTCTCCACGCTTCCTCGACATGAGCCCCTCTTGCACTCCAGGAGCCTTCTACGAGATCCTGACTCAACCGCAGCTTACTTTGTTGCTCCCCAGGGGCAGGGTCTCCCTGTTTGCGCCACAGATTCCTAAGGGCCCATCCGGAGGCGCTCCTATCCCTAGTCTCCTGCTGGGGTGCCCCGACCCTGGTGTCAGGCTAACCTGCTCAGGCTTGCAGAATTCCGGCCCTCGCAGGTTCTTGCAGAAACTCCTGCAGGAGACCTGGACAGGGAACTTCTGGGCTCAGGCCGAGTTGGTGGGTCCCTTCAGGGGATGAGCCCTTTGCAGAGTCTTGAGCGCTTCTCACTCAGAGCGCCCCTGTGTGCCTCTTCCCTGCTCCTCCCTCTCAACCACCCTCCCACGCCCCCTGCCCACCCTGCGGGCTTGCTTGTTTTCTGACCCGTTTGGCCGACCTTCCCACAGCTCTCTTGGGGGGAGGCCAGCCTGGGCCGGCATCCAGAGCCACTCCAAGGCCAAGGCTGGGCAGACGCCGCCCCACCCCCGCCCGAAGCTGCCATTGGTCTCTTGGAGGAGGGTGGGTGGCTGGGGTGGGGGTGCACTGAAGACACTGGACCCAGCTAGCCAGGGGTCAACAAAGATCTGTCTCTAGAGCGGCCCTCTGTCTATTGCGGTCACCCCATTTTACAGGTAAAGGCATTTTACTGAGTGCTGCGGCCTGGATGCAGCCCTCCTCCCGGCCCTCCACCTCGATCGCGACCTCCTCCTGTTTCCATATTCCTGGAACATCTCCTGTGCCCTTTGCCCCACTTCCTCTCGCCACCGCGTGTCCTCCCCCTTTTCTCTCCTTCCCCTCCTCTTCTTCTCCAAGTCTACAGAGTGCCAAAGTGTAAGCATCCGGCTCCTGACCCCTCATCAGATGTCTGCACCTGCTCCTCAGTCCCAAACATATGAAAGGTTGCTGGCGGCTGGTGGGGTGTCTCCGCGGGAAGGGCACTTGCCGTCAAGTCTGGGGACTTCCGTTTGATCCTCGGGATCAACTTAATGGAAGAGAACTCCTAAAAGTTATTCTTCACCCTCTAAGCATACGACACTTAATACACACACAGAAACACACACACACACGAAAAAAATAAAAATAAAGGATAGTTGTCAATGTTTTGGTTTATGATCTGTAAACATGTTTTTTGTTAAAATTCCATTTTGGAGATTTTAGTTTGTCCACACGTGTTAAGTGTCTCGTGTGGAGCATGGACTTTACCAGGTGGAATTAAATTCTGAGAACTTTGAGGTGTATAAATATGACAGCCCAGAGAAAGAAGGTGCAGATCCTTGGAAGAAGACTGCTTGCTGTTGGTTCATCCTGCTGTTGCATTTGCTGTTTGCTGATTTGCTTTTTATCTGGATTTCTGGACGACTGATATTGGTCTTGTCCCTAAAAGAATCCTACAACCCTACCCAGTAGGAAGCAGCAGAGAGCTCTGCCCCTGTCCCCACTAACCTTCTTGCCCTCCTACCCAGAGTTGGGTGTTGGAAGGGAGGTAGAAGTGTTTAATAACCCTAAATAAAGGAGGATTGTTAAAAAATAAGGTAGGTTTGTTAAGAGAGAGAGAGAAAGGAAGGAGGCTTTTGAGGTTGAGGTATCCTGGACTATAAACCTAGAAGGGGCTCGGTTGGTAGAGTGCTAGTCTAGGTGCAGGTAGCCCTGGGTTCCCTTACCATGTTAACAAGGCAGGGAAGTGGGAAGTTCAAGGTCATCCTTGGCTACCTAACAGCTGGAGACTGCAATGGATCAGAGACCTTGGAGAGGGAGGGAAGTCTCCTGCCCCCTACACCTGTAAAGCTGGCGCAGGCTGTGTTGGTGACCAACCAAGGAGATAACCCACCCTCAGAATGTTCCTTCCTTTATCATCTGCTTGAAATGATGGGGAAAGCTGAGCACGAGCAGACGCTTCCTGTCACTTTAATCTTCCATTTTCAGCTAAGCCCACCTCCCAGCTACATTTCTATCTTTTTAAACAATCACTTTTGTTAGTAGTTATATAAAAATGATGCCACGCACACAACAGAAACAGGTATTATATGGAAGAGATTTACTGGATGGTGATGGAGAAAGAGAAAGAAACATGGTGTGGGGAGGGGCACCCCACAGAGCAAAGGGAAGAGCAAGAGGGTAGAAGTAAGAGAGCGACAAAGTGACAAGTTGGTTCTCGGAACCTGCCTGTCAGGTGTAACTACTTGGTGGATGACACATGATGACATCCTAAGTTGCTGGGCAACCCAGAAACAGGCTACCTAAAAACTAACAACCTTCAACTGAACTTGTGTAGGACTGAAGAGAGGTACTTGCACCAAGCCTGATGACCTCAGTCCCAGCCCCAGGGCACAACAGAAGGAAAGAACCAACGTGGGTCCGTTGTCCTTTGTTCTCCATAAGTGCATGTGAGACCACCTGCCATAATTCCTGTTAGAACAACAGAGCCTGCTTAGAAGTGGGTTCCTGAATAAGTCTCGGGATTTATTGTCTGGCAGCAGACACCAGGATTCATACACTGGCACAGCGTGAGGATAAGGGTCAACCTTGGCTACATAGTGAATCTAAGAACAGCCTGGGCTACAAGAAACCATTTCTCAAAATCAAAAATGAGGCCAGGCAGGGGTGACACACACCACTAATCCCAGCACTTGGGAGACAGAGACAGGAGGATCTCTGTGGGTTCAAGGCCAGGCTGGTCTACAGAGTAAATTCCAGGACAGCCAGGGCTACACAGAGAAACCTTGTCTCAAAACCAAACCAAAACCCAAAAAGGTTTCTTTGAACTCTACCTGAGCATGTCCATGCTCAGAGCACAGACTGTGGCTGCCTTGAGTGACACACTCACCTTGGAAAAGTTTATCTGTGTTTTGACAGTTGGAGGGGTAGGGTGCTGGAAACCTCTGAGTTTCCTGATATAGTCTGGGTCATGAGAGGGGACAGAGAAGGGAAGAGCCTGCAGTATTTATTTAGTTATTGTTGTTGTTTGGGTTTTGCTTCCTCCCCACCCCCCATGTTGCAGGTGATGGAAGCCAGGATCTGAGCCATGGTCCCAGCCCCTCACTGGGACTGGGAGATTCTAGGCAGGGGCTCCACCTCTGAGCCACATCCCAGCCCCTCACTGAAAGATCATAGGCAGGGGCTCCGCTTAGCCAACATCCCCAGACCCCCCTTCTTTTGGGCATATATCCCAGGATGTCCTGGAACTTGCAGTGATCTTCCTGCATCAGCACTGGCTCACAGGCTCTCTGTTTTGCTGACACCTTGCTGCAGCTTGGCCCTGTTGAAGGTCTGTGAGGCTTCCTGGCCCCTTAAAAACCAATGCTGGTTCTGTAGCGGTCAACCTACAGGAGGATTAGTGGCTAATCTGGCCTCTGAGGTTTCTATTCTTGAGGCTGGCCAAACCCAGTCAGCAGGCTCCCTGTGGCCAGCCTCTCCCACGCAGCTGCCATGGTATCCCTATTCTCTGGCCGCATCCTGATCAGGAACAACAGCGACCAGGATGAAGTAGAGACTGAGGCTGAGCTGAGCCATCGGCTGGAGAATCGTCTGGTGCTGCTGTTCTTCGGTGCTGGGGCCTGTCCGCGGTGCCAGGCCTTTGCCCCAGTCCTCAGAGACTTCTTCGTGCGGCTCACTGATGAGTTCTACGTGCTGCGGGCAGCACAGCTGGCCCTGGTTTATGTGTCCCAGGACCCCACCGAGGAGCAACAGGACCTGTTCCTCAGGGACATGCCTGAGAAGTGGCTCTTCCTGCCATTCCATGATGACCTGAGGAGGTAAGACCCCAGAGTAGCACAGGGAGGGCTTCCTGCAGAAGGTGTCTCTGTCCCAATACTAGAAGCTAGTGCAGAGAGAGGGGTTCTACTACAGCCCACTGAAGTGAACAGATAGCAAAGTCTCAGAAAAGCACATGAGGGCGGCTAGAGGTGGTAGCAGAAGCCTGCCATCTCAATACTTGGAAATAAAGGAGGAGGACTGCTACAAGTTCAAGTCTAGCTCTAAAAACAAAGCAGGAGGTAGCTCGGTTACAGCAGTGCCTGTCTGGCATCTGTGAAGACACAGTTCCATGTTGGAGCCTTTGCATACACCCAATGTGCCAGGCGCATTCTCAAGGAAGGTGGGTGTTGGCTGGACTATTAGGAGTCCGAGGCTAACCTGGACTATGTAGGGTGACCCTTGCTCCCAAACCAACAAATCCCACAAGAAATGAAAAATAAGGGAAAAGAATCCCTTCACACACCAAGAAGCTGCAAAATGAGAAGGGGCATGGCTTGGGAGTGTCAAAGCCCACAGCACAGCACCTTGGAAAGAAGAACTGCATCATTCCTGGGGCTCAGGTACAGGTGCCTTTAGCAGGGAGAGCGGGAGCCATGGGAGGTAACAGAGCCAGGGAGAGCAGGAGCCACTGTGTAAGCCGGTGGCTGACAGAGGACTTTACAGCCTGTGTCTATGTTAGAACTACCAGCTTTCTGGTTAAGGAGAATTACTGTGTGACGGGGTCTCATGTAGCCCACACTGGCTTCCAACTGGCCATGTAGCCAAAGCTGGCCCTGAGCTCCTGATCCTCCTATCTGTGCCTCCCAACTGCTGGGAAGACAGTTACCACACCCAGCATTTTTTAAATTTATTTTTGTGTGTGTGTGTGTTTGTGTGAGCATGTGTGTTGTAACATGCACTGCCTGTGTAATCCGTGGTGTAGCAGTTAAAGGCTGATGTCAGTCACTCCATTGTATTCCTTGAGTCAGGATCTCTCACTTGAACCTGGAGCTAACTAGCAGAAGCTCCAGGGGTCATGAGGGCCCCACACCACCCATCATGATCAGAATTGGGGCACCCCCTCTCTGGGTAGCTATGTGGCCTCTGCCCCACAAATGAGCAGCATTTCTGTCCCCAGAGCAGAAATACCAGCTACGAGGATCTGAGAGGAACCTTCTGTGAAGGACAAAGTTCATTCACCCTGATCCTGGACTGGTGTGCAAGCCTCTTATTCCAACGCTTGGGAGGCTGGGGTAGGAGGATCAGGAGTTCAAAGCCACCTTCTTCTATATGAACAGATGGAGGCCAGCCTGAGCTACAAAAACAAACAAAACTAAAACAACAACAAAAAATAAGCAGGAATCATAGATTAAGAAATTTGGCTGAAGCTGGGCACTGGTGGTGGTACACCTCTTTAATCCCAGCACTCAGGAGGCAGAGAGAGGCAGGCAGAGCTCTGTGAATTCAAGACCAGCCAGTCTACAGAGTTTCAGGACAGCCAGGGCTACACAGAAAAACCCAACTTGAAAACCAAACCAAACCAAAATAAAACAAAAAACAAAACAACAACAAAAAAAAAACAGCACTTGGGGTGAGCTGGGTGTGGTGACGGTTGCCTTTAATCTCAGCAGGCTGATCCCTGTGAGATTTTAGTCTGCATAGTGAGTTCCAGCACATAGCTTCCTAATGAGAATCATCCCTAAGAGTGGAGGGCATAAAGGGGGCTTTGCTCTGAGTGGGGTCCAGGAGATGCAGACAGCTTCTTGGTGGCTTTGAAACAATGAAATCCCTGCCCCTGCCTGTAGTGTGACTTATCTTGTGTATGTGTGTGTGTGTGGGGGGGGTATAAAGGACCCCTGTTGCTAGTTAACTGGCCGTTTGAGGAAGCCTTAGAACTGCTTGACCCTTGGATCTTCAGTGTCAGTTGCCTCTTGGATTTCTAGGAACAGGAGAGGATATAAAAAGCCAGCAGAGGCTGGGAGAGATTGAGTAGGACTGGAGTGGAGTCAGTAGAGTTAGAGAAGATAGTTGGTTCAGGAAGAAAGAAGAGAGAGTAGGTAGATAGAAGAGAAGAAACGAGATTGAGCAGAGTGAAAACAGACAGCTGAAAGTGAACTGGGCCAGGAGAAGCTGACTGTTGGGGAGCTGAGGGAGAAACCTTTGAAGGGGCTAACCTGAAAACTGGGAGGAGAGCTGGCCAGGGAGTTAAGAGAACTGGTTGCTATTTGCTGGAAAAGAAAAAGAACACACATTTCACACCTGCCCACTAAGGGCCTGTTGTGAGGTGCCAGCTGTACCCCAGTCAGGGTCTCCCCGGGGTCTCTGCACATACCCTGCCTCTCAGGACCTCTCTTTCCAGTTCTTCCGCCTCTCCCTCCATTCGTAAGATTTTAGTTCGGCCATCACCCCCTCTTTGCTCAGACTGAGGGAATTTGATAGCCTTTCACAGTATGCATTCACTCCACACGTGTCTCCCAAACATTCCTCAGTCGGCCTCGCTGTTTGCAATCTTCACACTGACAGCAGGAAAACAATAACACACAACACACAGCAGGTGGACAGGGAAAGCGAGGGGGCGGAGTTAGGGGGCGTCCCGGGAGAGGGAGGCTGTGACGGGCAGGTGCTCGGCGCCCCGGCGGAAGAGCGCGCCCGCAGAGCTGAGGGTTCCCCAGGGCTGGCTGACAGCGCGCTCCCCGCAGGGACCTCGGGCACCGATTCTCAGTGCGTCGCCTGCCTGCGGTCGTGGTACTCAAGCCGGGCGGGGACGTGCTGACCAACGACGCGACGGACGAGATCCAGCGCCTGGGACCCGCCTGCTTTGCCAACTGGCAGGAGGCGGCAGAGCTGCTGGACCGCAGCTTCCTGCAGCCCGAGGACCTGGACGAGCCCGTGCGGCGCAGCATTACCGAGCCTCTGCGCCGTCGCAAGTACCGTGTGGACCGGGAGGCCGGCCGGGGACGGAGCGGCTGCGACTCTGGTGACCCCCAGCGGGACCCGGGTGCAGGAGCAGAGCTCTGGTAACCCCTCCCAAGGTGAACCCGGGTACTGGGGCGACGCTCTGGTGACCCTTAGGGGAACCTGGGTACAGGGCGCAGTTCTGGTGAATCCCAGGGGAACCCGGGTTCTGGACAGAGCTCCGGTGATGACCCCCTCCCCAGGTGAATCCGGGTACAGGGGCGAGGCTCTGGTGACCCCCAGTAAAGGGGGCAGGTCTCTGACTAGCCTTCTCCTCCAAGTTCCTTATGTTCCCTAGACAGCAGCCCAGCTTGGCCTTGAACTCACCATGCCTCAGCCTGACTAACTAGGAGCTGGACTGACAGCCAAAGAAAAACAAGAGTTTTCCCTCCCCACTCTCCCCCAGTCCTTGAAAGACCGTGGACCCCCACAAATAGGTGCCGGGCAAGGTTTCCCAGGTTTTAGTGCGCGCTTCGCAAGCTTTCTACGCGCGGAACCCTGGCCTCGAAACTCCCGTCCAAATTAAAACAAACAAAATCCTAGTGCCGGGCGTGGAGCGCAGCGCTTGCCTGTGATTCGGCGTTAGCGCTTGCTGTCGAGCCTGGCAGGCCGGGGTCAGTCCCTGGAGCCCTCCTGGCGGAAGGAGAACCGATCCCACAGGTTGTTGACCACAGGGTTACCGCAGCACGCACATGCCCACACACTTACAAAGAAG
The DNA here is from genome assembly GCA_028658305.1 of Pachyuromys duprasi. Taxonomy (NCBI): domain Eukaryota; kingdom Metazoa; phylum Chordata; class Mammalia; order Rodentia; family Muridae; genus Pachyuromys; species Pachyuromys duprasi. The sequence goes on from CM053764.1 coordinate 64,530,096, forward strand.
TATATCTAAGTTCTGGTTTTTTCGAGACGGGGTTTCCATATGTAGCCCTGGCTGTCTCACTCTGTAGACCAGGCTGGCCTCAAACTCTCGGAGCCGCCTGCCTCTGCCTCCCGAGTGTTGGGATTAAAGGCGTGCGTCGCCACCACTTCCAAAAATAGATTAAGTTGTGCGCAAAACAACAAAAGACAACAAAACAAACAAACAAACAAAAACAAAGAGCTGTGTGTGAAGAAGGATCCGGAGTTCAAGGCCGTTTTTAGGCTACGTGAGACCTCGGTCCAGAGCGCCATTCCTGGGCTCTGAGGCTCCGGGACAGAGCCGAGGAGGGTGCGAATGTTCTCGCTTGGCCTGCGGCGCCCCTGGCGGCTCAGTGCAGATGGCGCGTGCGAGGAAGCCCGCAGCCTGACTTTCAGGGGCAAGAATCTGACCAGATGAGGGAAGAAGGCTGCTAACCAGCAGAGCTGGAACCGAAAGCAACCGCCTCCGTTCCCAACTTGGAGTAGTGAGGGAAAGGGAGGCTCAGCTGAATACATTCTAAGAATGCCTGCTGGGCACCAAGCCTGACCTGAACTCAATCCCAGGTACCCAGGTGCTGTAAAAACTTACTCCAAGTTGTCCCTTGACGCCCAGCCATGTGGAACTGACCTTTTGCTACTCTGTGGGTTCTTCTCTATCCCACCCTTCTCCACCCCTTTTCTTCTTCCCTTCCAACCCCCTAACACCACATAAGAGAGTAAAAGGGACAGCGAGGAAAGGAAGGAGCTCTCTGAATAAAGTCGGGGGTCAGAAAGGGGTCGACGTCATCTTCAGACTACTTCCTACTGATCAGGGACATCGAGTTCCTTGGGCCAAGTTTGCTCTTTGCCATCAGGATATCTAATTTCTTCTTGTTGTTGATTCTTCTTTGTGCACAACTACTTGACAAACTTCGACCAACAACAACCAACCAACCAACAACCCACCCCACCCATTCTCTGAAAAGTTCCCAGAATTCCAAATGTCACACACTCGGCAGAAACTATCTGCAGCTGGTAAAATCATGCTTCTGCTAGAGCAGGAGGCAAATCATAGTCAGCTGCTGTGAAGCAGCCGCACAGCCCACACCTGGGGTAAAACTAAAAATATAATAGTCTGTGTTTTTTAAAAGGAACCCAAATCCTCACTGTACCCTCATCCTCCACAAAGATAATAAATGGGGAATTTAAAAATTCTCATTGCTGTTATTTTGCTTTTTCACAGAGGGCTTCTCTGGCTGTCCTTGAACTCACTGTGTATATCAGGCTGGCCTCAAACTTGATGTCTCTACCTCCTCGGTGCCGGGATTAAAGCAGTGTGTCATCCTCACAGGCTGGAATTTTAAAATATTAATTAAAAAGGAAAATTAGAAATCCTCATCTGTGTGCAGTTGCCACAGGCGTTAGCCTGGAACTGGGCGGATGACTCCAAAGCGCCAGCGGGGGGGGGGGCAGGGGGCTCCCACGCACGACTCCAGAGCGCCAGCGGGGGGGGGCAGGGGGCTCCCACGCACGACTCCAGAGCGCCAGCGCGGGGGGCTCCCACGCACGACTCCAGAGCGCCAGCGCGGGGGGCTCCCACGCACGCACACCCCATTGGTAGCATCGTGAGTGACACGCGCCAAAGGTACATGCATCCCAAACGTCCACCCACTGACCAGTGGGCCAACTCCTGCAGTGTGTCCAGAGTGGAATATTGCTCAGCCAGCAACAGGAGCAGCACTGAGCAGGCTACACACGAGGCACTGAGCGACAGCAGCCAGACACAAAAGGCTTTGCCTGGCAGGAAACGCCCCGGGGAAAACTACAAAGGGCGCTGATGAGGCAGGGGCTTCCGGGAGTTCTGAGGGAAGTGGGGAGTGAGGGGATGTGGCTGTCTTAAAGAGATAATGCTCCCACTAGACAGAGGTGGGGTTGTATTGTAAATGTACTAAAAACAAAACACTGAGTTAAAAAAAAAAGGATACTTATTTGCAAGTTTCACCTCCGTTTGTGGAAAGTAACCATTTGAAAAGTGTTCTGACAGAACGTGGGAAAGGCCCAGGAAGCAGGGTGGTGGAAGGGTCCAGGTTCTGGCGCCGCACCAAGGGCAGCCCAAATGGAAGAAAGTGAACTGTTTTGTTTGAGGTCTCTACACAGTCCCAGCTGTCCTGGGCTCACTGTAGAGCAGGCTGGGCTCCCTGCCTCTGCCTCCTGAGTGCTGAGAAAGTGAATTACTACGAGGCCTGCCCCCTGATGGACCCTGATGGCAGTACAGGATCGGGTGAAAGGGCAGAGGCATACAGACATGGGAGTGCAGGCCTGGTGGGCTCCACACGGTCTACAGAGTTCCTTCCAAGACAGCCAGGGCTACACAGAGAAGCCCTGTCTGGAAAAAGCAATCAACAGGCTAGAGAGATGGCTCAGTGTTTAAGAGCACTGGCTGTTCTTCCAGAGGACCTGGGTTCAATCCCCAGCACCACGTGGCCTTCTGTAACTCCAGTTCCAGGAGATCCAACACACAGACATTTTTGCAGGCAAAACACCAATGCATATAAAATAAAAATAAATAAATCTTAAAAAGAAAGCGCAGCCAATAAAACAAAAAGCTGTGGAAGGGATCTGAGGAGATGATTGTGCAGCCGTGAGGACCTGAGGAGAGAAGGCGGAGAGGACAGCAGCTGGTGATGCACTTTTGCTCACCTGCGGCTCTCAGCCGGCACTCACACACAGCCTGGAGCCAGAGCCTGGGGTCGCATTGTCTGCCACACAAACACTATTTACATTTATTTATTAAGATTAATTTAGCCGGGCAGTAGCAATGCACATCTTCAAACCCGGCACCTGACAGGCAGAGGCTGGTAGATCTCTGAGTTCAAGGCCAGCCTGGTGTACGTAGCCAGCTCCAGGACAGCCAGAGCTAGCTACACAGAGAAACTCTGTCTCAAAAAACAAAACCAAACAAGATTAATTTTTATTTTCATTTCTTTATTTATGGAGAAGTGAGTTTTTTGTTTTAGCCCTGGCTGCCCTGGAACTCGCTCCGAAGGCCAGGCTGGCCTCAAACTCAGAGATCCTCTGCCTCTGCCTGCCTAGGGTTGGGATTAAAGGCCTGTGCCAGCACTGCCTGACTAACTCTTATTATGTGTTCGGGGCAGCGACTGTGAGTGAAGGTGAGGCCTGAGGAGGACATAGGCTCTCCTGGCTCTAGTGGGAAGAGCAGTAGTGGATTGCCTGATTGAGATGCTGGGAACAGAACTTTGTTTGTTTATTTGTATTTCCGAGACAGGGTTTCTCTGTGTAGCCTTGGCTGTCCTGGACTCGCTTTGTAGACTAGGCTAGCCTTGAACTCACAGAGATCTGACTGACTCTGCCTCCCTGAGTGCTAGTAAGAGGTTCAAAAACTTGGAGTTAATTCTTGGGACTGGGGCAAAGTCACCAGAGCACTGTCCTTTCAGAGCAGGGGTCCAGCAGCAGTCCCCCACCCAGATTAACCTCAGGGTGTGACTAGGGTCAAGTAGCCCCTAAGGAAGCCTCTGGAATGTGTTAACCCCCCCCCCCTTGCTACAGCCTAACCTGCAGCCTAACCTAACAGGGCACTACCTTGCCTGGGGGGATCAGGTGTCCCCCAGGTAGCCAGACCTGATCACTTGCAGTTTTGGCCCCTGAAAACAAACCAATCATTTTACAGGTCAACTCCCCTAGAGACCCTTTCACCCAATCCTGTACTGCCAAGTCTTGCACTTCCCTACTTTCATTTTTTGCCCTCTTAAAAACCCTGTTCCCCCAGAGTTGGGGGTCGCTTGCCTCTGTTCTTGCAAAGGGCAGCCACCCAGCTCGAGTTTGTAATAAAGGCCCTCGTGTGTTTAGCATCGGACTCAGAGCCTGTTGGTCATTTGGGACTCGAGATCTGGGTATTTCACTAGGTTTAAAGGTGTGTGCCACCGTGCCTGGCCGAACAGAACTCTTCCCCACGCGGCTCTCTAGGAGCACTGGCTGCTCTTGCAGGGTGGAGGTCCAGCTCCCAGCACCCACACGGTGTTCCCAACCATCTGTAACTCCAGTTCCAGGTATTCTGATACCCTTCTAGTCTCCACCAGGTACTAGCCCGCACATCATGCACAGACATACAGGTAGACAACACACTCATACACATAAATAAATCATGTAAATCAGTTCTCCTGGCACTTTCCTTTTCTTTTTCTTTCTTTTCTTTTCTCTCTTTTCGAGACAGAACCTCTCTGTGTGTAGCCCTAAGCGGCCTAAAACTAGCTATGTGTACAGTCTGGGCCGCGAACTCATAGTTGGCCGGCCCCTGCCTCCTGAGCCCTACCCATCTCCCCAACCCTGCGAACAGCCACCAGCACACTCCAACCCGCCCAGTAGGGTGAGTCAATCCAAACAGCGCCCCCCCCCTGGCCCCAACCTCCACTCCCTCTCCTAGACGTGTTTTCAGGCCCTGCCCCAGAGCACCCCCAACCAAATCCCACCTCTCCCCCCAGCACCTGTCTTGCAAGAACTCCTTTTCTGGTTCCTTTCCCCCAAGGCCCTGCCCATCATGGCCTGCAGGAGCAGGCCCCACTCTCAGGATGCCCCTTAGCCCTGGCCTTGAAAGACCCGCTCCTAGAACAGCCTTCTCGGTCCCGCCTTAGCCACGTCCCTCTTTTATCTTAATATTTTTGTATATTTTTGCCCCTCCTCTTCAGCATCTTGAGGAGCTAGGCCCCGCCCCTCTCCGGCAGGCGGAGCTCCCGCCTCTCCGGCTCACCTAGCGGGCCCCTTCCAGACCCCACCCCCAAGCCTTGACTCTCCCTCCCGCCCCCGGCAGCCTCGGGGCAGTCCGCGGCCCGGCGCACGTTAGGAAACACTTTCTCCCAAGTTTTTGCCCAGTTTCCACGCCCAGTGCAGAGGCCCCGCGGCGCTCCCATTCTCATCCTAGGACCCCAGAAGGTCTCCTGTCTCCCTCCCCACCCCAGACCCGCGCCATGGACCGCTCCTACGGAGGTCGAGTGCTGGTCGCGATGACCCTACTGGGCATCCCGGCCGCGGTGCTGGTCGCGCTGGCTGCACAGCTGCTGTTCCAGCTCCAGGCGGGGTGCGCCGAGCTGCGGGGCAAGCGCACCGACGGGCTACACCCGGAGCTAGACCCCGACGCCGGGCTACCCGAGGCTGCCGCTGGGGCATTACTGCCGCTGACCACAGCGCTGGCCGCGCTGGCGCAGGTCCTCGGGCTTAGCTGCTTGCTGCTCGTCGCGCTCTGCGGACACCTGGGCGCCGAGCTGGCACGCGGGCCAGGGCCGGGCAGGTAGGACGCCGCCGCCTCTGCTTGCAGAGGGGGAAACTGAGGCTCCGGGAGCGCGCAGGTTCCTCGGGGTGATACCAACAGGGCCTCAGTGAGCGTTCCTCCTTCCATGCTAGTGCCTGGGGGGCATAGGCCAATAATCGGAGCTGCACCCCAACCTCGCGACTCCTCTCTCTGAAGCGGGGTTCAGGAAGAACAGGACTGCTGGGTGTGAATCCGCAGCAAGCCGCAGTCCAGCCAGGGATCCCCAGCTCAGGCCACCGAGCTCAGGGGTGCAGGTGTGGACGACTCCACCTGGATCAGTGGGGATGCGTGGACATGGCCTCCTTGAGTTAACAACCCCCCTGTTCCAACTTTGACTCTTTCTCTGCACTGTGGAGGGAGGCCTGATGATGGTTAGAAGTGGGTCGAAACAAGCAGGTGGGTGGGTGCATGGATAGATGGGGCGGGTGAATGTGGGTGCCTGGCAGTGATGAGGAGGGTGGGTGGATGGCCGGTTAGGTAGGCAGGTGGAGGGCGAGGGTCGGCAGCCTCTAGACTTTGGTCTCTGGTGTCACTGGAGTCCCCTTGTCACCCTTCTTAGGTCGGACTGGTTTCTGTATGACTTCCGCCTCCTCAGGCAGTTGGCTCTCGGCCTGTTCTGCTGTGGGGTCTCCGTCTACTTAGCAGGTGTGTGCAGGGCAGAGGACTTGGTGCAGCATGCACACAGGTCTCTGGACCACTCAGCCTGACTGAGTTCAGGCAGTTGCTCCAAAACTTTCCCTTGGATATTCCCTGTGCCTCAGTTTCCCCATCAATACAGGAGTGATGAGGGCCCCTTAATACTCATTATGCATCACTACTTTATCACGTAAGCTATGCTGGCCTGGGCATCACCTTGTAGCCAAGGCTGGCCTTGAACTCCTGGTCTTGCTTTCACCTCCCAAACCTTGGGAGAACAGTCGGAGATGGTGTCCACGTGTGCACGTGTCCACAGGCAGAGGCCATAGTCCCGGAAGCGGAGCTGCAGGCTCTGACCCACAAGGTGCTGGGGTCCACGTGTGCACGTGTCCACAGGCAGAGGCCATAGTCCCGGAAGCGGAGCTGCAGCTCTGACCCACAAGGTGCTGGGGTCCACTCCTGTCCTCTGCGCGAGGACAGAGAGCTCCGATCCTGAGCTGTCCTGTTGGGATTTTGCTTTTGCTTTTATGTATTTTGTACACAGGGTCTTACACAGCCCAGCGTCGTTTCAAACCCTCTATTGTGGCCAAGGATGACCCCGAGCTCCTGGTACTTCCTCCTTCATAGTGCTGGGGTGATAGGCACCACCGTACCATAGAGGTCGAGAAGACCGGGACCCAGCCCTCATGCGTGCCAGGCAAGCGCTCTGCCTACCGAGCTCAGCCCAGGCCCTGGAAGGGCTTCTCCTTGCTTTTCCCACATTGTGGCTGGACTCTGTGATCTAGGGTGCACAGGCACGTGTTGACCACTCTGGCTCACAACCACCACAGCTCACAGCTTCACAGGAGCTGGAGAGACAGCTCTGCGGTTAAGAGTGCTTACTGCTCCTCCCAAGTTCCCAGCCAGGCTACTCACTATCACCTAAAGTCCAGGGGCTCTGACACCTTCTTTTGGTCTCCATGGACCCCTGTACTTACACACCTGCACTTACACCTGCGCTTACACGTTTGCACACCCCTGCACTTCCACACAGCTTTAGCACTGGCCCACACTTCCCAGAGACTCTGACCCTCGAGCTGCACCACCACTTGCACACTGGCATGTTGCACATACACAGTGAACAAATGCAGTCAAAACGCACAGAAGCAGTGAAATCCCATCACCTTTGTCCCCTCGCTGTGTGGCCTTGGGGCACTCCCTGCCCAGTGTGTGGTGCTCCCTGTGCCTGTCTGCGGCGCGCCTGAGGCTTCACCGCTAGCTCCCCTGGAGCCCAGTCACAGGTGCTGCTGAGCCACGGTCAGTGCTGGGACCTGGACCCCAGTCCTCCTAACTGCTGACGTGCGGCTAGTCACTTTTGCTGCTCATTTTGAAGTGGGTTCTTCCATTTAGCCCAGGTGGCCCTAAAACTCCCTATGCAGACCTGGCTGGCCTCAGACTCACTTTGCCTCCCAGTGCTGGGATTAAAGGCATGAGCCAGCATACCTGGCAGGTTTCCTTATTTGGACATGGGTATGCTGATGATGAGGCTTTGACATCATCCATGTGTTCAAGTCCGGGGTTCTCTGCTGTTATTCTGTGTTTGAAGGGATCTCCCTCAAAGGGCTTGGAGAGCAAATGCTTGTTGAGTGAATAAGCGAGCCATTCCTTCCTCAGCATTGGCCATTTACACCCTGCTGCTCTTCGAGATTGAGTCGGGAGCAGGAGCTGCATCCATCCTGGGCTCAGGTGCCCTGGTCCTGGTGGCGATCATCATCCACACCCTGCTCCTAGCTGTTCGGGCCACTCGACGGGGTCTCAATGAGCTGTCTCCACCATCCTTCGAAGATGAGCCGGCCCGGCCTTCAGAAGACTCCAGAGCTGGCCGCAGAGCTCAGCCCCAGCAGGGTACCCGTTCCCAGACCTTCTGTGCTCCCTCCCAGGGGTCTGGGGACCCCCTGGAGCCCATGGTTGCGGGTATCCCATCCATAGTCTTGGAGAGAGAGCCAGTGGGAGCACTCTGCTTGCCTCTTACCCGCCACAGACACTTTTGCCTGGCTTGGGCCACTGGGCTGTGGTTACTCATGAGGTACATAGCATGCTGGGCCACAGGCCAGTGAACATAAGAAAGGACGCCACATTGGTGTGAGCTGGGAATCAGGGGCAACATGACCAGAAGTTGAGATCACAGAGATAGGTTCAGCTCAGCTTCTGTAGCCATGGGCTTTCCTTTGAGTTTATGAAATCCTTTATATATGTTAAAGTTGTCTCATGATGGAAAACAGCTACCACCTATACTTCCTTGCTAAGAGGGATAAGCAAAGGCCAGGATTTCTAGAGGCCTTTGAGACCTTGAGACCTTTTGCCTGCATCTCACTGGCCAGACATTGACACATAACCTTGATATAGGGAGGCTGAGGAATGTAAACAAATAGAGTTCTTTTATAGAAGGGAGCAAAGTGTTCTGGCTTATGTTCTGACTCTCAGTGGTTTTCTATCCATTCTACAGATGAGGAAACAGAGACCCCAATAGGGGCTGTGACTCACCAAGGATCCCATTTCTGAGCTTCAGAGCCTGGATTTGCACACAGGTCCTGTGTCTCCACTCCCATGTTCCTGGAAGAAGGCTCAAGTCTTAGACTTCAACTCCCTGAGGAGCTGTGGACATCTGAAACTCACATGTGTGGACCTCAGAGCAGCCCAAGGCCAGGAGCATTCAGGAGTTTAACTGTGCTCAAGGCTGAGTGGGTCTCATTGCTGTGTCTGTTTCCTTATCTGTAACATGGACGCAGAAGAGGAGGCACAGGAAGCGGCACACAGTAGGCCCTCAACACATATAGCCATGTGTCTTAGTTGTATTGTTGTTCTGACAAAATGTTTTGACAAAAGCCACTTGAGGAAGAAAGGGGTCTGCGTCACAGGTCTGAGCTGAACCCCACTCCTGGTATCAACTTTTTTTCTTAGCTACTTGTTCTGTCCCTGACAAAAAACACTGACAAAAGCCACTGACGGGAGCCAGGGCTTATTCTGGCTCCCAGTTCAAGGGGTGGGGAAAGGGTGTGAGACACATGAAATCCCTGGACAAGAAGCAGAGAGAGACAAATGCTGCCTCAGGTTGGTTCAGCCCAAGGCTCTGCTGCCTGAGTTTAGAAATGGGCTGTCCCACCTCACTTACCTACCTGGGAACTGCCCCCCGACATGCCCGGAGGTGGTCTCCAAGGTGGCACTAGATCTCCTCAGGGTGACAATCAGTGCTAGCCTGCTATCACTGGTGTGCGTGTGGAACAGGAGACTGCCACTTCGGGAATGCCTGAGGCCCGGCGGTCCGCAGAGGTCCACCCCTCTCCTGACACTGCTGCTCCCCTCTTGTGCCCCAGGATCTTTTTTTTTTTTTATGACCAAGTTTCTAAATAAATTCTCTTAAAAAAAACTTTTTCTTGATTCTTTGTGAATTTCACATCATGCAGCCCAATCCCACTGGTCTCCTGTCCCTTCGTATCTGCCCTCTGTCCTTGCAACACCACCCATCCAAATAAAATAACAAACAAACACCTTGTCATGGAAGCTGTAGTGTGTCCACACAGAATTGCTGCACCCTAGGCTCTCTCCTCCAGTCCTCTCTTCTCCTCTTGAGACATTGAACTGAGCCCCGGAATTTCCCACGGCTCTGTCAGGAGACTGGGGAGCTGCCTGAAGGCCAAAGCCAAAACCCATCCCCCCTGAGAGCAGAGCTGGGGAGCCAGATGGCTCTATCTCTGCCTCCATCTTGGTACTGTCCAGGCCAGGTTAGAGCCAAGCTGTCTGACAGGAAGCACTTGATCCGGGTGTGGCAGGACGTGGCTGCCTCCACCAGCAGTGATGACTGGAACCTGCCTTTTGTTTTTGTCTTTCCAGACAGGGTTTCTCTGTGTAGTGAAGACTGCCCTGGACTTTGTAGACCAGGCCAGCCTTGAACTCACAGCAATCCACCTGCCTCTTCCTCCCAAGGGCTGGGATCAAAGGCATGTTTACTTTTATTTGTTTACTTACTGCAGTGGTGAGAATTGAACTCAGTACCTCATAGCTGCTAGGCAAGCACATTACCATTCAGCTATACTCCAAACCTGGAACCTGGCTTTTAAAGATTTTAATTTTTGTTTTATTCTTTCCATTCTCTCTCTGCCTTTCTTTCCTGTTTTTTGTTTTTGTTTGTTTGACAAGGTCTTATGTAGCCCCGGCTGGACTGGAGTAGGCCACGTAGCTGAGGATAACTTCAGATTCTGATCCTCCTGCCTCAGCCTCTGGGTACTGATATGCCCACCACACCTGGGAGTGCTACTTTCCAAATAGGCTCACCTCAAAGAGCCATCAGGGAGCGTCTGTAGCTAGGTGCTTGAGGCAGGAGGATGGCTGCAAGTTGTAGCCCAGCTTGGCTACATAGTAAGACCCTGTCTACCGCCCATGATGGCCAAGCATGGCTGTGCAGATTTGTGACCCCAGCACTTGAGCAGGAAGATTGCTGTGTGTTCAGAGACTGGGCTATCATCCAATCCTTGAGACTGCAGAACCAAGCAGGAATTCAGGGTCACACTTGGCTACACAGGGAGTTTGAGGCTAGCCTGGGCTACATGAGACTCAACAAACAGATAAAAAACAATGTAGTGCCTCTGGCTACATGAGGTGGGGACAGAGGACATCTTTTTGCTAAGATGCAGAAAGAAGCACAGGGAGGTTAAACCGCTGCTCAGGGCACCGTGGGAGAGCATAGCGGCTGCAGGTTTCTCTGCAGACCTGATGGGGCTGGGCCCAGGCCATGAACTCTCTGCAGGTGAGCACAAGGCCCCTGGCTGTGCCACACAGAGCTGTGTGTCCCAGGCAGGCCCTGTGGGGCCCCAGAGCCCTCCTGCAGATGCCAGGATCCGAGGCTTGTGTGCTTCCTCTGACTGAAGGGTGAGCAGAGGTCACTGGAGGCCTCGGGTTACCGGCATGTGCTCTGAAAAGTGATCCCCGGTGGTTTGGGGGCAGCTTGGCAGGTAACCAGGGAGAACAAATGGCTTTTGCTTCCAAGTGAGATCAGATTTGGTGGCTGGCACCACACCACCCTGGGTGGGACCTGGCAGCCCAGGTTGGGTCAGGTTGACGCCCAGATCCCTGTGTCCAGGGTGGCTTAGTGGCAATCTCTCAGTGTCCTTGTTGACAGACTCAAAGAGTAGCTAGACTCTCCTGAGATCTTCCTGACCTAGCTGGCTGGCTCCGCTTATACAGCTCTGTCCTCCCATGCCTCTTAGGAAAACAGGGTGGGAGGTCGATGAACACTTGCCTGAGAGCCCGCTTTCCCTCCTGTTCTTCCCACCCACTGCCCTAAACCCACATGGCCATGGTTTCAGGACTAGGGTCCACATGGAGTGGACATGGAGGCTGCTCTGTCTATGAAGCTATGGGGGTCACCAGTTCTGCTGGTTGACATTTCTAGTGTGGCTGTCTTGGGGTCCTCTGCACCCATGTTGGACTGGGGGGTGATCTTCCTACCTCAGTCTTTTGAGCAGGCTCCCACAACATCCACCTTCCATCTGTGTTTAGCTAAAACCATGAGTGCTGAAGGAAAAATGTATTTGTACTCCAAAATTTTCTGGCAGGCTTGCCAAGACATGGACCTCCCTGATGACCTGGGCTGAGCTGGTGCTGTCACGCTGTGAGCACACCCTCTGTGGGGTCTCTGAAGGGCTGGCCTCCCCATTTGGGCTTTTTTTTTTTTTTAAATCTCTCTCTCTCAGTTTTGCAAGACAGGGATTTTCTGTGCCCGGGCTGTCCTGGACTGACTCTGTAGACCAGGCTGGCCTCAATCTCAGAAGCCTGCCTCTGCCTCATGGTATTGCACTCCTGACTCTTCTGCCTCAACTGTCTCCCCACTCTGCCCACTGAGCTGCAGGCCCCAGCGGTTTGCTGTTGCTGGCCCTCCACACTGCACTCTGCAGCTCTCATCCACACTGCACTCTGCAGCTCTCATCCACACTGCACTCTGCAGCTCTCATCCACACTGCACTCTGCAGCTCTCATCCACACTGCACTCTGCAGCTCTCATCCACACTGCACTCTACAGCTCTCATCGCGGACACTCTGTGAGTGCCTCTGCACTCTCGGACACAACCTGAGAGGTTATTTCCAAAGGTGCCTCAAGTGGCAGAGGTCTGGCCACAAAATCAGAAAGTATCAGCCCTGCGACGCCACAGGCTTGGCTCTCCCCTCACCACACTCAACAGCCTGTCTGCCTTAGGGGTGCATCTCATAACCTTGAAAATGAACAGGGTGAGACAGAGATGCAGCAAGCAAGAAACAAAGGCAGAGGGAAGCCCTGGCAGCAGATGAGGGGCTGGCGTGCTCACTGCTGTCCGGAACGTCCGTGCCAGGGATGCACAGCACCTGCAACACAGCTCCAGAGGGTCCGCAACTCTCCTATGCCCACAGGGCCTGGCATGCACATGCTGGGTGGGGCACACCGTTAACACCAGCACTCCAGAGGGACAGGCAGGTGGGTCTCTGAGTTTAAGGCCAGCTAGGTCTACAGAGTGAGTTCCAGGACAGCCAGAGCTAGAGGAACCCTGTCTTGAAAAAACAGAGCAAAAGATATCCTTCAAATAAAGATGTAGATGATATGTAAATGTGCACCGCCCCAAGCCCTCAGTATAGGCAGCGAGTCCTGCATCGGGTTCGCAGCCTTTGTGGTGACAGCAGCGTGCCTGCCGGGCACAAAGCCCACTCTGCCAGGTTGTTAAGTGTACAGCTCAATTCATCCGTCTTCAGGGCTCCTATGAAGTGAGGATTACTGTTTCTGTGGCTTAAGTGTGAATTAAGGTGTCTCTAAAGAGGACTGGTGACATGGCCAGCAGGGAAAAGGGCTTGCAGGTAAACCTGACAGCCTGAGTTCAAAACCTAAGCAGTGGTGTGAATAGTTACAGACTCATATGTTTGAATGCTTGGAAATGGCCACAGGAAATGGCCTTATTGCAGTAGGTGTGGTCTTGCCGGGGGAAGTGTGTCACTGTGGGGGCGGGCTTTGAGGTCTTAGAGATGCTCAAGCTAAGTCCAGTGTGACACATTCTGCTACCTGAGTATCAAGATGTAAAACACTTGGCTCCCCCAGCACCCCGTCTGCCTGTAGCTGCCATACTTCCCTCCATGATAAACCTCTGAAACTGTAATCCTGCCCCAATTAACTTTTCTTTTCTAAGAGTTACCTTGGGGGCTGGAGAGACGGCTCCATGGTTAAGAGGTGCTGAGTTCAACTCCCAGCAACCACAAGGTGGCTCACAACCATCTGTAAAATAGTTACCTGGATCACTGCTGTCTCTTCAAGGAACAGAAACCCTGAGATACCCCAGGACTCACATGATGGAACGTGTTGTGCGACCCCGTCTGGGAAGATGTGAGCAAGTACTACTCCCCCAGACAGGAAATCAACCACACAGCAAAGGACCAACACCAGCCTGGTAAACCACTCAGTTTTATTGGAGTTATAGGGCAGAAATGACTCAAAGACAGCCATACTGCCAAAAGCCCACCCCAGAACAGGCGATAGCTCACAAAGCTGAGGACCTGTAGCTCACTGTACAGCCCACAGGCCGCAACTATCAGCAGTCATTACTGCTTGCACATGCTTGGGGAGGGTGGGCCTAGTGCATCTGGTCAGTTTTGGGACTTCCTGAGGTGACTGAATTGTTTCCTTTCTCAGCCTAAGGACCTTCACTATAGGATGGAGATTTACCTTAGAGATCGCCATACCACAGGAGGGAACCAAGTCCTGTAAACCGTCCTCTCCCCTTCATTCACAGCACTCAGGAGCAACCCTTCCACAAATAAAGCTACGGCCATGGCTTGGCTGGCAGAGTGCATGCATGGCATGCACGAATCCTTGGCCTCCATGCCTAGCACCACGTAAAACAGGTGTGCTCTGGCACACACGAATCCTTGGCCTCCATGCCTAGCACCACATAAAACAGGTGTGGCAGAGCACACCTGGAGGACCGGAGCTTTACCCTAGGCTATGCAGTGGGTTTCTGGCCAGTCTGGGCTACATGAGACCCTATGTCATAAATAACATAAAGGCCTTACAGAGAACATGAGTTCAGTCCCCAGCACCCATGTCAGGGGACTCACAACTACCTGGGATTCCAATACTTTCTTCTGGTCTCCAAGAGCACAGACAGGCAGACAAGACAGATGCACACACACTCACACATAGACTTCAAAATAAATCTTCAAAGAAAACAAAAGACACCACACAGTGTGTACCAGACAGGATTTAGTGCTGGTGCATGCACAGCCTCTAGACATAGACCTGACAAGAGAAAGGAAGGCGCCGCCCTGCCCTGCCCAGGCTGCCCCTGCGCCGCCAGGCAGGAGACCCCATCTTCAAGCAGGCAGGCTGAAAGGCTGGGTGTCAGTCAGCAATGTCTGTAAGGCGGTGGCCACCAGGTGGCACCCGAGCTGGGACTATGAGACGCTGGGGGGCAGGCGCGCAGCTGCAGTCTTCTCCACCACAAAGCCGTAGTTATACTGGGGAGTGGAGAGAGGGGCTTAGGAGGGGCTGGGCAGGCATCGGGAGGGACAGACCAAACACAGCTTTCCAGCCCTGGGGAGTCGGGGTACCGGAGGAGGCCACAGGTCAGGGGGCCCAAGGACACGGGGTAGGGCCCCAGCAGTTCATGCACCCCTGCACCTACCTCCTTCTCAATGTCTGCCAGTGACTTAATCGTCAGGTCCCCGAAGGCAGACAGGTTCTAGCGGACAGAGTGTGAGGCCTGAGTTCTACCGAACTATGGCTCAGCGGCGCGCGCTCAATCACAGTGCACGCTCACTCACCACGGTCTATGAGGTCAAAGGTTAACTCCCAGGAATTGGTCTTTCCTGCTATGTGGAGCCCATGGACTGAAACTAATTGCGGCTTGATGGAACTGCCTTTATCTGCTGATCCATCTCTTCAAGCATACCCCAACTTCCCAGATGGTATCTCATGTAGCCCAGGCTGGCCTCAAACTATGTAGCAAGAATGACCTTGAGAGACACCTCCCCCCCACCCCCCAGTCTACAGTGCCTGAGTGCTGGGATGTCTGGCGTGCACCGGCACACCTGGCCCTAATTCCCCCATCTTCCAGGACTGGCCCATCACTAGCCTGAATCTCACCCTAGTCCCACATCCCTACTCAGAGACCTTGGCCTCTAGCCCTCTCCCATTCAGATCACGGTGTGCTTGGTCATATGAAAGCAGGAATGTCATAGGCCCCTGAACAGCGACTGATTAGAACACCCAGATCCTGGGGACTCTTCCTCACTCACCAAGGGCCCGCAGCTCTTGCCCTCAAATCGTGGGTGCAGCGTAAAGGGAACCCCATCCATGGCTGCAATAAAACAAACAAACAAACAAAAAAACCCAGGGAGGTGTGGAAGACGCCAGAACAGCCTCCTCATGTAACCTGCCCACCCAGGGTCACAGGCTGATTTTCATTAGAGTGGCTGTGACCCTGAGATCAAGCTGGTGGTCCCTCACAGAACAGGGTGGGGAGGTTGCCGGACTCTCACCTGAGAGACCCCCCTCCCTCCTGCTGGCTTCCAGCCACTGAAAGTAATCCTTCCTTAATCTTATGTGATGAGTTCAAGTCCACAGAGTGTGGAAAATTAACGGAAGGGAACCCACCTATGCAGCTCTGTGAGGTCACAGCCCTGCAGGCTGAGATTTTCTGGCTCTGAAGCTGCTTTGTGGTTCCACGCAGTCCTGGAACCCACCCACAAACTGCATGCTCAAACTCTAGCTCCCTGAGTTGGGCTCTGGCAGTTAATGTCACCCCAGGAAAGGGGTCACAACACATCCTATATTCTGCTCGGCACACTTGCAGAAGTGAGGTCCCAGTCCCCCATGGCAATGAAGGGGGGGTTAGTTTGGGGGCTGGAGAGATGGCTCAGCAGTTAAGAACATTGACTGCCCTTCTAGAAGACCTGGGTTCAGGTCCCAGCACCCACAAGGCAGCTCACAATCCTTTTGAACTCAGTTCCAGGAAACCCAATGCCCTCTTCTGGCCTCCCAGGCAATGCACACATATGACACATGGACATACATGTAGGCAAAACACCCACACACATAAAATAAAAAGCTTGGTGGGACAGGCCAGGGAACCCCACTCCAGCCCTGTTCTATCCCAGGGCACAGCCCCAGGGAGTCACACCTCCACCCCAGCCTCAGTTTCTCCACTGTGCCCACCTGAGATGCCATAGAGACTGGAAGCCTCATAGATGGAGTCATTCCTCCTCAGAGTGGACGCCCGAGAGCCCAGCCTGGACAGTGTCCGCTCGGGGTGGCTGCCTTTGCTGGGGAGTAGGGGACAGTGACCTCAGTCAGGCTGAAAGCTTCTTCCTGGCCTGTCTGCCCACTGGAGTGCCTGGACTCACCTGGGCTGTCTGGGTGGGTCCAGTGAGAGGTCCCGTATGTCCTGGCTGAGAGTTCGGGGCTTGGGCACTGGCCTTGGGGCTTTGGATTTCTTGCACCAGATGGCAAAACCACCCATGTCCCTGGAGTGGGGCAGGAGGAAAGGAAACCCATGTTCTGAGCAGTCAGGGCTGGAAGAGTGGGCATGTCTCTATGTGGCCACCATAAAGGGAATACTTTCCTTTTAGCATCTCACCCTCATGCCTATCAGCATGGGCCCATGAGACCCCCATCCCCACATGCAGAGAGGAGGGTACAATTGGGAGGTAACTGGCAGGGACAGGGGCAGAGGCCGGCATGCTCCAGCCTACCCCACTCGAAGGTATCCCGGCACTGTCTTGGTCTTCCCACTCAGCTTCACATCACAAACGACTGTGTCAGCAACCCCCAGGGGCATCAGCTTCACACACATGCGTTTCTTCTTGGACACAGAGGCCTCTGGGAGTGGGAGCAGCGGGGCGAGAGAGGGGAGTGGAGCGGGATGGGAACACCCAGAGATGCTCAGTACTGTTTGGGGACAACACTGGGGAGCTAGTTAAGTCAGAAACGGCAAAATCGTAGGAGATCCACTAACTCTTCTGGAACCACTGAAACAGGTTGGCCTCTGGTATATATTTGATGGGTGGCTCTGGACTCAAGTGAAGTATCTATTTTGGCACCTCAACCTCACTTTCCCTGGTCCTAAAACCCAGGGGCTCACAAAACTGCTCTCTATATAAAAAAAATTCAACCTGCCAGCTATGGTGGCTCACACCTTTAACCCCAGTATTCTGGGAGGCCGAGGTGGGCGGATCCCTGTGAGTTCGAGGCCAGCCTGGTCTATGGAGTGAGTCCAGGACAGCCAGGGCTACACAGAGAAACCCTGTCTCAAAAACCAAAATAAATAAATAAAAATAAAGAAATACCGCAACCCACAGCTCTGTGTAGCCTGAAGGTGCCTCCACTATATGCATTTGTTTTTGTTTGAGAGAGAGTATCATGTAGTCCAGATTGGCCTTAAAATTATGATGTAGCTGAGGATGTCCTTGAATGTCAGATCTTGCCTCAGCCTCCTGAGTGCTGGATGGCCCCTCTAGTCTATGTGCTACCGGGGACAGAAGCCAGGCTTCATGCACAGTAGTGAGAACTTCGCTAACTCAGCTATAGCCTGGCTTTTGGAACAGGACCTCACTCTATAGCCTAGGCTGCCTTGGAATTCTCCACACAGCCTGAAGTGGCTTTGAATTGGAAGGAATCCTCCTGCCTCAGCCTCTCAAGTGCTGAGATGAAGAGCAGCAGGCCCCACACCCAGCAGGTTAAGACAGTTATGAGGGATTGGTCATGATGGCTCATGCCTGTGAATCCCAGAAGGAGAGAGGATTGAAGTTCCAGGCCAGCTGGGGCTACACAATGAGACCCCATCACCCAAAACCAATCAAATGCGTAAGTCACAAAACAGCTACAAAAAAAGAATAGGAGAATTTGCAGAAGCCTCCCCTGTCTGCACACTGACCTGACCCTGCACAGCAGCCTGCCAGCGGCCACCGTGAGAACCAAGCACATCGGGGAGCTGGGTCAGGCAGGGGATGGGGAAAGGGGAGGCTGTGCTATGCAGAGAGCAGGGAAAGCCAGCTCCAGGCGGACTTGCTGTGCAAAAGCCTGGAAAGGAAAAGAAAATGGCGAGGATTCGCTCCGCCACAGAAGCAGAGGGCAAGCAGCAGTGACCCATTTTCAGTTAGGAAGGCAGCTGGTTTCCCAAAAACATTTGGGGTGGTTGTTTAGGAATGGAGTTTCATGTAGCCCAGGCTGGTGACAGGTGTACTCCACTATGCAATTCTTAGGAAAAGCCGAGGCAAGGTCTCACTCTGTAGTCCAGGCTGGACACTAGCTCACAGCCATTCTCCTGCCTCAGCCTGAGCGCAACTACGAACAGGTGTGTGTCAACTATTTAGTTTGGGGGTAGTGGGTTGAGACAAGACCTCACTCCGTACCCCAGCCTGGCCTTCAACTCCCCACCATCTCTCTGCCTCAGCTTCCCAAGGTCTGCATTTAAATGTGCCTCCCTGCCCAGCTAGGTGATATTTTATACCAGGCAGCTGTTCCCTGTGTCTGTCGCTCTCCCGTGGGCCCACAGATCTTACTGATATCCAGAGGGTCGTTGACGGTAGAGAAGCCTGACGGTAGGGGGCCCTTGTCCATCGCGATCTGCATGTCCACTACCACATTGTCTTGAGGGTTCTGGGAGCAGGAGAGGGGGCGGGACGGGGGGGAGTGAGCAGGGAGGGGAAGGGCTAATGGTGTGAGCAGGGAGGGTCAGGGGTGTCAGAGGGCAGGGGGTGAGGCCGAGCAGGCTGAGGCGCAGGCCGCCGCGCTCACCTCCAGGCTGCCCAGCGTGCTCAGGCACAGGTAATAGCCGGCCTTCTGCGCGAAGCCGCGGCCGAAGTTGGCGGTCGCGCCCTCCACGGTGCAGGTGATCTGCGGGTTGCATGGGTCAGCGGGCTTCGTCCCCTCCCTGGCCTGCCCCCGCCCCACCGCCCTTTTCCGCCGCGACTCACAGCGCTGAAACCCGGCGGTGGCGGGGCCGAGGCCAACGACCAGACCAGGCCGACAAGCGGAGCCGCGTCCGCCCCGGGATCCATCCTCCCTGGGAGCTCAAAAGGGACCTAACGCCGTCGGGGAGCCCGGAAGCACGGACTACAACTCCTAGAACACCTTTGGAAATAGTGACGCAGGCAGCTGTGCGCACGCGTACACACTGCTGACCAGTCCGCGGCAGCAGGGGAGCCACGCCCTCTAGGAGCGCCTTGGAGAGTCGTTTGCGGAAAAAGGATGAGAACTTCCGCCTCTAATCACCACCCGGCCCTCTAAATGGCGGTTAAGCTCCCGGACGGGACTGCAGTCCCTAGAATGATCGCTTTCAGCGAGGGAACTGGTCTAGAGAGCGCTGGAGGTAGCGCTCACCTGTTACCCCAACGGCTCCAAGAGGCGATAGTTACCGACAACCAGGCTAACTTAAGCCGGTTAAAACTGCGGGAGTCCATGAATGATGGCCAGACCAGAAGTGGCCCAAACCAAGGGAGACAGCGTTTTTAAGAGACAAAAGTTAGTTGCCAGACGCGTTGTCCGACTCCTGTAATCCCAGCACTCAGGGAGGCAGAGGCAGGATCTCTGTGAGTTTGAGGCCAGCCTGGTTTACAGAGTGAGTCCAGGACAGCTACGGCTACGCAGAGAAACCCTGTCTCAAAAAGAAAAAGACAAAACACTTAACCACAACTGTATGTCAGGGACTTGGAGAACCTTGTAACGTCAGTTTTGCAGAGACTGATAGTATTTTCCGGACACAAGACAATTATTTTTCATTTACACTTCCTCAAATTATTTTAGTTTTCTGTTTTAGCCTGCACAAACATTGTGGTTAATTCAAGGTCAGAGTCAAGGACAGCCCTCAAAGAGTTACCGCGACAGGTGTGGCCATTCCCTAGTTGGAGGCTGAGAGTGTCTAGGCATGCACAAAACAGATGTTCACTTAAATAGCCGGGAGTTCATTTAGCCTGGGCTAAGTGAGACCCTACTATAACTAAACAAACAAGCAAAACTTTAAAAACAAAAGCAAAAATAAAACAACTTTAAAATATTGACGAAAAAGAAATCATAAAAAAGTAAGAGGGGAAAGGAGAAGTTTGAAACACTTTCAGTTCTTGGACTTTTGACAACGAAATCCTTGTGGCTGTGCAGCTGCTGGCCTAAGGAATGATACAGACCTGAAGGCCGGGCCACAGGCAAAGCAGGGTTCTGGTTGTTGTTATTTTGGTTGTTTTGTTTGTTTTTGTTAGGGTCCAGAGAAAGCCACACAAACCATTCAGACACACCCCAAGACTGACTACTGACTGGGTCAGGGGCACAGTGGACACATGACCCAAACTGTGACACTAATTGTCTTTGGAGTTAGCTTATAAAGGTAAAATCCACAATTAGCTCACATGGTGGGGTGTGGGGGGCAGTGGAACAGGATTCTGAACTCTCACTCAACTTACTTTTGCTAATTAAACAAAGCAGTTCTAGCTAACCTTGAAAGTGTGCCTGGCAATTGGGCCTAGCTATACTTTTTGTTGGGGAATTTCTGGTCATATAGTATGTGGAACATAAACAGAGTTTTTGGTTATCCTGACCTTGCACCAGAGAGCTTTTCCCTATATTAGCTGAGATGATGAGGCTGTTAGGTCTGAAACATAAATGGCTATAGTTATGCTACCCAAAAGGAGCAGGCCTCATCAATTTTGTTTTTGAGGCAGGGTCTCTCTAGGTAGCCCTGGTTGTCCTAGAACTCACTATGTAGACCAGGCTGGGCTTCAACTCACAGAGATCCTTATGGTTCTTACAGAGCAAGGGCTTCCCCCCCCCCCGCCCCTTTCTTTTCTGCTTTCAAACTACAGTACTGAGATTTATAACTCAGAAACAGGAACTAAGAGAAGGGAAATATGCCTGAAAAATGGAGACCATCAGAGTACAAACAGCTTAGCCGAGCCATGATGGACATGTATGCAGATGGAATGCACAGATGGGCCTCAGGAAGGGGAGAGGGCTGTGTTTGGCTCCTGCTGCACCTGAATAAAGATGAGCAGTCTCACCGGAGCTGGTCCCAGAGAGTTAGTGTCATACTCATGCGCTGTCTGTAGTCTCTGCTCCCTTTGCTCTCATGGACCAATCCCGGGGCGGGGGTCATCTTTAGCCTCTGAAACTTACTGTTGAATAAGCTCACCCTTTCTAGCTCTTTCTTGAACTCTGGCTGGCCGGTGCAACTCAGCCATTCTGGCTCAAACTCCTCTCCAAGCTGACTGATTCAATCTGGCTTCTCTAAGTTATTCATTGAATTGCTCTGCTTGGCCTCAAACTAACTCTAGCAATCTGTTCTAATCTTCTGGCTCCTTTCCATTCTTTGGCTCATTCTATCTTCGCCTGTGTCTAGCTTGTTATCTCACCTCTTCAACCTGTCTCTGGGACACTCTTGTGTTAAAAACTGACTATGAATTCCACAAACTGAACCGCCACGAACTCAGCTCCACTGCCTTGAACTCACTGCCTCAGCCAAACTTCTGAGTACTGGGAGTACAGCCCTGGGCCCAAGCTTTTCTTTACCGAGACATGCTCTACGGCAGGCTGGCCTTGAACTCAGAGACCTGCTTGCCTCTGTCTCCTGGGATTAATGGTATGTCTGTATTCCAGCCAGATCTTAAAGATCTAGAGGGTCTTTGGATAAGACCTCTTACAAGAGCAGCCATGTTCTGAATTAAAATTCCTCTACAGTAGATGTTGGGTGGCCAACTCGAAGCCCTGGAACTGGGCCTGGAAGGTTTCTGAGCTGGTCTGTAGCACTCATGTTTAAAACTCTATTTGGTTATTTAGGCCTCAATCTCCCTTCTAACCTCCCAACCCTATGTTGGAGTGAAAACGTTAGCGGGTAGAGGGGGCCCCTTTACTTTTCCCAGCTGTTTAGGGTCAAGGGGTTCTAGTCTCCTCCAAGCTGCTGTACTGGAAGCATTTCTGTCTGTCTTTGGTCTCTCCAAAATGCTACACCACAACACCAAACACCACAACACCAAACACCACAGCTTCTCTTTCTTAGTTCTCAATTTATACCCTCTGAGCCCTAGACCACACTCCTCTCTGTGTTGCAGGTCGAAGGCCCCAACCAGCTGGCAAAGATCATGCCACACACAAGAGACAGCAGATGTAGACAAACTATAGTCCAACTAAAATCTCACACTTGGGATTAAAACAAAAACATATTTACATAATATAATGTGAGTTTACAAAGAAACCAAAACTTTCATTACACTGGTCAGTCTGACATCTCTCATTGCCCTCACAGCCTGCGTTGCCCTGGCTGGCCATCCATTTCTGGCAAGGGGCAGGGACAGCCCTCCTTGTGCTCACACCCTCCTGGCCACCTCACCTGTGCCCCGCCCCCTCCCACTAGGACTGGCTCTACTGTGCTATCCAGTGAAGTGTACATGGGGGGCAGGGGGGCAGCTTTCCCACTCTCCTGACCCTGGAGCCAGCTTTGCACAATACTTGGACATCAACATGAACCCAGGTGCCAGCCCAGATCAGGGATGGGTCCATGGTCGTTAGTGGTAATATGAGCCACAGACATTGACACAGACTCAGACACGGGTCTCAGAAGCAGAATGGGCTAGGACTTCACCATGGCCTCAGGGGACAGGGCAGCCTACTCTATCAGGCTGTTCCTGTCCTCCTTCACTTCTCCAGTTCTGCCTCTCTTCATAATGCTCAAACTGTTCCACTTTCTTTCCCATTTCTCCACTGCATGCTTGCACATGTAGTGGCTCACCTTATGGGGAGTCATACTCTGGGTGAACCTCTGGGTGTCTTCAGCCTGCCCATGCTGGCCTGGCAGTGGGAAGCTCTCTGTATTTGTTACCTCTTGAAAATTTTGTTTTATTTTTTGGGCTGGAGAGAAGTCTGGGTTAAGAGGACCAGCTGCTCTCACAGAGGATCCAGGTTCAATTCCTAGCATCTACATGGTGGATCCCAGGGGATCTTATGCCCTCTTCTGGCCTCCATAGGCACTAGGCATACATGAAGTACACAGACAAACTTATAGGCAAAATAGTCAAACATATGAAGTAAAATAAATAGTTCTAAAAAAAGTTTAAAGTGTATTTTGTGTGTGTGCACACATAACATGGTACAAGTGTGGTGGTCAGAAGAATGCTTTGGGAAGTTATAAGTTCTGGGAATGGAGCCCAGCACATCATGTTTAGTTACTGTTGTGGGGCATCCACAGACATGGGCTTAAAGCCAATAGAAGGTTTTATTAGCCAGCTGTTGACTACACTGAGTGCTCAGGATTGTGGGGTAGCCCTGAGCCTTTCTCAAGGTGAGCTTTTAAGCACAAAAACCATGTTCTGTGTTGACATATTTCAGTTAACAAGAATAGTTAGCTAGAAACAGAACTATAGAAGCCAAAAAGCAAGGTTAGTACATTCAGAGATTTCCCCAGAACTATGTGGACTTAGATGGATTAGGCCTTTGCTTAAACCACTTTTGCAGAAGACCAGTGTTTGCTTCCTGGAAACCATCTCCTGGGATCTGACCCCTTCTTCTGACCTCCACTCAAATCCGTTCTTCTGTGCCTAAGCCATACAGAGACATATACTCACTTAATTAAAAATAAGTTTAACTGGGCAGTGGTGGTGCACGCCTTTAATCTCAGCACTTGGGAGGCAGAGGCAGAGGCAGAGGCAGAGGCAGATGGATCTCTTTGAGTTGAAGGCCAGCTTACTCTACATACTTGCCAGGGATAAATAATAAGACCTTTATCAAAGCCAAAGAAATCTAGATCTACTCAGGGGAAAAGAAAATGTCCTGGGTGCTGGAGAGATGGCTCAGCAGTTGAGCACTAACTACTTTTCCAGAGGACCCTGGTTCAATTCCCAGCAGCCACATGGCAGCTCACTCTCTGTAACTCCCACTCCAGGGGAGCCAACACCATCACACATACATATATGCAAACAAAACACCAATGCACATGAAAGAAAAACAAATCAATTAAAAATAAAAAATAAAATAAAAATAAATTACTTTTAAAAAATGTGTTTCATCCCTGTGTTGTCATTAAGCAAACTGGCTTTCACAAGAAGAGGGTGGAGCGTGCTGAGATGCCAAGCTGACTTTGGCCATGTAATGCCAGGTTCACGGGACCCTCAGAGACCACCAGGAGACGACTCGATGCAATAGCAAGTGGGACTTGGGTCCCGAGTTCGATCGCTCTCGTAATAAAGCTCTCTTGCTATTGCATCGAGTCATCTCCTGGTGGTCTCTGAGGGTCCCATGAACCTGGCATTACAACCACACAGCTTCATCCTGAAGAGAACCCTCGACTGAACATAGTCTGCCCTGTAAGTCCTCAGTAATCTCTACAAAATCACCCGGTAGCCCCCAAACCCTGGTCATATCCTGCACCATAGAAACAGGCTTTAAACCCAAGCATGGTGGTGCACGCCTATCGCTATAAACTCTTAGGAAGGTGAGGCAGGAGGATTGTCACAAGTTCCAGAAAAGCCTGGGCTACACAGCCAGCTGGCAGGAACGACGGAGCGACTATCGTGAAAAAGCAAACACAGGGCAGTGCTAACCAACAGTAGCCCTCTTGTGTCCCCAGGGACTTGGAGATTCGCCCGAACATTGCCACCATATAATCCTGACTGCCTACTAGTGAGCTTCCAAGACAAGTCACTTCAGAGACCCAGGGAGGTGCATGCTGAGAAATGGCCACAAATGCACAGCCTGTGTGTCACAGCCGGCCAGAGAGCCACAGTGTGACCACTGCTGGGTCACAGGCTGCCTGCATGGTTGCCCCAATAAACAGGCTTTGCCCAGTCTCTGTAAGGAGGCAGCAGCCAGTGGAGGCTTCTCAAAGCAACTCTTCCATTTTGCTTCCTCATTTTGTTAGCAGGGTCAAACTAGGTTCACATCCTCAGGATTGCAGAGCCATCTCCTACCCAGCCCCTTGAAACATTTTCCTAATTGTTTGTTAACTAGAAAAAAAAAAGTATAAAATTGCTATTACCTTAACCGAGGCGCCTGAATTGTAAAAATATATTGCCTGCAAAGCCTTCACTTACTACGGACAGATGACCCACTTCTTTGTTCCCTATCACCTTGAACTCTGGACCAAATGTTTAGGAGGATGAATTAAGGACATTGGCTTCCAGAATGAATGCATTGGAAAATAGTTAAAGGCCTTGGATCAGGCCCCCAACAGAAACTCCCTTGCTTAACCATATGTTAAAGTTTGATTGGAAGACCCTGGCACTCACTAATCCCCCGTCACTCTTCAGTTTTCACCCTTTAAATATGCATTATAGCTTCTGCTCCGAGAGGAGGTTCACCTCCTGAACTGGCCACCTCCCTGAGCGCCCGAAAATAAAGCTTGCATTTTAGGCTTCTGTCTTTGAAGTGAGTTTTCTTGGCTTCCAACAGTCGCAACCATCACAGCCCTCATTGCAAAGCACCTAAGTAAGTCCTCTTTGGACCTGGAGGAGGATCACCCCCACTGCTCACTGCTCTAAAGCTGGGCAGCCATAAAGGGAACTTCCAGGTAGAAGGGAGCTGGTCTGCTGCCTCATCAGGCTGGTACCCATCAGGCTTTCTCGGAGGCCCAGAACCCCACCTTGGCTCCACAAGGTAACAAATATTTGGAAATGACCCATTCTCATGGTAATTTTCACGGTAATCAGGGTGTGGCTGGGAAATCTGGAAAAGCATACAACACCTTTCTGGAACTGCCAATCTGGCGCCTGCAATCAGGACTGTTAAATTCTGCCTTCCTTAGCCAGACAGGCAGGAAGTCCCTTCCAACCCCCAACAAAAAGATCTCTCTCCCAGTGTCCCCATTGGGGTTTGGTTTTTTGTTTTGGAGGTGGGGGTGGGGATTGCATGTCTAGGCAGGGTCTCACACAGCTCCAACTGCACTTGAACTCACTATGTAGCCCAGGCTGGCCTTGAGCCCTTATCCTACTGTCTTTACCTCCTGAGCACTGGGATGGCAGCTATGAACAGCTACTCCTGCTCTCTAGCTCTGTGCTGCGTGTGTCCTGAATAGTCCCCACCCTCTTTCCTCAAAACACTAACCTAACTCCAGGCCATGCTCCATGGCAGTCTGTATGTCTGTTCTGCCCACCGAGTGCCTGCCGCTCACCGGAACGCTTCTGTCTCCTCAGCGTTGCCCCATTCTCAGAGCTTGCTGACCTGGGATGGCAGGTGTTCCCCCAGGATGCTCCCGACACAGCACAAGAGCGCAGAGGCGCAGCTGCCTGGCCAGGCACGGCTCGTTGTGCAGCCACTGTTCACAGACTCTCCTAACCCCCATGATCCTTCTGTGGATCGATGGGGTACAGAGGCCACCCCGGATACCGCTGGCCACCTTGGCCTACAGTCACATCCTTGCAGTGTTACTTTCCTTACCCGGAGACCAAACCAACAACCACTATGGATAGCCACGGACTCACACGTGCTAGGCACCCAATAACCGCCCAGAATTTGAGCTGAGTTCCAGACGTTTCTTTTTCTTCCAGGGAGATTCCAGCAGCCCCTCCTCACAGAGCGGACAGGAATCCCTCCCCTTCCAGGAAAATGAAACTGGAAGACCCCAGTTTCCTTGTGCACTGGGATTGCCGCTGGCTCTGGAAGTTGCTATTGGCCAGAAGCTGCGTTGGGGTGGAGTGTGCATGCTAATAAGGGGCGTGGTCTGTAGAGGGTTCCAGAGAGCTTGGAAGCTCCAGCTGACGGACCACATGGCACCCACTTTTAACCACTATGCCGGTGCCCATGGACGAGCTATCGAAGAAGCAGGGGAGGAACACCCGCCGGTGGTTGGCGGTGGGCACGATCTCGGCCTTCACGCTCCTGACGATCTTGATCACCATGCTCATTTACTTTGCCGTCAGAGCCAACAGCAAGGCCTGCAGGGACGGGCTGCAGGCATACGAAGAATGCCGCAACACCACGAACCTGCTGCAGCGCCAGCTCACCCGCTCCCAGGACAGCCTGCTGCAAGCGGAGACGCAGGCGAACACCTGCAACGGGACCGTGGTAAGGCCGGAAACCGCCCCTCCAATGCTCCTTCAAAGACTCGGAGGTTTGAAACCGCCCAACAAGTTCCCACCTCCGCAGGCCAGCGACTAAGGACTTTGAAATCCAAGGAGACCTTAAAACTTCCGACAGCTCCGAAATCCGCACCTTCAGTATACCCTCCTTCTAGGACTTGAAGGGGTCTCTATATTTTGTGGAGTTGGAGAGCTTGAAACTGACTTAGGCACCAGCCTCCGCCTCATGCGGACATCACTCAATCACTGATGATTGAAACTTTTCTGTTTTGAGAAAAGGTCTTCAGCATAGCCCAGACTGTCCTGGAAGTCACTCCATAGACCAGGCTGGCCTCGAATGCTGCCTCCCAAGTGCTGGGACAAAAGGCGTGGGCCACCACACCTACCAAATTATTGAAACTTTCAATGTGTCTCTGAGAGACTGTGGCTGGGCACCCTGTTGAGTGTTTGGGAAGGCTTGCTAACGTGCAGGGGAGAGGGAGTTAAAACCACTGTTTTGAAGATAACACTTTTGTCAGTGAGACTGGGTGCGTGCACGGGAAGTTGGGGAGAAACCTGAAGAGCTTTGGGTAGAAGATTTGGCCTAGAAGGATTTCAGGGATCAGGACAACAGCCAATCCATGTTTCTGACGCTTTTCTGACTCAGGTGACCCTTCAGGAGTCCCTGGAGAAGAAGGTATCTCAGATTCAGCAGCAGCAGGCCCGTATCCAGGAGCTCGAGAGTAAGAAAGGGTGGGGGAGTGGAGGGGACCAGGACAGGGCTGGGGTGGGGGAGTGAAGGGCCTGGGAGAGGGTTGGGTGGGGATGGAGGTTGGGACATAGGAAGAGGTGGTCACCCAGACTGAGGGTGCATGGACTGGCTGCCCAGGAGTCTGGGTTCTTTCTTGAACACCAAGAATTAAGGGGTAAAGATTCAGACGTAGAAATGGGCGATTATGAAAGTGGAGAGCAGAGGAATTGGGAAACATCCTGTCAGGGGGTGTGGCTAAAGGGCTGGCGGACCTCAGGCGGTCTCTAAGCCAGTTCTTCCACAACCCTGTAGTAAGTGTCTTAGGCTGGCCCTTCCTTTGATGCCTCCTCGTCATCGCCACCTGTCCCACCTGACTGCCCCGGCGGCTAAGTGGCCTTGGTAGTTAGATACTTTCCAGGGGTTTCTTTGGGGTGCTGCCCCAGTCCTCTGCCTCGATGTCTCCCCTTGCTCTCATTGTGGCAGTGTGCTGACCAACCTTGTGTTTGTGTCATCACAGATGAAGTCATGAAGTTGAAGAAGGAGCTGGAGAATCTGAGGTTAGAGACACAGCCCTCTCTGCCCACCGCCATCTCCTCCCCTCAAGACCTGGAACCCACTTGGCTCACACAATCCGTAGCTCAGGTCTGAGCTGTGAAAAAGGCTTAAACAGGAAAGCTCACAACACTAGCATAAGGACCTGAGTTCAAATCCCCAGTTCCAAACTGGCTGGAGTTCTATGAGTGTAAGTATGGTACTGAGGGACACTGGTCAGCCCCAACAGTGAGCTGCTTCATGCCCAGGGAGACCCTGTCTCAAAAGTTAAAAAAGAGAGGGTGCAGGTAAAATTGTAGCCTTCCCTATTGCACAATAAACTCCCAAAGTTCACTACCAGAATAGTAGTACTAATAATTAATAATAATAATAAAAATAAGGTGGAGCCAGGCATGTAGCACTTGCCTTTAATCTCAGCACTTGGGAGGCAGAGGCAGGTGATCTCTGAGTTTGAGGTCTACAGAATGAGTCCAGGATAGCCAGGGCTACACAGAGAAACCCTGCCCTGAAAATATCAAAACAAGAAACAAACTAACAAAAAACCTAACAACAAAAGCCCAAACAAACAAATAATAGCCAAAAACCCCAACAACAACAAAAAGAACACAAATGAGGGCAGGTGACTCAGCGGAGAAAGTGCTTGCAGAACAAGCCTGACAACCTAAGTTTGATTCCCAGAATCCACATATATGCCTCTGACTCCATATACGCGTCATGGCATATGAGTGTTCATGCATACATGTCATATGTGCACATGTATTCACACACACACACACAAAATAAAATTTAAAAAGAAGAAAATCAAAGAAAAGAAAATGTGAATTTGAAAGACTAAGAGTAGGCCTAAAGATCTGGTAGAACTCCTGCCGAGAATCCCCAGTCTGGGGACATGGGTCAGGGGTGGGGCTCCTGCCTAGAATCCCCCAGTTTCATTCCACCCTGGAACATTTATAAAGGAGGCTGATTAGCAGAAACCAGATGACCTCTGCCTCTCTACCCAGGAACCGGGAACCTTCTAGCCCAGTGCAGGAGAACTCTGGCAGCTCCGTGGTGGTCTACAGCCCATCGATCCTCCTGGTGACAATGTTCCTGCTCTTCTGAGGAACGAATAGCTAGTGGGTGAGAAACTGGGTCCAGGGAAGCTTGTGAATGAAACGGGGGTGGGGGGGGCATATGGGTGGTACTTGGACCCAGAGAGGAGGCAGCTCAGGGAAGGGGCATGACCTGCGGTGGGCAGGATGGGGTTAACCGCTGAGACTTACCCTCTCTCTAGGCCACAGCCTGTTTTGATGCAGATACAGTTGCACCTGTTTGAGGTCACTGGGGACCGGAGCGGCTCTGGAGGGGTCACGGCAGCCCTGAGAATGTATAAGCTGATCAGTGGAGCCCAGACTGCATCTCCTTCCAAGCAGCCTTATGACGGGGGTGGGTTGGGGTGGGGATTCTGCTTTATTGCTTTCATTGTTATTGGGAAGGGGTCACTTATTTCTGATGTCTTTGAGCCCTGAAAAATAAATTTGGAAGAAAGAGCTTGCTTCTAAGTTGCTAGAACTTAGTCATTGTGTCCCCTGCTTCCTCACTGCTGGGGGCCACTCTACAAGTTGAGGTGGACGCGTGATTGCTGAACACACCTGTCCATCCGCCCTTTCTGCTAGAATTATCATAAAGGTCATGGGCAGAGGGCCGCAGCTGGCTCTCAGCTCCACGTTTCTGTTTCTTGCTCATGACTGACACCCTAAGGAGAAAGCAGGCGTTGTACGTCTCCTCTGTCTCCCACAGTAAGCTCTGGGCTGGGATTTCTACTAGTTAAGGATCTCTAGATGTTTTTAGAATGTGTGAGTGTGTGTGTGTATGCTGCAATAATCTTAGGGCTAATAATAAACATTATATAGCTCCACACTCATTTATTTATTTGTATTTATTACAACACCTGAGCCTTAAAATTCCTTTATCAGCAGGGCCGCGGTGGCATGTGCCTTTAATCCCAGCCCTCAGGAAGCAGAGGCAGGTGGCTCTCTGAGTTTGACTTTGATCTCTGGTCTACAGAGTGAGTTTCAGGACAGTCAGGGCTGAACAGAGAAATCCTATCTAAAAAAAAATCAAAACAAACAACCAACCTGAACAGGGGTTGGAGTGTGGGTCCCCTGATCCCAGTTGGCTGTTGTGCACTGGAGGTCTCAGATGCAGAGGTGCTGGGGAGCAGGATGTCCGGAGGTGGTGAGGGCAGTTTATAGAGCTCCAGTCAGAGCTGAGGGTCCCACAAAGGAACAGGGAGGAAATGTCCTTAATTTGCATATGCAGACCTGATTGAAGACAGGCAAACTTTTTTTTTTACTTTTTAAAATTTTTCTTTAATATTAGTTACAGTTTATTAACTTTGTATCCCAGCTGTATCCCGCTCCCTCATTCCCTCCCAGTCTCACCCTCCCTCCCTCATCTCCTCCCTACCCTTTCCAAGTCCACTGATAGGGGAGGATCTCCTCCCCTTTCTTATTCTTTTTCTTCTTCCAGAGCTGAGGACCGAACCCAGGACCTTGAGCTTGCTAGGCAAGCGCTCTACCACTGAGCTAAATCCCCTCTCCTCCCCTTTCATCTGACCCTGGTTTATCAGGTCTCTTCAGGACGCAATGCAAAGTCCTCCTCTGTGGCCTGGCAGGGCTGCTACTCCCTCGGGGGAGCGGGGTGACGGGTGGGGAGAGGTCAAAGAGCCCACCCTTGAGTTCATGTCAGAAATAGTAATTGTATCTCTTGTGGGCAGGAAAGAATGCAGTAAGGCTGGTTCCTCACCACAGGTGGCTGGCCATGTCTCCACCTGTCTGGCCTTTGTTCAGGCTTGTGCTTTAAATTTTAATCCAATAACTCAAGAAACTCATTTTTAATTCTTTGATTTCTCAGCATTTAATGTTGACATCCGTGATATTCATCATGCAGTGGGCATGGGGGTAACCTATGGTCCCCACAAAGCAAAGGAATAGGAGGGTTCAAAGAGGGGGACTTCCTGTAAAAGTTGATTAAAGGAGGACCCAGGTTTGAGGAAGAACCATTCAAGGTAGAATTTTTCTTAAATAAATCATTTGATATTGCCAAGTGCGGTGGCACATGGCTGTAATCCCAGCACTCAGGGAGGCAGAGGTAAACAGATCTCTGTGAGTTTGGGGCCAGGTTGGTCTACAAAGCAAGTCCAGAACAGCTAAGGCTACATAGAGAAACCCTGTCTCAAAACAACAACAACAACAAATCATTTGATAATGTTGATAATTAAATCTTTTACAGATATCAGTGCAAAGTTCTTCCCTGGGGAAATGTTAAACCATCCAACTTTATGTCGATATTTTGTTCAATAACTACTAGAAATAATTACTAGGCAATTTCCTCAATCCATTATTTATCATTACATGGATGATTATTTTGTTAGCTGATCCTGGTGAAGATATTTTAGAGAAAAAAAAAAAAGGACAGAAATTTGATTCAGGGACCCCTCTCTGTTCTGTTCTTGTTTCTCTCCTCTCTAGTGATCTGCGGTGAAGCCAGGGGGAGAAAGGGTGGAAAAAGAAGAACCCACACAGGAGCAAAGACCAGCTACAGGACTTGCAAGTGAGAGGGAGAGCAAGCCGGCGGTGTTCCCTTCCTCCATGTTCTTTATCCAGGCTGCTAGGAGAGGTGATAGCCCAGAGACCCTGATTAGAAGTGGGCCTTCTCATTTCAAATGACTTAATTAAAAGAGATGCTCCACAGGTGTGCCCAGCCACTTGGGTTTTAGTTCATCCCAAACACAGTCAAGCTGACAGCCACAAAGAACCATTGCATGATTTAGAAAGGTTTTGCACTCAGTTACACTGCCGTACAGGCTGTCTTCTATCTTCACTCCTCTCAGTCCTGCAGTGCCTAGCTATGCTACCCCCTCCCTCTTTGAGATATCTTGCTACTCCTCCACACTGAGCCCTACAATCCCACAGGCCTGGACCCCACATCTAGGGTCCTCCCACACCCAGCACACATTCCTCTGTTAGCTTCCTTACTCCACATCCTCCTGGGATCTAGCTATTGTCTCTGTCATTTCCTGTCTGTGGTGCTGAGGTTCACAGCCCTGTGTTTCCTCCCCCCCACAGTACCCACTGGAGACAGTACTTCCCTGGGGATGCCCAAATGCCCCTTCATAGGCACCTGTGAATCTTTCTGTGCCTTGACTCTTGTTTGCCTCACATCCTTGTCTTTCTCTCCATACACAAGTGGTTACCACACTCTTCCTAGCCTTGTGCAAATTCTGCTGGCTCTTTTAGATCCTCACTCTTGAGTTTTCTGGAGGTCAGAGGCTCAGTCCTGTTTTGTATGTGTGTTCTGGGAACCACCATAAGGTCTGACCCAGGCCACACCCAGCCCCTCACTTAGGGACTCTAGGCAGGAGCTCCGCCCCTGAGACACGCTCCAAGCCCTCATTGGTTGTGCTCAGGTGCCCTTCTCTGGTGGTGCCGGATAGAGGTCTGTACTCTGAGGCTGACAGTGCCATCTTCAAGAGTTCACCTGTGCCTGTTTTTAAAGTACCATTGTTAGGATTTTGGAACAAAACCTGCTCTGGGTTACCAGCAACTTATGATGTCATCATGTGTCCCTGGCCAGGTGGCCACACCTGGAAGGCGTGATTACCTTGCCCCTTAAAGGGACAACCCGACACATGGTCTCTCCCTTGCTCCCTTGCTTCTTTCTCTCTTGGCCTCTCTTGGTCCTTCCTCTCTATTGGGGTGCCCCCTCTCCTCCCTTCTCTCTCTTTCCTCTTCTCTCTTTCCCCATCTCTCTCTTTCCCCCATCATGTCCTGCTCTCCATTCTCTCCCTCTCTTCATATCCATCTAATAAACCTCTTTCGTATAAGATCTGTGAGCCTCATCACTTACTAAGTGGTCCTAACAATCATCACAGCTGGCGTTGACTGTTGACTTTCTCTCATGGAAGCTCATTATCTGTGGACCACCTCTAGCGTCAGTCCTGCTCCAGATTTTCGCCCATTGCTCTACATGTTAGCATAGCAAACTTACAGATCTCTTGGGATGAACTTTGGAATGGTAGAAGTAGGGGAACAGGCCTCACAGGGTGAAAATTTAGATGGGGGCTGACTGTCCCTCCTTGGCAAACATTTGGCAGAATACCTGTTTTCTAAGTAACACATGTTCACAGCTCACCTGTGAACATTTCCTTCCAAGGGCCTGATTGGCTTGGACAAGGGGGAGGACTTATTTTTCTTCTTCTTCTTCTTCTTCTTCTTCTTCTTCTTCTTCTTCTTCTTCTTCTTCTTCTTCTTCTTCTTCCTGTATTTGATCTCTGTCTTCTTCATACTGGGGACCCTGGAGGGTAAAGAGGAAGTAGATAAGGGAGACAGCTGCATAGTCATCGACACCTTTCTCTCCCTGTCCTCTCTGTCTCTCTCTGTCTCTTTCTGCCTCTCCCTGTCTCTCTCTCTCTCTCTCTCTCACACACACACTCACACTCAGTGCTCATGGGAAGCACTGAGCTTGTGTGGGTTTCCCAGGTGACCAGTAGTGAGGCCTCCCCACTCCCC
The DNA here is from genome assembly GCA_028658305.1 of Pachyuromys duprasi. NCBI lineage: Eukaryota > Metazoa > Chordata > Mammalia > Rodentia > Muridae > Pachyuromys > Pachyuromys duprasi. Next base: position 64,563,927 of record CM053764.1, read on the forward strand.
TCATCCCCTCCCCATCAGGGCTCTTGGGAAAGCACTTTACTGTAACCTGTGACCTCTGTCCTTTTGGTTCCTGGAAAATTCCCATGCATCCCTTAGGTCCCCAGCTCCTCAGCACTGAGGTTGCTCATGAAGGCCGCTAACCTCTGCCCTCCACCAGAGCACAAACCCTAACATTTTTTTCTCTTTTCTGGGGGTGGGTCTCCAGCTTCTGGTACAGCCTCTCTGGGCCTGATTCATTTTTTCTTTTTCTTTTCCTTTTCCTTTCAAGTTTTTTCATTCTTTTCCTTTCATTTCTTTTTTCCACCACTCCCCTTCTCTCCTTCTTTATCTTCCCCTCCTTGTTGTGATGTAATGAGAATTGTTCAACCAATGGGAATTTCAATCCGAGCACCGACATCCTGGGGACAAGATTACCAGTCTCTCAGTCTGAGAAGCCCTGACTTCCCTAAAGAGGCCATGGAGGAGAAGCAGTAGGACTGTGGTGTTTTGAGTTGTAGAGAGGAGATGACCTTCCTGGCTGGTCCATCTGCAGGCAGAAGCGCAGTCCCCTCACACCGGCTCCAGGTTCCACCTCTGGGGATTCAGTCAGGTCGGCCTGGCTTGCTCTGACTGACCAACACTGGCTCCCCCGACAAGAAAGGAGGCCTGACAAGGCAAGTGCAGAGCGTTCCTGACGTGCCCGGGTGATTTGAGACACTCTTCCAGTTTCATTCCATATTTCTATGTAATTTAATATCTTTTGCTTTTGTTTGTTCAGAGCAGGCTGCCCTCAAACTCACAGAGATTCTGCCTGCCTCTGACTGGGAGTGCGGGGATCAGAGGCAGGGTTACCAGGCCGTACCTAATGCCACATTACATTTCTGTTCTAATCACTATTGAACCTCCAGTGGCTGGTCTCGGGGAGCCCTGGCTGCCCTCTTACTGCATACCGCCCTCACCGGTGCTGACAGTGCACCACCAGACACAGCTTCCATTTCATGAACTAAAGGAGGGGCACACAGCAAGTCACCTTCGGCTTACATTTAGTGTGCGCCTACTGTGTGCTAGATCCATGTGATCACAAGGTAAAGGACGAAACAAAATTCTAGACTTTGCTTTTCAGGGCCTCAGTTGGAATGTGGGGGCAGCCAAGGAAGGGGTCTCCAGTAAAATGAAGGCAGGCCATGGTGTCTGATGACTGGGGGTGCCCGGGACCCACATACTGGAATGAGAGTTAAGCTCTACTCCTACTCCGACCTGGACAGACCCCACACCTCCTATGCACACCCAAAATAAAGTATATGTAATACAAAAAATTTAAACAATTAAAAAAAAAACTGGCTTGAATCCCACTTCCGACTACCAGCGACTGAGCGCAGCCAGCATGAAGCCCTTGCAGGACCCGCCCGCATCTGTCCTCCCACCTTCCACCCTCAGTTTCCCCATCAACAGAATGGGCTCACCTGCCCTCCCCATCTTCCTAATTAGATTTGGTCTTTGGAGTTTCTTCCTCCACTCCCCACCGTGGGCTCCTGACTTTGCCCAGTCACTGAGATCAGGGGAACCTGAGGCTCCAAGGGGTCTGATGTAAAGGTCCCCAGGCTGTTCCTAGACCGGCTCCGAGGGATTCCTGTGCACTCCCCTCACCTCCACCCCTCAGGAAGCCACCTCTGGGCGGGGCGGAACCCTGGATGTCCCTGGAGCCCCAAGGTGCCAATTAAGTGCTGGCGGCCCGTCTGGGGTCAGAGCCGCGGCGAGATGGCAGAGCCGGGCCCAGAGCCGGGGCTCGCGTGGCGGCTCCTGGCCCTGTGTGGCGCTGCAGTGTTCCTGGCGGCGGCCGCGGCCGGAGGGGCGCTGGTGGCCTGGAATCTGGCGGCCTCGACGGCCCGGGTTCCCAGTTGCTCTGAACCCGAGCAGGTGAACGCCACGATATGGCCCCCAGACTCGGTGCCAGAGGTCGAAGAACTGTGGCGGCAGCTGGCAGAGGCTGAGCAGCGTCAGGAAAGCCTGGTCTGGCGGCTCCAGCGAGCAGAGGGCGACAGGATGGAGCTGGAGGCGGCGCTCAAGGCCTGCAAGGAACGCCAGGTAGGGTCAGGGGAAAGCCAGAAGTTCCGCAGAGAGTCTGCATGCCATCTCTAGGGCCTCAGCGTCCCCCAACACCCCAACGGATGGAGAGTAAGTATAGGACTACCTCAGTTTCTCTATATTCCAAAATGTCAGTTCCTCTTGGAATCTAACTTCTAATCCGCCGTACCACTCATTCCTGCTATTGAACACAAGGAAAAAAGCCCAGCTCCTGGACCTTTGAGAGACGCTGTGTTGGATCTCTCTGTGCTGCCTCGCCCCCACTCCAGGTTCCACCGGTCCTATTTTGAGAGAGAGACACTTATGTCACCTGTAATTAGAAGACTAAAGTTGGCCTCTTCGGGTGGTACTAGCGGGACCTCCCTTTTCCTGGGGCTACCCCCTCAGACTCCTTTTTAACTCTCTTGACTGCACAGGCTCATAAACGGAGTGCTCAAAATCCAGTCATTGGCAGAATGGTGTCACAAATCTGTCATCATAGCACAAGGGTGGCAAGGCAGGGAGATCACGGGAGCTCAAGCCCTTCTAGACAGAAGCTCCACCTCCGAGCCCCGCCCACAGCCCCTAGCTGCGGGATTCTAGGCAGGGACTCCCCCCCTGAGCCCCCAGCCCTTCACCAGGAAATTCTAGGCAAGGACTCCACCTCTGAGCCAAGCCCTGCACCCTCTTTACTTTTAATTTTGAGACAGGAGTTGCCTAAGGTGCCCAGTATGTCTTTGAGCTGAGGCTGTGGCCATGCCTGGCTGGAACTCCTGGTCCTTCTGCCTCTACCTTCCAAGTGCTGGAATGGCTGGCTATCCTGCTGTGGCCAGATAACATCTGTACTTTACAACTCAAAATGCCCTGGCAAGCAGAGACAGGAGGGCCACAGCATTGAGGCCAGCTTGGAGTACAAGACATCCGGGCTCTCGTCCCAGTACGGGGAAGCTAGAATGGCGACTGCCTGCTCTCTGCCTACCCAGTAGAAGGGCCTGAGGCAGTAGAGGTCACCGCTACCTGGAGTGTGAGTTCTGACTGCCCTGCTTGCTCTTAGATGTTTTGAGGAAGCCTGGTGTGTTTGCAGGAGGGAACCAATGTGAGTGAGCCTTCCATGTTGTCACTCATCAGTTAAACCTGCCTGAGCTAGTGAAGTCCTAGATGGAGTCCACAAAACCAAGCATTTTCTGCTTTGCAGAGTTTCAGTGGAACTCAGTGAGCCCCTTCCTCCATCCCCTTATTCTTCCCCTCTCCTCTGTCTGCAGAGCCGGCTTCAGACCCAACTGAAGACCCAGAAGATTGAGATGGAGCAGGCTAAAGCCCGAGGCATGCAGATGGGGCTGGAGAATGGAGAGCTAGCAGGTGTGTGTGTGTGTGTGGTCTAGGGGAGGGAAGGTCAGGTCCCTAGAAGTACAAAATGATTCACACCATGCATGGGCATGCAATTACTGTGCAAACCATCTAAAAAAGACATTAAAGGATCTCAAATACAACCTACAAGGGCAAGAAAACAGAAATAGACCTGCAAAAGACTTGAAAATAACAAAGACTAGGCTGTGGTTGTGGGCTTGCTGGTAGAGAGTTTGCCTAGTGTGCAAGAGCCCTGGGTTCCCACCTAGGCCTGGTGGTGTGTACCTGTCACCCCAGGACTCAGGAGGCTGAGACAGGAGGATAACTGTGAGTAAGATGAAGTCAGCCTGGGCTACACAGTAAGACCCAGTCTTTAAAAAGTAAACAGGATGGGCAGCGGCGGTGCCCGCCTTCACTCCCAGCACTTCGGGGGGCAGAGGCAGGTGGATGTCTGAATTCAAGGCCAGCCTGGTCTACAGAGTGAGTCCAGGACAGCCAGGACGCAAAGAAACCCTGTCTCAGAACACAGAACAAACCAAACAAAAACAGGTGCACGAGCCCAGTGTGATGGTGGAAGCTTATTATGCCTGCACGCAAGCGGTAGAGACAGGGAATCAGGAGTCTGGAGTCAGTCGCCAGTCTTTTTTTTTTCCCCTTGGTTTTTTGAGACAGGGTTGGTTTCTCTGGGTAGCCCTGGCTGTCCTGGACTGACTTTGGAGTCCAGGCTGGTCTGGAACTCACAGAGGTCCGTCTGCCTCTGCCTCCCTGAATGCTGGATTACAGACGGACCTCACCACTCCTGGCTCAGTCTCCAGGCTTGGTCTATGTCGGCCTGGGCTACCTGAGACCTTGTCTCCAAAAAAAGCAATAATACTACTAAAATAATGACGACGATGTCGACGACGATGATGAAGACAGAAAATCATGTATATGTTTTAATCTTTTTGTTTGTTTGTTTGTTTGTTTGTTTTGTTTTGTTTTCGAGACAGGGTTGTCCTGTGCAGCCTTGGCTGTCCTGGACTCACTTTGTAGACCAGGCTGGCCTCAAACTCAGAGATCCATTCGCCTGCCCCTGCCTCCGAGTGCTGAGATTAAAGGAGTGCGTCACCGCGCCCGGCTGAAAGTCATGTGTATTTTAAGTCAATCATGCACAAGGCACGCAGACTACGTTGTTCTGTCCCTTGCAGAAGCCTTGGCGCGATGGGAGGCGGCAGCCACTGAGTCCAAGCAACAGCTGGAAGAGGCGCTCCGGCGCGCAGGCGCAGCAGAGGCCGTGGGCGAGGCCTGCATTAGCCGCGAGGTGGCGCTGAGGGAGCGCGTGTAAGTTAAAGGGCGGGTCGCGGGGGCAGAAGGACAGGGCCACTGGCTACTGAGAATGTCGTTCTTTAGGCCAATCTGCACTTAGGGTCGTGGCCAAGAACGGAGGTGGGGAGGGTGGAGATGGAGTTGAAAGTAGCAGAGGTTGGTGAGCTGATAGGTTGTGGGGGTGGGGTCCCCAGGTTAAAGGTGTCATATGGGGCGCTAGGGAGGGAGAAGCAGGGAGAAAATACAAGGAAAAGGAATATGGAAGGAGAAGAGTTAGGGATTTGGGGAGGATTTGCAAGGAAGGGACCGGAATCCCTGGGCAAGGGTCTCCAGGACGTCAGAGTTTGGAAGGGAATGGGCAGGGTGCGGGTCCCTGAAGGTGGAGTTCCCAGAGGGCCACGGTGTTGGAGTGTCAGGGGCTCATAGTTATGCCTTTCTGTGTAACTTTCTGCAGTTATGCCCTGGAAGCCGAGCTCGGCACTTTAAAGAAAGAGTCGCGCCCCAGACTCCGCTCAGGATCTAGGTCCAAGCCCAGCATCCGCTCCCGTCCGAAGTCTGGACCCACGAAGGGCTGCCGGAGGCCACCTCGTGATCCCCAGTAGGATGGGAACCTCGGCCGGGACAGAAAGTGTGCGTGAGAAGAGTCGCCCACAGCGTTCCATGCGCAGCTTTCCACCCAGGACTGCTTAGGTGACAGCACACAGACTCAACCGTCCCTTCCAGGAGCACACAGTGCTAGATTACCACATAGGGAAACTGAGGCTCACTTGCTCAGGCCCTGATCTCCCTGGAAACCGGACCACAACCTTCACCCCATAGGCAAGGCTGAGCTCACCCGGTAGGAGTGTAAACAGCTCCAGGTGGGATTTCAACCGAGATTTTTGCGCGTGCAAATGAGCGTTGCAGATCCTAAGAAGCCTCAAGGATAGGAGCCAAGGTGAGGGGGCCTGGGGCCTGGAAAGGGAGCATATTTTGGAGGAGATGCCCACGTGACAAGAAAAGACAGCGCAGAAAGTAAGAAGGGAATCTGCCTGAGTCACATAGAGGAAAAGGGCTCTCTCTGGGGCTCAAAAGAATGATTGAAAGGTCACTAATCGCCCTCCATCTGGCTCCTTCTCCCTTCTTCCCTTCCTCCTTCTCTTTTCCTTTCCACTGGGTCTCACACAGTGCATTCTGACCTCACACTAGCTATTTAGCCTCTCAGCTGCCCTTGAAGACCAGCACACACTCAACAATCTCACGTGCCTAATTTCATATTATTTGTGAGCCTTACAGTTAATGTTTAATATGGTTTTTCTGAGACACCTTCCTATGTAGCTTAGGTTGCCTTAGGCCTCTGCTGCACTTCACCCAGCTAGGCTCATTTTCCCTTTGAAACCATTTATCCACATTTAATGTGACTAATATAGAGAATTTCTGGATATTTTCCACCCAGATTTTTAATTTACTCTTTGTTTCCTTTTGCTCTGTGGCATTGGAGAAGGCAGGAGTGCACGTGTAGGCTTGTGCGGTCTGTGAACGCCTCCGGTCTCAGACCCAGAAACACTGAGTTTGGTTTTTGGGGGGAGGGGAGGAGAGAGTGGAGGTTCAGCAACTAAGAGCCTGTGTTGCCCTTGCAGAGGCTTGTCGGTTCTCCTACTCCGCCTGTCTCCCATCCGCCCATGAAGTCAGGAGGGGCATGAGACTAGGACGGTGTCTGGAATGGCTGGTGAGCACTGTACAGGGATCACACACTCCAGGAGCCACTTCAGGGAGCTAGTACAACTTTAATTCCAGAGAACAAAGGATACATACCCTTTGGGGAGCGGGTTGGGCTCCAAGGATAGGTGTACATAAATGGTTGGAGCTAGGCACTTCACAATTTGCATTACACAGCACGCTCCTATAGTATGAGTGGAAACACAGTACCTAGTTATCCTATAGGCGCAGAGAGGGGAGAGCAAGGAGCTGTGTCAAAGGCCATATATCAAATGTGGCTAGGGACATCTAGGTATAGAGTCACTCTTCAGATGAAGTCAGGCAGAGAATAGGAGGCCCTGCTGGGGAGAGTCCTGCACTTTAACACCAAGCTTAGAATAGATATCCAGACTAGGAGAACTGCAGTCTCAAACAGCAGGGTTCCTCCAACAGATGCCACAGGTTCCTTTCTCAGCATCCGCATCATGAACATGGGGAACTCTGGTCTCAGGGGATCCAGCACCCTCCGCTAGCCTACTACAGGCTTAACTATGCACATATATGCAAACAGATAACATACAGAATAAATGAAAAATTTTAAATGTTTGTTTGTTTGTTTGTTTGTTTGAGACAGGATCTCTCTAAGTAGCTCTGGCTGTCCTAGGACTCACTCTACAGACCAGGCTGGCAGTGCTGGGCAGTGATGGTGCGAATCTTTAATCCCAGCACTTGGGAGGCAGAGGCAGGCAGATCTCTGTGAGTTCAGAGCCTGGTCTGAGTGAGTTCCAAGACAGTCATGGCTACACAGAGAAACCCTATGTCCAAACACACACACATACACAAACAAGACCAGGTTGTTCTGGAACTCAGAGATCTATCTCCTCTCTGCCTCCTGAGTGCCAGGATTAAAGGGAAACAAGGAAGCTGAGATCCTGACGTGCCTGTGCTATCCAGTGAAACTGATCATCAAACAAAAACAAAACAAAGCCCAAATGTTTATTAACATTCTGTTTGGCTGTACAGAAACACATCCTGGGGAAGAGGGGGCTGAAGATGACACAGAGGTCAAGAACTCTGGCTGCTCTTGCAGAGGACCCAAATTCGGTCTCCAGCGTCCACATGCGGCAGCTGGCAAATGCCTGTAACTGCAGCTTCCTCTGGAAATACGACTCCCCTTCTGGCTGAACTCACCTCATAACCACACAGATACATAAAATAAATAATACGTTTTTGAAATGTGATTCGGGGAGACTGAGGAGTGTAGCGCAGTGTTGGAGTGGTGGGTGTGGATCCATAGACACAGTATCTAAAAAAAAAAAAGGAAAAAACAGACCCCTTTCCCCTCCTTTTGTAAATTGGAAGTCAGAGCTGAGGAGTTCGTAGTTGCCATTCCGCTTTTGTCCATTAGGAGTCGCCGCGGCGCAGAGCGGCGAGGGTGAGACAGACGCCCCCAGCCTTGAGAACTGGCAAACTCTTTTTATAATGGAGGGGGGAGTTGAGCAGGTTGAGGGTCAGCCTTGCCTGCATAGGAAGCTATAGACTAGCCTGAGCTAACATGAGACTGCGTTGCTCCCACCTGCAATCCCAGAACTCTAGAGACTAGACTCTGGGAGGCTCTGACGCGGGACGCAAGGGGCGGAGGCAAGGGGTGGCTTGGAGTGAGAGTGCACTGAGTCTCCTTTGGTGCCACAGAACTGCGTCATGTGACCGGCCTGCTTCTCTGTAGGCAGCCCTAGGCCTGCTCTTTTCCTCTGATTGCTTTGAGATGGCTTCAAGTAGCCCAGGCTGGCCTCCAACCTGCCGTGTTGCTGAAGAGAACCCATACTCCTGATTCTCCTGCCACCTCCACCCGTCCTGCCCTTCTCCCACAGTGTTGGGCTGACAGGCAGGTACACAGGTTGGAACCCAGGGCGTCACACATGCTGGCAAGCTCTACCAGCCAGCTACAGCCTTCGAACCATTCTTGTTTGTTTACAGGGCTGAGCTCCATCCCCTTGCAGAGCCAGGGCACACGGGGCAACCACTCCACCCTGAGTCACGAGTCTCTTGATTTAAATAAGTATCACGTCTTTGTTATTATGTGCTTGTACAGATGCAGCGGTGCTCATGCAAGGGTCGGAAGACAGGTTGCAGAGGTGTGTTTTCTTCTCCTGCCATGGGGTCTGGGGTGGAGATGGAGTCCTCAGACTTGGTGGCAAGCTCCTTTAGCCTCTGAGCCTCTCCCACCCTGTCTCTCACCCCTGTCCCCAGCACACAGCCAGGGACAACAGTCCTTCCTGTGAGTACAGGGGTGGGCGGGGGTGGGCAGCAGAGGCCTAGGGTGGTGCCGGCAGGCCCTGGGGTCTCACCTCAGAGTCCTAAAGAGGAGAAGCTCCGACAAGCCTCCAATCTCAACCCGATTCTGCTTCCCTTTCTCCTAAAATAGAAAGCTGAGAGGGAGGGTGTGTCACACCGGCAGGAAAACCTCTCCCTCCCTCGGGCTGGGTGGTGCACGCCTTCAGTCCCAGAACTTAGGAGGCAGAGGCAGGAGGGTCTCTGTAATCACAGACCGGCCTCATCCACATCAGGAGGTGCAAGCTAGCCAGGGCTGTCTTGAAAAAAAAAAAGCCAAAGAAGCCATTTCTTTCTTTCTTTATAACCTCCCTGGTGGCACACTTTTGTTACCCAACCAACACTCCAGAAGCAGAGGCAGGAGGATCAAGGCCAGCCTTCAAGTAGCCTCACAGTACTTGAGCTACATAGTGATGCCTTGTCTCAAAACAATAAAACAGAAAACAAACAGTGAAATTTTTTTCTAACCACTGCAATGACTTTTTTCAAACCTCCTGTCTCTGTAAAGACTGAGCTGTTCAACTGGTGGCAAGTGCCGACTTCCTTCGAAAGGTTCCCACCTAAACAAACAACTCGGGGAGAATTGATTGTTTTCCATTTAGAGGGGGAGGGGAGAGCATCCATGAGGATTCTGGGCCGAGCGTCCGAGTGGATGAGGATGCAGCCATGGGCAAAGTTTCCTGTGACCATGACAAATTGTTTTCAGGAAAATCACAGAGCGGTCCCATCAGGGCCGAGAGGTTGACCTGGCAGGAGTCTGCCTCCTTCCCTCCCTCCAAACATCCCTTCCTCCCTAGGGACAACCTGGACAGGGGAATGCCTATTTTTAGAGATTGTAGACAGCAGGACAGGAGTGGCCGAAGCAACAACCACTGTTAAATGCACTCTGGTGGCAGTTGTGTCCAGTGTGCTATGAGACAGGAGGTTAGATCTGGGCACGCTGATGGCCAATCTTTCTCTTCATTGAAAGAAAAAAAATGGAGGTGCTGTCAATGAATCATGACCAGTACCGGGCTGGCGAACCAAACAGAAAGGCAAAAGACACATGTACAGCGGAGGCTCCAGGCAGCTGAGCGTGTGCAGAGTCCCGGCTTCCGTCCTCAGCATCCAAGAGATGGCTCTCTGAAGGGCCTTGCCCCTGAGCTGAAGACCTGAGTTCAGTCCTTGGGACTCACATGGTGGAAGCAGAGATTTGACTCTTAGAAGTTGCCCTTTGGGGCTAGAAAGATGGCTCAGCGGTTAGGAGCACTGGCTTCTCTTCCAGAGGACCGGGGTTCAATTCCCAGCCCCACATGGCAGCTCACAGCTGCCTCCTGTTCCAGTTCCAGGGGATCTGACATCCGTATGCAGACATGCATGCAGGCAAAACACCATTGCACATGAAATAAGAATAAATAAAAGTAAAAAAAGTTGTCCTCTGACCTCCACAGTCTCTCTCTCTCTTTCTCTCTCATACACACAGCTTAGCTGTCTCCCATTATTCCAGTATTTCCTAGGGAAGCCTGAGCTACATGAAATCTTGCTTCAAAAGAAAAAAAAAAAGAATCAAAACTCTGATATTGGATTACCATGAGGAAAAAAAAGATCATTTTGCTCTTGATAGAAATGAAGTTAGTTTGTGTGTTTAAAATGTAACAATTGCCAACATGCCAACACATGGCCACAAGGTCTAGCATGGCTTTTTGATTTTTTGAGTGTTTACAATTGCCGTTCTTTTTCCTTTTCTAACTTTGTTTATTCATTTTCTTATTCTGTGGATGGTTGCTTTGCCTGCATATGTGTTTCAGTGTCATAGTGGACAGTGCCCATGGAAGCCAGAAAAGGACATCAGATCCTCTGGAACCGGAGTTACAGACGGTTTTGAACTGCTTGGGTGTTGGGAATGGAAGCAAGGGTCCTCTGCAAGGGTAGTCTCGTAACTGCTGAGCCCTCTCTCCACCTCACAGCTCTGTTATTGTCGGGACATTTTAATGCATTTATTTGTGTGTGGTCCCACAGCACACATATGGAAGCCAGAGACCAATCTGTGGGATCCTAATCTCTCCCTTCCACCATGTGGGTCCTGGGAATCAAACTCATACTGGTCGGCCATCCTGCTGGTCCTTAACTGACTTCATGTTTGTAAGTACATGCAGACAACACCTTCCATGCATTATAAAACACTGTCAGCTCTTCCAGAACTGCCCCTGACGCTGCCTGTTGCCTGAGGTCCTCCACAGGACCCTTGCCACTCACATTCCACCCATCATTGTCCCTGTGCTTGGGTTCAGAGCACCAACAGCTACAGACCATGCTCCTGCCCCTTAGCACTATGGCAGCCATAAGGCACGTGGTGAGAGTTTATTCAGCACCTACGAAAGTTCCACCGCTTATTTAGTTGTAATTAATTAATTAACTAGGTTTGTTTGTTTATTTATTTATTTTTGGGACAGGGTTTTTCTGTATAACAGCCCTGGCTGTCCTGGAATTCTCTTTGTAAACCAGGCTGGCCTTGAACTCACAGAGATCCACCTGCCTCTGCCTTCCAAGTGCTGGGATTAAAGGTGTCTATCGCCAAGGCCCAACTATTCTATTTTATTTACTTTTGTTGTTGTTGTTCAGATAGGGTTTCTCTGTGTAGCCCTGGATGTCCTGGAACTTGCTCTCTAGACCAGGCTGGCCTCATATTTGCAAAGATCTGCCTGCTTCTGCCTTTCAAGTGCTGGGACTAAAGGCATGTGCCTGGCTCTTATTTTTATTATTTTATTTCATGTGTCTGGATTTTTTGCCTGTATGTATGACTGTGTGCCATGTATGTGCATGGTGCCCTCAGAGGCCAGAAGCAGGCATCAGATCCCTGGGGACTGGAGTTACAGGTTTTGAGCCATTTTGTAGGAGCTGGGACTCGAACCCAAGCCTTTGGGGAAAGTAGCCAGGACTCTGCACTGCTGAGCTGTCTCTAGCTGAGTCTCAGGTTAAGGCTGCGTGTGCTCCAAGCACTGTAGGAAAGCCTTTGGTATTATGCTGTGCATTGGGAAGATGACTCTGCAAATAAAAGCACTTGCCTCAAAAGTCGAGGCCCTGAGTTCCCACTTGAAGGCAGAAGAAGAAAACTGATTTCACAGAGTTGTCCCCTGACCACAGATGTACAACAGCAAAGGTCAAAAAGAAACAAGTTGTGTGTGGTTCAACTGGTAATGTGCTCACCTAGTGTGAGAGAGGCCCTGAGTTCCGCCCCCAAGGCTATAAATCAGGGGTGGTGGTGCATGCCTGTCGCCCCAGCACCGAGGAGGTCATCCTTAGCTACACAACCACAGAGAACCCAGGCTGGACTACAGGAGACTCCCTTCCCTCTTACAGGAGGCAGAAACCTGCCCTCTGTACACAGGATAAAACCAGATCGCAGGGAAGAAAATTTACTTTTCTGGGGTCACATTCTGGCCATGTGGCCAGACCCCAACTCAAGGCACAACCTGTGCCCACCCCTATCTGTGGTGCCCCATCTGTCTGATCAACCCTGAGCCACAGCCGGTTGGCCCAGCTGCAGCCCCCAGCCACCCCCACCACGAGGCTGGCCAGGAAGGGTCTAGAATCAAGAATCTCCGGGTAGCTGCAAAGGCCAAAGGTCACACAGGGTTTCCTGCCCGCCCCTGGGAACTTCCTCCTTCCCAACCCCACACCCGCCTGCTCAGCGCCATCTCCATCCCATCCCTTCCTAGGCTTCTGGGTCCAGATGGCCTTCCCCCTGCGGGACCCCACAGAGAAGACATCTGCCGCCTAGCCAGACCCTGCCCCTCCCCAACAGGCCAGGGCTTCCTGGGAAGTAGGGACAGCAGTGCAGCGGGCAGCTAAAGGATCCCACAAGATTCCCACAATGGTTTTTTGGGGTGAAAGCACCCCCCCAAATCCTTTTGTGTGACCCTGAAATCTCATACCTGTCTGAGCACTGTCCCACGGAGACCCTAGAAATCTCCACATGGGATTTCACCAACCAATAAAGCTCACTGCCATCTCTTGGGACCCTGAAATCACAGCAGGCTAGGAAAATAAGCATTCCTCACCCTTCCTCCTCCCCCTCCCCACAGGGTTTCTCTGTGTAGCCCTGGCTGTGCTGGACTCACTCTGTAGACCAGGCTGGCCTCCAACTCACAGGGATCCGCCTACCTCTGCCTCCCTGAATGCTGGGATTACAGGCGTGTGCCACTGTGCCCAGCTGACATAAGCACACTTTTGTCATAGAGGGAGAAACTGAGGCAGATTGCAGCCTTTGCCAGACAGAGAAAACAGAGCCTCTCTTCTCTTTTTTTTTTTTTGTAGTGTTTGTGAGGAATGTAGGCAGGGGCTCTACCCCTGTGCCAGTGGCCCCACCCCTCGCTGGGGTGGTCGAGGCAGGGCCTCTATTGTTGAACCAGACCCTAACCCCAGTGCACTCTGGAGATAACTTTGTGTGCTGGTGGAATATTTGAAGGAGGTTGTACCATTGTCGACCAAGAATCAGGTCTCGATGAGGTCCTTATGTGCACTGAGCACCACTGGTTGTGCATCCTAGAAAACTTCCCTCGAGCTCCTGGGTGAGGAAGGCCCACCCACAATCCTTTGCCTTGGATCCAAAACTCGTTTGTGTGAGTGTGAGTATGTCTTTGTGCCTGGGAGCTGTCCCACGGTGACTGGTGTGCTTCATGGGACATGATCAGTGGCACCCAAGTCACCTGGGCACTTTAGAACCCAGCCTGCCACAGAGTAACAGCCTGGGCCAGTCTCTTGTCCCACCTGTGCCTCAGTTTCCTCTTCCACACAGCGGGCCTAGCCACGGGACTATGATTAAGTGAGATAACACCTCCCAGGTGCAGAGGGCACTGTCTGGCTGGCCTAAGTGGGGGCGGCGGTTGTGGAAACTGAGGCCGGGCCAGGCAGAGGAAGCCGGACTGGTCACCCAGCGCGGTGCCCCACCCTCCGTCTAGCAAGGCTGTCGTCCAGTCCGCCAGTTCCTCAACAGCCCGGGTGGGAGTGTTGTGATAACCCACAGCCCCCATTTCCTCCTGGCCAGGAAGGAGCCGGGCAGAGGAAGCATTAAGAGAAGTAATATAAACACTCCCCTCTGCCTGGCCCGGCCCAGATCTGGCCAGGCAGGCGAGGCGGGACAGTGCGCCCAGAGGACACTGAGCAAATGGGGCTCGCCATGGACCGCAGCCCGTACTCCCGCACCGGCGATGGGGCGCGCGGCTGCTGGTACTACCTGCGTTATTTCTTCCTCTTCGTGTCGCTCATCCAGTTCCTGATCATCCTGGGCCTGGTCCTCTTCATGATCTACGGCAACGTGCATGCTACCACCGAGTCCAGCCTGCGGGCCACCGAGATCCGAGCCGACAATCTGTATAGCCAGCTGATGGGGCTGTCGGCCGCGCGGGCTAACCTGAGCAAACAGCTGAACATCAGCGTGCTCGCCAAGGACTCCGTCATGCAGCAGCTGCTGACCGCGAGGCGCGAGCTGGAGCGCATCAACGCCAGCTTTCGCCAGTGCCACGGGGAGCTGGTAAGAGGCGGCCTGTGCGCCCTGCGCCGCAGCCCTGGGCACCCCCAAATACTAAGCTCTATGTGAAGAAATCTGATACTCCCCTCCCCGCTTCTTTATTTAGAACATCATCTTAGGCTGGGCTAGCACTCGCTGTGTAGTCAAGGATGACCTTATGCTCCCGAACATCTTGCTTCCACCTCCCCGGCTCTGGAATGACAGGCCATTGGTTTATGCTAATGTATGTGGTACATGCTACACCACTGATCTACAGCCTTTCTTTCTCCCTAACCCCCTCCGTAGCCAAGGGGCCACTATATAACCCAGGCTGGTCTTAACTTTGAGGCAATTCAATTCTTGTGCCTCAGCCTCCTGAGGGCTGGGTGGATAGATGTGTGTCACCCATGTAGCTGAGAGGAATCTCACCTGTACGGTGATTTCATGATGGCATTGCCCGCCAAGAGTTTGCTTCAGGCGGCTTGATTCTTAAGGTTTGATTTATTTATTGCACATGTATGCATTCACCCACACACTGTGACCTGGGTGTGGGGGTCAGAGGACAGCCTTCCACTCTGTGGAAGGTCCATTCAGGTTCTCACCCTTAGCAGTGCCTTTGCCAGCCGACTCACCTCGAAGGCTTGAGTGCTCAGTTTTTTGTTTGTTTTGTTTGTTTTTGAGACTGTGTCTCACTGTAGCTTTGGCTTTCTTGGAACTCACTATATAAACCAGGCTGGCCTCAAACTCACAGAAATCCTCCTGCCTCTGCCTCCCGAGTGCTGGGATTAAAGGCATACACCATTGTGCCTGGCTCTCTGGTCATTCAGAGTAATAACAAAATGTCTCTTGGGATAAACAAGGAATTCATAACTCCATGGCTAGGCCGACCCACTTCGGAGGCAGAGCTCTGGGTGAAGGTAGGGCAGGAGCACCCTAGCGTTGTCTGCTTGCAGCTGGGGTTTAGCTGGATGTCCTGGGCACTCACAGGTCCCGTTACTATAGATGCCTGCCCTGTGCCTGCTCAGGGACAGTAAACAGACTCAGAAGGCTTGGCTCTCCCTCAGTGCGCCAAGGATGAACATGGCTTGGGTGTGGCCAGGAGCTCCACCCCGGCCCCGCATGTATGGAGCCCTGTGTCACCCCAACACAAGCACACAACTAAAAAGAACGCTGTTAGTAGGCACGGTGGAACACACTTGCCGCTCTAACGCTTGGGAGCTGAAGCAGCAAGCAGGACCTCAAGGTCTCCTGAACTAAAGAAAACACTGTCAGAGAGCAGGGGAAGGGGGAGAGAGGGAGATTGTTTTGTCTTTGAGTACTTCCTGGTAAAAAGACATTTTATGCCCTTGCCCAGGTGGGCCATTAGAGGCGCTAGCATGGAGTTTTTCTAGGGACTGAGCCCACTGGGTCCTGGGACTGTCCCAGAGCTCTGATCCTGGAGACAGCTGTTCCCACACGGCTCCAGCATGGTGTCAGACACATGTTGTGAACATGTTCTCCCTGTTCACAGGGAGAGCAAGAGGCTGCAGGCTGGGGCAGCTTCTGGCCCAGCAGCAGGGGTGCTGGAAGCCGTTAAGTTAGGGGTGAAGCAAGGACTCCCCCGTAGAGGACAGGGTCCCAAACTGCCCGAGGATAGAGACGATCTCCTCTCTCAGACCATCACCAAAATGCAGCCTCCTCTCTCAGACACAAGGATAGGACTGTCATCCCTCAGACTAGCTTGACAGAATAGGCACCCTAAAGCCCAGGCCCCTTCTCAGACAGATGCCCGTGGCCTTGCCTTTGGTGCTTACTGCCCAGGTCAGCATCATGGCTGACACACTCACACCTACTGGGATTGGTTTCCCAGACTTCCTCTAGAGAACATTGGGCTCAGGCTTCTGGTTTTCAGTTAACTAATTTACACACTGTTCCTGGAGCCTGACCCTGACCCAGAGACTCCTCCTTGCTAAATGGGAACGTTACCACTGCGTCACACCCCAACCCTCCTGGTACTTTTAAAAAGTTTCCAGCCTGGGTACATGACCATCTGATTCAGGCCACTGAGTTTCTTGGCAAGCTGCCTTCCCCATAGTGGGGAAGCAGAGAGCCCAGAAGCCACCTGAGTCAAACTCTAGTGCTTTCTGTCTTGGATTTTACTTCCCAATGGCACAAAGAAATGTGATTTTTCTGTCTTCCTTCCTCTTCTACTTTTTGGTTTTGTTTTGAGATAGCTCTTGCTATGTAGACCAGAATGACCTTGGATTTATGGTCTCCTTGTCTGGAACAGGCATCCACAACATGCTTATGTGGTGGTAGGCACAAAACCTAGGGCTGTCTGATTGCCAGGCAGGTATTCTAGTAAGTGTGCTACAAGCACTCTGCCAACTGAGTCTTTGTTTAAGAGAGGGTCTTGCCCAGCATGGTAGGGCAAACTTTCAACAGCAGCGCTTGAGTTGGAGGACCCCCTGGTCTCCATAGGGAGTTGCAGGACAGCCAGGATTACAGAAACGAAGAAAGACAAAGACCGCCAAATAAAGAAAGACAGTCTTTCTCTGTAGCCCAGGCTAGCCTCTAACTCGTGGCAGCTGTCCCACTTCAACCTCCTAAGTGCTGAGGGAAAAAGCCACCGCAGCTGGGGGCTGAACCCAGGGCTTTGTGCATCTTGGGCAAGCATCTTACCCACTGCACTACAAGCCCGGGACACACACTCCAACAACTGAGCTACAAGCGCTCTGCCGACGGAGCTGTGGCCCCGGCTCTAGCATCACCTCTGGAGCTTCCTTAGATCCACATCCCTCTAGGGGTGTTGAGATGGTTACTGTGTATGCAGCCCTCGAGACGGGTGCTGAGCTGTGTTGTGTGTCCACACCCGCAGATCACCTACAAGAACTATAACCAGTTCATTGCTGCCATCATCCTGAGCGAGAAACAATGCCAGGAGCAGCTGAAAGAGACCAACAGGACGTGCGAAGGTGAGTACGGGTCCTGGCGGGGAAGGGAGAGGGGCTGCAGCTCAGTGCCGGCTCATCCTCCATCTGTCCCCCGTCACAGCCTTGCTCTCCAAGCTGGGTGAGAAGACTAAGACACTGGAAATGGAGGTGGCCAAAGAGAAGGCGGTATGTGCCAAGGATAAGGAGAGCCTACAAGCTGGAAAGCGACTGGCGGAGGAGCAGCTGGAGGCCTGTGGCAAAGCGCGGGAGCGGCAGCAGCAGGAGCAGCAGGTGGCGGAGGAGCAGCTGCGCAAGGTACAGGCCCTGTGCCTTCCCCTGGACCAGGACAAGTTCCACGCAGACGCGTTGGCCGTGTGGCGCGACTCCCTGATAAGGCGCTCCCTGGATAACCTGGGCTTCCACTACTCGCTGGTGCCCGAGATTGCGTCCGTCCGCCGGTCCTGCGATCAGCTGCCCGAGATCATGAGCTCCAAGGTGGGAGACCTGGCGCGCGAGTTGCGAGCGGGCATCGAGCGCGTGACCCGCGAGAACGCGGAACTCCGGCGGCAGAAGTTGGAGCTGGAGCGCGCGGCGCAGAGCGCGCAGGAGGCGCAGGCGCGCGCCGCGGCCGAGGCGCAGGCGCGAGAGAGCCAGCTGCGGGCGGAGTGCGCGCGCCAGACGCAGCTGGCGCTGGAGGAGAAGGCGGCCCTGCGCGCGCAGCGCGAAGGCCTGGAGCGCGAGCTGCAGGCTCGCAAGCGCGAGTTGGAGCAGCTGCGCACCGAGGTGGACGTGCGCATCAACGCGCTGGACACCTGCCTCAAGGCCAAGGTGGGCCCGGCTCGCCGGGTGGGGAGGGGTGCCCCGGGTGCAGCTTGGGGTCCTGAAAAAGTCAGCGTCGGGGTAGGTGGGAGCTGAGGCCGGAGGATGCCAATGTGAGAGGGAAGCTGGGTCGGGTAGGCTTCACTTTGGCGGAATGGCGGAAACCGAGTTTGGAGTGGATTTGAGTACAATTGAAGGACTAGGGGGAAGGGGTGAGGGTTGCAGGTGACCTCGGGGCTGTGGTAGCCTAAGTCAAGCTCCCCCAATGGTGTCTCAGGTTAGTTTGGGTTAGGATCTAAGTTCCTTAGGGTAGGATTGGCGATGGGCCCCTCTAATTCCAGCACCCAGCATGCGGGGGCAGGACATCTGTGAGACCGACGTCAGCTAGAGCTACGTAGAGAGACTGTCTGTAAACAGACAGACAAAACGCCCCCGACGGAACTCCACCCAGCTAGGTAGCTTAGGAATTTGTTGAAGGGACCAGCTCCTCAAACTTCTCTCTGGTTCTTCCCACAGTCGCAGCCGGTAGTCCTGCCGAGACTCACAGCCCCTGCCCCCAACCCTCCGCCCATTGGTGAGTGACAGCCAGAGGGGACCCCAGCCCAGCTCTCCGCTCCTTGGCTGCTCACAGAGACCCTCATTTTTTTTTTTTTCTGTAGATCCTGCTAGCCTGGAGGAATTCAAGAAAAGGATCTTGGAGTCCCAGCGGCTCCCGGTGCTCAACCCTGCTGTCCCACCCAGGTGAGCTCTTCAGCCCGGGAACTGTAGAACATGGAAGCCAGGTCAGGCTGGAGGGGCAGAGGTCACACCTTCAGCCTCCGGAACAGAGCGCCTGCGGTATGGTAGGGCGTGGCAGGTATACCAAGGCCACCATACTCCAGACAGACAAGGCAGGGCTTCAGAGGGAGGGTGGAGAGTGGAGAGGAGGGTGGAGAGGAGGCAGCTGCAGGGAGTGGCGTCCAGAGCTCCTGGAACAGGCTGGAGTGGACGGAGTGGATGGTGAGGTGAGACTCAGAGCCTGTGTGTCCCAAATGTGTATGTGAGGGTGCAGCCCTGGCTTGGGCTCCTCAGGAGTCATTCACTACGGTTTTACTTTTTCCCCTATTTATTTATTCTCTGTGTGGACAGACATGCGCCATTACTTTTTCCCCTATTTATTTATTCTCTGTGTGGACAGACATGCGCCATATGTGGAAGTCAGGGAATAACGCTCACCATGTCAGTCCCAGGGAAATGAACCCAGATCAGCCGTCCTGCTGGCCCATCCGCCATACCATGGCTTTGTTTGTTTAAGACAGGGTCTATATGTAGGCCAGACTGGCCTGGAACTCAAGAGATCTGGTTCTGCATGCCAAGGCTAAAGTCATGTGCAACCATGGTTTTAATCCAGGATTTCTCATTGGCCTGGAGCTTCCTGAGTAGGCCCAGCTGGCCGCCCAGCGGTGCCACAGGAGTGTGCTCTACCCACCACATTCAACTCCTTTTCCTGGGCTCTGGGAAGGAACTCAGGTCCTTTTGCCCCAGAGTGAGCTTGTCATTGAGCTCCCTCCTGTGCCCCAGAAGCCCTCATGGCTTCTGCACAGGATGGAGGCCGGAGAGGCAAGGCGGCATAGCAGGTGAAGGAGCTGCCCAGCCTGACACCAAGTCCCAGCCCCTGATCCACACTTTGGGAGAGAACGGACTCCCAAAAGTCGTCTGCCACCTCTATACTCCAGCCATGGCCCAGGTGTACCCCAGGCACAATAAAAATAAGGAACTGAGTAGACATCTTAGCCAGAGTGGTGTCATACTCTGGAGGCTGAGGCAGGAAGCCTGGACCACAGCATGAGAAAGGCAGTCTAGGATGAAGGCCATCAAATGGTGACTGTAAAGTGAAGTCCACAATCAAAGAGAGGGACCAGGGCATCTGCCACCCACTCAGTCAGGTCCTGGCCCAATGCCCACACCCCTCATGCTTCATCACAAGCCCAGTTGGGGACAAGGCCGGTGACTCAGGCCGCTGCTCCCTGCAGAGCTCTGACCACTGATAGAGGTCATAACACTTGGGAGACTGGGTCACAACTCAAGTCCTGGGCCCACCTGTCCATCTCCACACTCAGGAGGCTGAGGCAGGAAGACAAGTTCAAGCTCATACAGGGCTACCTGGGAATCTTATTTCTGTGAAGGCAGCTTCTGGGACATTATGTATATGGTCACTTTGTCTGCACGAAAGAAAAGGGCATCGGATGCCATTATATATGGTCATGAGCCACCATGTGGGTGCTAGAAATTGAACTCAGCTCCTTTGAAAGCAGCCAGTGCTCTTTCAGCCACAGTCTTTGGGATTTTTAAATCAAATCTTCTTGGGTCTCAAGACCTAGATTTCAGCTCTCTCCCACCATTCCGTGGTCACCAGACCTGTGTCTGTCACAGTCTCTTGATGGTAAACTACAAGGGAATTCCTTCTATTGATTGTTTTTTAAAAAGGTTTATTTATTTATTTATTGTTTGAAACAGGGTCTTTTGCTGTAGCCCTGGCTGTTTTGGAACTTACTGTGTAGGCTAGCCTAAGACTCATAGATTGGCCTGCCCCTGCCTCCCAAGTGCTAGGATCAAAGGTGTGTGACATCCCACCATGCCCCAATATGAAGGCTGGCCTCCAGAGCCCAGAGGGACCAGAAGAGGGCTCTGAGGCCCCAGTGCCAGACTCAGGTCCTCCACAGTTGCAGCAGGCTTGCTGCCAAGCACTCTCTCCAGCCCAGTGAGGGACTTGCTTCTGAGCCGGGCTCTGACTTACAGAGCCTGGGCTCATCTCCAGCCCCAAATCATCCTGCAACAAGTTAGGACAGAAAGAAGTCAGGCCTATAAGCCTAACACTTGGAAGACCGAGGCAGGGGGATTATCAGTTCAAGACTACATAGTAAATAGGTTGTTTTGTTTTGTTTTGTTTTTTGAAAGGAAGGAAGGTGG
Source organism: Pachyuromys duprasi (assembly GCA_028658305.1). Lineage (NCBI taxonomy): Eukaryota > Metazoa > Chordata > Mammalia > Rodentia > Muridae > Pachyuromys > Pachyuromys duprasi. The sequence goes on from CM053764.1 coordinate 64,584,798, forward strand.
GAGAGAGCAAAGGAAATACTGACAAATAAAGAGACAAGAGAGTGGCCTGCCTCCTGGCAAGCTACTCCACCCACACCCACCCTCTTGCCTGGGAAGTTTCTATTCTGATCCCCACTTCTCAGAGGAGGAAACTGAGGACCCAGCCAGGGTCATGCACGCACAGGGCCGGGCTCCCCGCCCAGGACTGTCCGGTCTCCTTCAAGAACCGGGGAAGCTTTTGACATTGTTTACCTTGAGTGGCGCCCATGCTGATGGACAATGCTCACTTAGGCCTGCTCCCTGCCCCCGTCATCCTTGGGGTGCCAGGAAGCGCCTTCCCCTGGGGGCTGGGGCCTTGGGCCTTGGCTGGAGGAGGCCTCTTCCTCACCTTGCAGAGTGAGGTAGTGCTCAGCCTGACTCCCTCCTCACTGCCTCAGCTCACTCTGTAGGCAGGTGCTCCTCTCCAGCCAGGTTCTGTTTTGTTTTGTGACAAAGTCTGGCTACACAGCCTTGATGATCTCAAACTCAGAACCCTCCTTCATCAACTCTGAAAATACAGGGTGGCATACATTTGTGATCCCGGCACTCGGGAGGCAGAGGCAGGGGGTCTCTGAGTTTGAGGTCAGCTGGTTTACAGAGTGAGTTTCAGGACAACCAGGGCTACACAGACCCTAGCTTGAAATACCAAAAAAAAAAAAGGTAAATTTGGTTAACACCCATCTCCACATCCAACTTGGTATCATTAATTAATTAGTTTGTTTTGAGACAGGATCTCACCATGTAGACCAGGCTGACCTCAAATTTACTCCGTCACACGAGTGCTGGGGTTAAAGGTGCACACCACCCCCCTGGCTGGGACTGTTTTTTATTGTTTTATTGTTTTGTTTTCTGTTTTTTGTTTGTTTGTTTGTTTGAGAAAAGGTATTATGTCACCCAGCATAGCCTTAGACTCTCCATATAGCCTTGAACACGTGATTCTCCTGCATCCTCTACCATTGTAAGTCCTGATAGGCACCCTTAGGTCTCAGCCCTGAGGAGCCAGAGGCAGAGTGGCCAAGGGACAGTGTAGGGGGGACCAGATAAGACCAGCTGAGCCACACTTTAGCAGCAGGCTGAGGCCTGGCACCAGGAGCCTTTTCAGGAGATGGCCTAGGGTCCCACATAGCCATTCTCCTGCCTCTGCCTCTCAGCCTCCACTTCCCAGTTGCCTTGCCAACAGACTTACTCCGTAGTACCCTGATATTCTGAGATACCTTACCTGGACCAGTATGATGACCTGTGGCTGTTGCCACACCCACGAGGCAGAGGCTGGTGGATCGATGTGAATTTGAAGTCAGCCTGGCCTACACAGTGAGTCCCTGTCTCAAAACCAAACAAAGGAAGATAGGCCTAAAAGAACCCGTGCTCGTACCAGCTAAGTCAGGTTACACGGAAGAGGATGTATCTTATGACTTTTTCCACAATTTCTTTTTACAGTGATCAATGGCATGTATGTTATAGCACATGTGAAGACAGCTTGTAGCCATTGATTCTCTCCTACCATATAGGTCTGGGATTGAATTCAGATCGCCAGGCTTGGGTGCAAGCATCTTTACCTGATGAGTACTCTTGCTGGCCCATGGTTGTATTATTATTATTATTTTATTTTTAGATTCTGACATTGTGGGAAGACTCTACTGGAATCTTCCACAGGGGGTCAGGACAAGCTCACTGAGGAAGGGACCTAAGCTAGGGAGGAGGGCAGTGAAGTGACAGAAACTGAGACTTACCTTGTGGCCGTCCAAGGATTTTGGGGGTCCCAGAAAGCTTGGCCCACATGGAGACTCATGGGTTCACTTTGGTTGATGGGGGCGGGGCGGGGGGTGACCTGGGCAAGAACAGAGGTCATCAGGCAGTCAGGGAGGGGACCAGAGCCAGCCAGAAGGAGAGGCCTGGGGCCCCCAGGGAAGAGCTGGGGAAGGAAGGGAGGGGGAGAGGAAGCCAGACTGCTGCAGACCCCCTCCCTACCAGGAAATGCCTCAGCACCACTCCTGACCCCACTGGAGCGTCTCTGCCAGGCCCAGGGGGAGGGCATTCCAGCCCAAGGGTTGCTGTGGGGGGATGGGCGGAAGCCTCTTGGAATTGTTGGCACTTAGGTGGGGCTGATGCCCTGTTGGGAGGACAACAGGAGGGATGAGACCTTGGTGTCAGTTTTGAAGCTGTGGGCTTGGTTGGTCCTGAGTGTACTGGTGGACCCAGTATCCTGGGGTACCATGGAGGGTATGGAATTGTCTTGGGAGGGAGTGAATAAAAGAAACAAGCAACAGGAAGACTGAGTTTGAAGCCAGCCTGGGCTGCACATGGAGACTGACCTTAGGGGCTTCCTGAACCTCAGTCTCTTCCAACTGTGTGGCATAGACAAACCTCACGGTGATTTAGGAGCTTGGGTCCAACCTGGAGCCCCAGCCCCACATTGCTATGGGTCCTGGGGCCAGGTTAGGCCTAGGTAGGAGACAGCAGAGCCGTGCCATGCCCTGCTGCTGACGAGCCCCTGGGCCCCTCAGCGCCTGCTGACTACTGAGCCTTCTGCCTTTTCCTTTCCCAGTGGTTGAGGAAGCTACTGCTGGATGCTGGGCACCTGACTCACCTGTGGATGGGGGCAGCCAGATGCCAATGGCGCAGGATACCGGCTGTGCCCACTTCCCTCCCCCAGTAACCTCCATCCCCTCCACAGCCTCTGCACCCCACCATCCCCCAGACACTGGGTTTAAGGTGTATACAGCTGTGAGGTGACGTCATATCAACCCCTTCTGCAGTGACTAGCAGGGCACCTGATCCAGGCACAAAGCACCCACTGCTCAGCTGCCACCCCAGGCAACTTCGCAGGCTTCCTATCACCCCACCCTGAGCCTGGAGGTGAGAGCAGGAAGCCTGGCTTCCAGCTCCCTTGGGAGTTTCCAGGCTCCCATAAAGGTAAAGGCCTCTGGTTTTCAGGTCCTCCTTAAGAGTTTCCAGGCCCCCCCGAGGACTCTAGCCCCCTTCCCCAAATTTCCATTGGCCTTTAAAGCCTTTTCCCCTCGTCCCCACAATGAAGGGCCTAGACTGCAGGTGCGGGTCCTTTGAGGATCTCATAGGGCCCTGGGGTGATGCTTCCCGCATTCAGCCTTGCTTATAGCCCTTAAAGGTATTGCTGGCACACAGTAAATATCCAAAAAGTCCTTTGAAGACTGGTTTCTGTTTATTTATTTGTTTACTTATTTATTTGGTTTTTCCAAGCCAGGATTTCTCTGTGTAGCCCCGGCTGTCCTGGAGTTCACTCTGTAGAACAGGCTGGCCTCGGACTCAGAGATCCGCCTGCCTCTGCCTCCAGAGTGCTGGGACTAAAGGCTTGACTACCATGCTTGACTTCCTATTTATGTGTTTTTATTTATTTGTAAACAAGCTCACAATATGTATCCTAGATTGGCTTTGAACTCTGGATCCAGCTACCTCAGACTCTCTAGGGCTGTGATGACCTGTGCCCAGTGGGACTGGAGAAGTGGCTCAGCAGGTTAGGTGCTGGCGAGGACCTGAGTTTGGTTTCCAGCACCCCCATGGCGGCCCCCAGCTGCACACAGGGATCCGATGCCCTGTCCTACTCTTTAAGGGCAGCAGACAGTGTGTTCATTCACAGAGAAGAGAACGATGAGTCTTCAGTGAGTAGCTGTGGTAGTGTACCTTTCAGGCCAGCCCTGCAACTCCGCTAGAGGGCTCGTGTAGCACACGCTGGCTCCATCCCGGCCAGCACCATGTAAACTGGGTGTGGCAGTGTACTCTTGCTGTTCCAGCTGTGTGGAGGTTGAGGCAGGAGTATCAGGATTACAGGGCCAGCCTGGGCTACTGAGACCCTGTTTCAATCATCAAAACTAAAAATTAAAGCCATATTCCTACTGCTGGCACAGACACTGAAAGGAGCATTAGCTGGGCATGGTGGTGCATACCTCTAATCCCAGCACTTAGAGGCAGGCAGATCTCTGAGTTTGAAGCCCGCCTGGTCTACAAAGTGAGTCCAGAACAACCAAGGCTACACAGAGAAACCCTGTCTTGAAAAACAAAAATACAAAAAAAGGAACATTCTCTGGGGCGAGGTACAGACACAAAACAAAACAAAACATGGCCCTTATATATAAAAATGAGCTAGGTGATATGTAACAAATTTAAGCTGAGCATGGCAGGGCATGTTTGAGCTGAGGCAGGGTAGTGAAGTGCCAGGGCAGCCCTCTGACCCAGCAGCTCATTCCAAAGAATCTGGACAGCAGCAGGAGTCATCCAGGGAAGAAACCAGCAAACAGCGCACGGAAGGTGGCTGCTCTCTCCAACACTGGCCCTGGCCAGAGAGGCATGAATCATGCAGTCGGCTGTGCCATGCTCTGCCTCTGGGGACAAAGCAGCGATATTTCCTGGATCCGGAAACACGGGCGAGAGCCTGTCACTGCAGGAAACACTCGCCTGGGGCCCGGCCAATCGGGCTACCAGGGGTCAGCCTGGGAGGCCGCCAGACAGCTGGGATGGAAGCTCCAAGGAACTGGGGGTGTCCCCGGCCCTGGGGTGAAGCTGACCAGGTGACCACAGAGAGTCTGAGTGAAGGTCTGATAGCCACAGTCCTGGGTGGGAGCCTTGTTGAAACTCAGCCTGTTTTTTCTTCCTATACACCATATCCCAAAAGTATACTCTCAGCTGCTTGGGAAGCTGAGGCAGGAGGATTGCTTAAACCCAAATGTTCTAGGCCAACCTGGACCACACAGCAAACACCCACCTCTTAACAGCCATACAACAGTTGTAATAATGAGTTCTGAGTGCTCAGGTGCACAGGACTACAATGCTGACATGAGACCACATTAAAGACAACAGAAGCCCCACCCCACACCCCTTCCCCTGACTTGGAGGAGTCTTGTACTAGCCCACAGCCGCCTTTCCATGAAGGGGTCTGAACTGCCCTCTGCTGCTCATACACCTTCCACGGCTCCCCATTTTCCTACGAATAAGGTCTAGTTGCTCAGCTCACAGACCCCCATGCTGGCGTCCAACTCAGAGATCCTCCTACCTCTGCCTCCCCTAGTACTGGGATTGAGGATGTGCTCCACCATGCCCAGATAGCCGTAGGTGCCTCTGTAAATGAGGCTGACCTTTTCCAGTGATCCTACTGCCTCAGTCTCCATGATGCTGGGATCAAGGTGCAATAACAGACCTGGCTAACCCTTCCCTTGCCTGAGAAGCTGTTTGGAATTAAGATTTGTAAAATACATTTAGAACCATGCCAGGTTCCCCCTGTAGGTGAGAGCATTCGCTGCTCACGCGGGAGGAACTGAGCCTCAATTCCAGCGCCCACAGAAAGTTGACTGTGGCATTGCACCCATAACCGTGTGGGTAGAGACAGGAGAACACAGAAGGCCCACCAGCAGCACTAAGACCTGATCTGTGTCCTCCCCCAGACAGCCTGTATGTCTGTTAGGATCCCCGAGCAGGCTTGAGTACCACTCATACCCACAACTACCACGAGGCAGGGGCTTGGCTCAGCTTTGTCTGCCCAGACTCATCCAGGGACCTTTCCTGGATTCCTCAGGTATAGCCCTTGGTCCCTTGGTCCTTTAGCCTCATCCAGGCTCCCAGGCCCCAGGCGGTGCTCCTGGGCGGAAGGGGGCCCAGTGCCCAGCCGCGGTCACCTCCGCTGGGTGAGGCCCTGACTCTTTGGGGATTTCCTGCATCCTCTATAAATAACCCCCCGCCGCTTCCCACAAACTCCTCACCCTTCTTGGAAAAAAGGGACTGAGGCCAAGGCCTGCATGCAGCTGTGTGCCAGGCCCGAGGTAGGCGGCCTGCAGCGGGCAAGCTGCCCAGAGCTCCGGCCACGCCCAGCTCGAGGCGTCACAGCTCCTCTTGGGAGCTCAGGATCATTCCCCTTTTTCCTCAGGGCAGGATCTTGCTTTATAACCCAGTCTAGCCGGGTTGAAAGGCTCATCAATTAGGGACGGCTGGGAATTACGCTAGGGACGTCCGCCCTCTGCTGGCCAGTTGCCCCAGCATCGCCTAATGCCGCCTTGGAGCATCCTGTCTCCATTGGCATTCCTCTCCAGAGGATACCACAGAAGTCTCTGCAGGGTCTGTACCCGCAAGTCCCATGCCTTACTGTCAGGACAAGACTCAAGTGCTGTCCCCTGTCCCTACAACACTGCGGGTGACAGAAAGCCCTTGACAAAGTTCAATGTGGGCTGCAACTGACTGCTCAAAGCCAAAGCCAGGGGTCATTAAGAGAGCCTACTTTTCCTGAGTCTTCTGTGAAACCGGAATGCAGGGCCTGTACCACCTACAAAGTAAGACCCTATCGCAAAATGTGAATAAAATAAAAATATTTGATAAGGACCTGGAGAAAGATTGCTCTGCAGATAAAAACACTGGCTGCCTAACAGGACTTGAGTTTGGTTCCCAGCACTCAGGGGCTCCCAACCTCCGGTAACCCCTGCTCCAGGAGATCACATGTCTGTCTCTGTCTGCTCTCACACACCCTCCCTCACCACACATACATATAATCAAAAATAATGAAGACTCTTGCCATCAAGCCTGACAGCCCACACTGCCAATGCAGTGTGTTGCGCCCCCCCATGGCATGACAGCAGCACTGGTCCACATCAGCCCCTTCAGGCAAGGAAAGTCCTGCTGTGCGTATGTAGGTCAGTGTAGCTACTGACCAGACAATTTGAGAAAAGGAGAAAAGGAGCAGGATTGGGAGTGAAGACAAGGCTGAGATATGGGGAAGGGCATGATCAGCACACATCACTCAGATAAAATGTCACAGCGGAACTTATTACAGATAATACACGTGGCTACAGAAGTGAAACACACACACACATCACTTTATGATGCCACAGACAGAAACACTCAGGCAAAGTTCTGGAAGGTAAGGCTGACAGATCCTTGTGAACACACATTTCTGGATTACCCGAACTCTTCATACTCCTTTGGATTTAAAAATTAATCTTTAGTCCAGCACTCAGGAGACAGATGCTGGTGGATGTCTGAGTTTGAGGTCAGCCTGGTCTACAGAGTGAATTTCAGGACAGCCAAGGCTACACTGAGAAGCCTTTTTTCAAAAAACCAAACCAACCAACCAAAACAAAATCCACCACCACCAATGAAACCTTTATTAAGCCAGGGATGTAGCTCAGAGTCGGAGCCCCTTGCCTAGAATACCCCAGTGAGGGACTGGAGGTGTGGTTCAGGGGGGTGGGGCAGGTCTAAAACGCCCCTGTAAGGAGCAGGGGCGGTAGCTCAGCACTTAACAGTTATTGGTTTTATCCCTAGCACTAAATACAAACACTTGGCATGGTGATGTAGGCCTTAATCTTACTGTGGGGGTGGGAAGTGGCAATCCTTGGATCCCTGACCAGTCTCCTTACTGTAGAGGGAACCGGACTCCAGCGATCTCTCCTGCCCTCTCCTGCCCTCTGCTGCCTCTGCCATCTTGAATCAAGACCTTCTGAGGCTGAGTCCCAGGCTCTGGACCTCACTTGCCCACACAGAAGTCCTGGAAGATGAGGTCCAGGATCTCCTCAGTTCCCCCTCCACCTGTGAGGTGGCTCAGGTGTCTCCGAGCCTGGCGCAGGGCCTCGGCCGCCAGAGCCAGGTCTGTATCCGGCTGGAAGTGGCCCAGGGCATCCAGGCAGCCCTGGAGATGGTGCTGGTGCCTAGCCCGGGTCAGGAGCGGAGGTCCTGTGAGGGGGTCCCCACACACCACAGCCAGCTCGGTCTTGAGCGCCTGCAGGAGGCCGTCTAGGCCGGCTCCGGTGCGGCAGGACAGCAGCAGGCGAGGGGGCAGGCGTGGGGGCAGGACGGTGTCCACGGCCGGGGCGTTAGTGGACAGCAGGTCAGACTTGTTGAGTAGCAGCAGGAGGCGCTGCCCGCTGCTGTCGGGGCTTCGCGCCACTAGCGGGGCCACCACAGTATCCAGGAAGCTGCAGCTCGAGGGGGAGGCCAGGTCAGAGGCATCCAGTACCCCCAGGATGATGTCAGCCTGCTCCAGCCTGGGGAGGAAGGAAGTCATGGAGCAGGTCCTAGCCATGGAGGCCTGGGAAGGTACTATGGGTGCTGAGCAGAGGAGACTCAGCTGAGGGACAGACACGCAGGGCATGGTCCAGAGCAAAAGCCAGGGCAGGGTGAGGTGGTCTGTGAGAGCAGGAGCCGGATGTGGCAGGATGAGGTGGGGCAGAGCAAGCACAGTTGAGGCTATGCTAGAGGGGGGGGCACGGCTCAGGTGCTAGGGCGTGGAGAAACATTGGGGCGTGGCCAAGGGAAGAGTGTTTAATAGCAAGAAGCCTGGCCAGCGTTTTAGATGAAGCAGTGGACAAGAGGAAGCAGAGGGGTGTGGCTTGACGAAGAATAGCAAAGCAAGAGTCAGGGACGCAGGCCAAGTTTGTTTGCATCTCAATCAAATTCCAAAGCCTCCTACCCCCAACTTTGAGGGAGCCCAAAACCTTCCGTTTTAGGAATCATGAAATAGACTCAAGGGGGAGAAAAGGCCACCAGTCCCCTGGTTCCAGCCCTGAGCTCACCTCTGGCGCGCCCTGCGCACACCCTCCTGTTCAACTGCACCCACGCCTTCCCGAAGCCCAGCAGTGTCACTCAGCAACACAGGGAAGCCAGCCAGGTCCACGGAAGTCTCCAGCACATCACGGGTAGTCCCTGACTCTGGGGACACGATGGACACAGGTTTCCGGCCTAAAGGGTAGGGAGAGTGTGAAGGACCGTGGGGTGGAGGTAAGAGCCCCCACTTTCAGACTGCACCCCTGCCCAGGAGCCGGGCCTTATGCATGCCCAAATCCCACATACTGAGAAGATTCACAAGACTGCTCTTGCCCGCATTGGGGGGTCCAGTGACCACGACGTGTACCCCTGAGCGGAGCCTCTGCCCACGTCTGGCATCCCACAGGTGGGAACTGAGTGCTGCTTCCAGGGCTCGAACATCTCTGTCAGCTGTGAGAGGGAGAAGGCATGGAGAAGGTCAATCAGAAAGGTCTTGGGGGGTGAAGGGGGGCAGCTGAGATGCCAGATCCCCAAGGGCAGACATACCCTGTTCCAGCACACCCTCCTCCAAATTGTCATCCTCTCCAAAGTCAATATAAGCCTCCACATGGGCCAGTGCCTGGGGAGGAGAGGGTTGATGTTGTGGGCGTTCCTGGGAACTCATGGTCTTAAGTCCCAGCTCCAGCTTGACCTAAGGGACCGACTGCCATTTCACAGGCCTAGAGCTTTCTCTAAAGAGCACACAGATGGGTGAGCAGGCAGGTCTTGCCTTATTAAGGGTTTTCGCCCAGTCTTGGCACAGTTGGCCCAGTTCCCCATCCAGCTGCCTCAGGGCCTGGCGCCGCTGGGCTTCAGTTTCTGCGTGGATCAGATCCGCTAGTCCCTCCACCTCAGCCAGGCTCAGCTTTCCGTGTGCGAATGCTCTCTTGGTGAACTCCCCGGCCCCAGCTGGCCGCAGTCCTGGCACACTACCTGAAGGAAAGCACCACAAGGCCCAAGAGCCTTGATCACCATTCAATGGCAGGCAGCAAAGCAACAAACCAAACCCCTCATGGGTTCTGAGGTGATACACTGTTTAGGTTCCCCTGCCCCTGTAAGGAACCCTAGGAAGACGACCGGTTCTCCAGGCTGGATTCTGATGGTCAGTTACTGGTCTGACATGGGTATCCATCTAGGGAAAGTAGATATCTCTGTTGGAACCCAGGCCATTGCCACTCAGGTCACCCGCAGCTGCCCCCCCCCCCCAATCAATGCTGATTACACACACAGGCCCAGACCGACAGACTCCTAGCAATCAGGGGCTTCTTGTGGCAAATCCCTTGGATGGACACACATTAAGCAAAGGTCACACATTTCTTCCTGGAAAGGCAAGACCCTCCCTGTCCTATCACCCAGGAATCACAGACAGTCTCGTTATAAGCTGGTACAATGGGCTACTCATCAAAACCCTGCACAGGACCTAGCCCTTCCTAGAACAACCAGCACCAAACACTC
>CM053764.1:64594905-64639815 GCA_028658305.1 Pachyuromys duprasi
CTGAGCCTAAGCTGTCCTCCACTGTGGAACTGAGCCTAAGCTGTCCTCCACTGTGGAACTGAGCCTAAGCTGTCCTCCACTGTGGAACTGAGCCTAAGCTGTCCTCCACTGTGGAACTGAGCCTAAGCTGTCCTCCACTGTGGAACTGAGCCTAAGCTGTCCTCCACTGTGGAATTGAGCCCACCCCATGCTGCAGTCTGTGTACGGCATGTGGTGTGGTGCGTGTGTATCACACCAGAGGACAGCTTCCAGAAATCAGTTCTCTCCTTTCACCACGGGGGGGGTCCCAGAATTAGAATTCTGGCTCACACTTAGTAACAATCGCCTTCTAGTGGCTGAGCCATGTAGATGGCCCTCGTTAACACGATAAATTTCTTCTCCCAAATGACAATTTGTTCTGGAAAGATCTTTCAGTCTTTCCAGGTACAGTATCACCCAACAGAGCCTCACCCAACGCCTGCAGAACTCCGCTGACTACCGCAGAACCTCCGTGAACGTGCAACTCCACGCAGTCCTCACCGGTGAAACTGTGGGGGCCTTGTATGGCAAAGGGCAGAGTCAAGCGATGGGCATGAGACCGGGACACGGGTGCTGTTGAACCCTGGATCGGGCCCCTCACCTGGAAACCACAGGACGAGCGCGCGGTCCAGTGGCTCCCCGGATCGCGGGTGGCGGAGAAGGCGCAGGCAGGCGCTGCGGGCTGGAGGCGGCTCCCGGGCCGCCGTGAGGCTGCGGAGTGCGAGTCCGCTGGCCGGGCCGCTGGTGCGGATCACAGCGATGGCACAGCGGCCCTGGCCGGAGCTGAGCGCGAAGATGGTGCCCCCGGCGACCAAGGACCCTGCACCGTTGCACTGACGTGCGCACAGCCTAGGGGCCGGAGAGGAACTGAGTAAGCGCACGCAGGACGCCGAGCCTCGGAGTGAACGAGGACCGAGGACGTGCCGAAGAAGTGCGAGCCGAGGCCAGGAGATGGACATGTTGGGCACGGGAGGACACGGCAGCGCTGGGCGGGCCTGGGGTTTACAGCAGTGACCCGCGCCGCGACTGCGGCCTGCCACACCCACCTGCCGGGTGCCAGCGCCGCCAGGGTCGCCCAGGCGCTCAGACCATGCCACATGGATTATCCAATTCGCAAACACCTTGCCCGATCTTCCGGGCCGGCTTCAAGGTCTCGAAGGAAGTCCCGCCCCCTTGAGGCGTGACTGGCAGCGTGCTCAGCCACTCAGAACTACGATTGAAGTCTCTGACTCTCTCTTTCTATAGTCTCTCTCTCTCTATATATGTAGACTATAGAGAGAGAGACTAGATATATACACTTATAGACACACACAGGCCCGGCCACCACACACTTGGGTTTCCGTTGGCTGGTCCGAGGGAAACGAAGCACGGAGCGTACGGGCGTGTGCGGCACAAGAGTTTCCCCGCGGAAACGACACCGAAGTTTTGGGTTCCCAGTGCCGCGGGGATGTGAGACAATCGCGGGGAAGAGTGTGGGTTTGTCACAGCGGAGGCCCGACCCTCGTTTTCCTGCGTCCGCTCCGGAGCTTGGGGCGAACCGAGGAGCTACGTGCGTGCTCGCGTTCAGGTCTAGGAAAGGGCGAAGGCGCTCGCCGCCAAACCTGACACCCCGAGTCCAGCCCCTGCGACCCGCTGAGAGGGGGAGCCCCAGCTCTTGTGCAAGGTGTTCCCTGACCGCCACAGGTGCGCCGGAGACAGACGGGAGAGAGACAGAAAGGAAAGCAGGGTCTCGCTAAACTGGAGAGGCGGGCTGCTCGCGGCAGAAACCGGAAGTTGAGGCATCCTAAGGCCTCGCAGGGGATGAGTTCCGGGGGAAGCCACGCCCTGGACCGGGAAGACCTGGTCCAAACTTCTGGGGAGGTTCTTCCCGGCCCCTTTGGGTCTCTCCTCTGGCCCCTCCCCCGGCTTTGCCCGCGGAAGCTCCTGGGCAAGACGCTGTAGCCAGGCGCTGGCCCCAGGCCTGCTCCTCCTCCCGGAAGCCCTCCGGGCGGCTCCAGCCCAGCCCAGCAGACCGAGGTCCCGGTCGGCCGCGGGTCCGCTTGGTGCTGGAGGCTCCCCGGGAGGCGCCCTGGGGCTCGGGTTTCGGTCGCGGGGTGAGGGCGGAGGTTCGAATTGCAGGCACCGGGCGGGCGTGGCCCCGCGAGTGCCTTCGCACAGACAGTTCTCTGGTTCTGGACCCGCGCGGGCGGGCGCTCTTGAGAAGCTGCCGGGCAGGGTGGAGTCGCAAACCCCTTAGGTCCCTGTCTGCCCTACTTTCAGTCTGTGGAACAGGAACGTGACATTGTCTATCTCCCGTGGTTCCATATTAACAAGTTTACAGCCAGGGCCCGTTGCATTCTGAGCCTCTGTGCAGCCTCGGCTCACAGCCCCTTAGCGTGGGCCATTCAGGACTAGGAAAAGTTGGGAGACCTGGGCTGTGGGTTGCAGCGCTTGCCACCAAGCCTGACAGCTGAGTGCAATGCCCCTGACCCATGTGGGGGAAGGCATGAACCGATTTTCTCATGCTGCCTGTCCTCTGACCTTCACACTCGCCAAAGCACTCAGGTCCCCATGAACAAACAAACGTTTTAAGCTCAGCCTCGCAGAAGAGCCTTCCCCAGCAGACTGCGTGTGGGGGGTGGGGGGTGGGGGGACAGTCCCTCTCCACCCAGGGTTACCCCATACTGCGGGTTTCAAGCAAGCAGCGTTTCATCACTGTCCCACGTAGAAGTTAGAACCTGCAAAACAGTCTGCTTATCTGAAGGGCACATTTAATTCTCTGGGCTTTTTTTTTTTTTTTAATTTAAGAACTTTTTTATTGTAAACAGGTGATTATGATGTGGTTCACCCAGCCCTAGCGCACACCTTTAATCCAAGAGCTTATATATATTATATATATAATTATTATATTTATTCACTTTGTATCCTAGCTGTAGCCCCACCCTTGTCCCCTCCCAATCCAGCCCTCCCTCCCTCATCTCCTCCCATGCCCCTTCCCCAGTCCACTGATAGTGGAGGACCTCCTCTCTTTCCATCTGACATTAGCCTATCAGGTCTCATCAGGACTATCTTTTATAGTCTTCCTTTGTGGCCTGGTAAGGCTACTCCCCCTTCAGGGGGAGGTGATCAAAGAGCCAGGCACTGAGTTCATGTCAGAGACAGTCCCTGTTCCCCTTACTGGGGTGCCCATTTGGATAATGAGCTGCCACTGGCTACCTCTGCAGGGGTTCTAGGTTATCTCTATGAATGGTCCTTGGTTGGAGTGTCAGTCTCAGAAAAGATCCCTGGGCCCAGATGTTTTGGTTCTGTTGCTCTCCTTGTGGAGCTCCAGACACTTCCAGGTCTTTCTATCTCCCCCTTCTTTCATAAGATTCCCTGCACTCTGCCCAAAGTTTGGCTATGTGTCTCAGCATCTGCTTTAATACCCTGCTGGGTACAGTCTCTCAGAGGCCCTCTGTGGTAGACTCCTGTCTTGTTCCTTGTTTTCACCTTCTTCTGATGTCTATCCTGTTTGCCTTTCTAAATGAAGATTGAGCATCTTACCCAGGGTCCTCCTTAGCTTCTTTAGGTGTACAGATTTTAGTATGATTATCCTATGTCTAATATCCACTTATAAGTGAACATATACCATGTGTGTCTTTCTGCTTCTGGGATACCTCACTCAGGATGATCTTTTCTGTTCCCACCATTTGCCTTTTATGATTTCCTTGTTTTTAATTACAAAGTAGTATTCCATTGTGTAAATGTACTCTGAGCTTATTTTGAGATCCATTTTTTATTTACAGTGCATGTGTATTTAGTGTCATGTGTATTTAGAATCTGGAAGAGGTTATGGTATCCCCAGGAGCTCAGGAGCTTAAGTTACAAGCAGGCGTGGGTTCGGGAACCGCACCCTTGTCCTTGGGAGGAGTTGCAAGTGCCGGTAACCCCGGGGCCCTCTGCATCCACCCTTTCCTGACACAGGGTCTCGATTGGCCCAGAGTAGCCATGAACTTGAGTGTAGCTGAGGGTCGCTTTGAAATCCGGATCTTTCTGCCTCCTCAGTGCAGGGCTGGGGCTCCGCGCTGGGTCACAGCAGCCGGTGTCCGCCGTCCGTGGCTGTGCTGTCCCATCCCATTTATCTGCGTGGTGGGCCGCACTTGTGAGGTCGGTGAACATCTCGCTCCACCCTGCGGGTGAATGCGGAGGGCCTCAGATCGACACCTATGCGCTTGGCACCTATGCACTTAGCAGTGTTGCAGGCTCGGACCCTGTTTATTTGATCAACTTGGCACCTGCATCCTTAGCCTTTATGAAGGCGGTACTGTAAAAGGTAATGAGGGTTGCGTGGGTGCAGAGGGTGGGAAGCGTGTTTTAGGCAACTGAACTGTAAGTGAAAAGGCTGGGGTAGGGGGGCGGTGAGGGAGGGAACAGGCAGGACTTGCTGTAATCACCGGAACCCCTGTTTGGCTATTTGAAGCGTTGTCGTCCTTTCCCAGTCATGTCCTCCCTCTCCCACCCAGCTCAGATTCCACCCCGCGTTAACAGAGGCCGAAGGGCTGAGAGTGGACGAGGCTCCATCTCAGTGTGGGAGGGTACGAGCACCAGAGAGCCAAGAGGGCAGGCGACACGGAAGCGCAGAAAACAGTGCGGGCGGGGATGGGAAGCAGAGCCCAGGGCGGGAGGGAGTGAGGGACTGAGAGTGACTCGCCCCGGATGGAATCGAGGTTTGGCTCGGGCGGAGACGACAAGCAATTGGAGCGCAGGGACGACGTGCGGGCGGGCGGGCGAGAGAGGGCTTTGTCTCCTCCTCCTGCGCGCTCGCTCAGTGGTGCCACTCCGGTCCCCATGAGCCCGCGGCTCCCCGGCGCCCGGGCGTCCCGCAGCCCCTGACCTGCCCTGTCCTCGCCATGGCCGAGGCGGCCTCGGGCGCCGGGGGCGCGACCCTGGAGGGGGAACGCGGCAAGAGGCCCCCGCCCGAGGGCGAGCCTGCGGCGCCTGCGTCTGGAGTGCTGGGTATGTGAGCGGAGGGTGGCACCCGGGCAGGTGCACAGGGTGCGCCTGGGGGGGATGCAGGGGACGCCTGTCGGGCTCACACAGCCCGAGCCTGGCGTGTGGCCAGAGCCTGCTCCTGTGGCTCTGAGACCGCCTCTGCACTGCCTCGTAGAGCACGAGGTTGTGGTGGTTCCTCTGCACGGGGGTCCCGGGTGCTGGGAGGTGGGCACGCCCCTCTAATGGGAGCCTGGCTGGTGTGAGCCCCGCCATCTGGAGACTGCCAGCACAGGGAAGCAGGGCGATACGGACTACCACGGTTTGGAGTTCGAATCCCACCTTGGCTGGGTGACCTTGAGCGCGTGGGCCTCGGTTTGGTGACCTGCGAAATGGGGATAAGGACCGCAGTGTGTTCGTGCGGCTGCTTTAAGGACCGTGCTGCGCTGTCATACCAAGAAGCGCTCAAGGCTGCATGTGGGCACCAATGGTGGTGGGAGGTGGAACTGGGCCTCAGCCATGAGTAAAGATTTCTAAGGCAGGACCTAAGGGGAAGGGCCTGGCTGGCGTTAGGGGACATGGAGGTAGGAGAGTAAACCGAGGCAAGGCACTCCAAGCCGAGGCCATGGGTGCCTGCCCAACCCTCGAGAGCCCGATGAGGGCCAGTCAGTCCCCGGGCCTGATCTCAGCCCAGCCTGCCATGCTGCCCTGTAGATAAACTGTTTGGGAAGAGGCTCCTGCAGGCTGGCCGCTACCTGGTGTCTCACAAGGCCTGGATGAAGACAGTGCCCACCGAGGACTGCGATGTGCTCATGACCTTCCCAGGTATCCACACCTGCCTGCCCTTTGCCACCTAGTTGAGCTGTGGAGGGGGCCCTCGTGGGCGCCTCTCCATGGGAGACCCATTGGCCCCTGTGCCCCTCGGCAGACACCACTGATGACCACACACTGCTGTGGCTGCTGAACCACATCCGTGTGGGCATTCCTGAGCTGATTGTGCAAGTTCGCCACCACCGCCACACGGGTGCCTATGCCTTCTTCGTCACTGCCACCTATGAGAGGCGAGTCTCCTGCCTCCTCCACCCCTTCGAGGGCCAACTGTGCTCACCATTCATTTGTCCCACGATGTGTCCCTCACATCGTCCTTAGCTTGGGGATGGTGAGCCAAAGTGCCAAGGTGAATTCTCTCTGCCCTCTCCCTCCCGCAGCCTACTCCGGGGGGCCGACGAGCTAGGTCTGCGCAAGGCCGTGAAGGCCGAGTTCGGCGGGGGCGCCCGCAGCTTCTCCTGTGAAGAGGACTTCATCTACGAGAACGTGGAGAGCGAGCTGCGCTTCTTCACATCGCAGGTGGCTGCCATGTGCTCATATCTCTGTGCAGGCTGCTTTCGCACTGAGCTCACACCCGTCTCCCGGTCTTCCCCTCTCCCCGCAGGAGCGGCAGAGCATCATCCGCTTTTGGTTGCAGAACCTACGGGCCAAGCAGGGGGAGTCTCTACACAACTTGCGCTTTTTGGAGGACCAGCCAATCAGTGAGCATCGGGAGCCCTATCCAAACACCTGCAGAGAGCTGGGCGTCTGTTAAAAGACAGGGGCTTAAGAGCAACTTATCAGAGGCTAGGAAAGAGTTGGGCACCTAATGAACCCGTAAGGTGTGGCCTCTGCCTGGCAGGTGCAAGCGTAGGTCCAGGTGAGGCTTCTCCATGGGTTCCCTAGAAGGTGCTGCCAGCACCGTGGACAGCGTCCACAGCTGGGTGTGGAGGCCCACTGAGAAGCCAGTCCCCCAAGTTCACTTTTCAGCACCAGTCTGTGTCATTCAGGCCCAGAAACGGGGTTAAATTCTAAAATATGCTTGGTGGGCACGGTGTGGACATGCCTGTGCTCTACAACTCCAGTCTGTTAGTTCAGGCCCAGCCCTGGGCTGCATAGACTTCCAGCCAGCCTTGCACTGCTCAAACGCATCTCCTGGGCCCATGGACCGCCCACCACACCCAGCTTATGCCATACCGGGCATGGAACCCGGGCCCACCCACTCTACCAGCCAAGCCACATTCCTAGCCTTCTATACGAGCAGGCGAAAAACCTGACTTTGGTTCCAGCTAAGTTGGTTGCCTGGGGTGGCCACATGGTGCAGGGGCAGGGGGTACTCTCATTGTTCCTCCTGCAGTCCCAGAGCTGGCTGCCCGAGGCATCATACAGCAGGTGTTTCCGGTCCACGAGCAGCGTATTCTGAATCGTCTCATGAAGTCCTGGGTGCAGGCCGTGTGTGAAAACCAACCTTTAGGTGGGGCTTTTTGGCTGAGGGGTGGGCTGTGGGGTCCTGGAGACACTTGGAGGTGACCCAGGCTCGCTTGTCTCCTGGCAGATGACATCTGTGAGTACTTTGGAGTGAAGATTGCCATGTATTTTGCCTGGCTGGGCTTCTACACATCCGCAATGGTTTACCCTGCTGTCTTTGGCTCTGTTCTGTATACATTTACTGAGACTGATCAGGTACTGGGAGGCATTGGGCTGGACTGGGGGTGGCCTAGAAGGCCTTCCTCATTAGGATGGCTATGTCAATGACTTGCCTTTCCCCTGCCACCTGCAGACAAGCCGGGATGTTTCCTGTGTGGTCTTCGCCCTCTTCAATGTGATCTGGTCAACACTGTTCTTGGAGGAGTGGAAACGGAGGGGGGCAGAGCTGGCCTACAAGTGGGGGACACTAGACTCACCTGGGGAGGCTGTGGAGGAGCCTCGACCCCAGTTCAGGGTCAGTCTGGGGCTGGCAGTAAAGGAGAGGACTTCAGTGTGGGGAAGGGTGCTTGTGTGTGGTGGGGGGGGGGGGAGAAGCTCTAGGGCTCATTAGGCAACATCAGAGAAGTGCGTGGGCCCAGGGAGGCCAGCGATGTGAAGGGAGGAAGTTGGATTTGAGGTTTGAGAAGGGAGCATGGAGTTGTGTCTCAGGTGAGAGAAAAGATGTGGCAGAGGGAAATTGGGATCCTCAGGTCAGGAAGTGGGCGTGACCTATGGTTTCACAGCCCTTTTTGCTGGCTGCCAGGGCATTCGGCGAATCAGCCCCATAACTCGAGCTGAGGAGTTCTATTACCCACCCTGGAAGCGATTGCTCTTCCAGCTGCTCGTCAGCCTGCCACTGTGCCTGGCCTGTCTCGTCTGCGTCTTTGTACTGATGCTCGGCTGCTTCCAGCTGCAGGTGACCCCACACCCCGCCCTCCCCTAGACCCTGGCACCATGCCCAGTCACCTGGCCGATTTCCCCCGCCTTGTTCTCATCATCTTAGGAGCTGGTCCTGAGCGTGAAGGGTCTGCCCCGCCTGGCCCGCTTCCTGCCCAAGGTTGTGCTGGCCCTGCTGGTCAGCGTGAGCGCTGAGGGCTACAAGAAGTTAGCTGTGTGGCTCAACGACATGGGTATGTGCTGGAGGGGTCGGCCACTATCGTCTTGGGGATCCCTAAGTAGGGACAGGGTGGTCCCTCACTCGCCTCCTCGGCCCCTAGAGAATTATCGGCTAGAGAGCGCCTACGAGAGGCACCTTATCATCAAAGTCGTCTTGGTGAGTGAGCCTGCATGTATGCATATAGATATATATATATATGTATATATTTATATATATGTATGTATATATATATGTGCACACACACACAGAGGCTTGGAGGGTGGAAGAGGGGTCTGGAGATCTGGAGGGCAGGGCCACAGGATGACCCAGGCTGCCTGCCTCCCAGTTCCAGTTTGTCAACTCGTACTTGAGTCTGTTCTACATCGGCTTCTACCTCAAAGACATGGACCGCCTGAAAGAGGTGAGGGCCCGTCCACCTCCCCAGGGGCAGCACCCTGTCCCCTTGGGGACGGACCCGTGTAAGGGATCCAGGGCTCTGCAGCCCCTCCCTCCCCTCCTCCATCCTTCTCTCCTTTTTGTCCGTCTGTCCGTGTGTCCTCTCTCTGCCTGTCGTTCCCCTTTCCCATCTGTCTGTCCACCTGTCCCGTCGGTCCCTCCACAGCTGCTGCTACTCCTGTCCCTGACCCAGAGCCTCGAGCGGCAGTTGCGGGCGGTGCTGGTCCCGCTCGCGGCCCTGCGGTTCCGCCTGCTCCTCCTGTCCCTCCGGGGTCTCCTGCTCGCGGCCCGGGCCAAAGTACGGGCAGGTGGCGAGCCTCCCCACGGTGTGGGCAGCGTGGCTGTGCTGCGGGTGGGGCATGCCGAGCATAGAGCGCATGCGCAAAGGGGGCTCCGGTGCAGGCTGAGGAAGGCCCATTGAGGCACTAGGTCATGCCTGCGCGGGTTGGAGATAGTGCACTGAGAATCCTGGCCCGTCCGCAGCTTGTCTGCGCTGTGCATTGTACAATTGTGTGTGGCAATTGCATTGGGGCTGAGCTGTGGCCTCACGTGCAGGGCTATTGAGGGCCTGTAGCAGCCACCGGGAAGGGCGTGTGGGTACGCGGGATGTGAGTGTGCGGTGCTTGGCACCACCCAGCCCACGCGGCCTCTTTCTGCCCGCAGATGCTGGCCACTCTGCTCATCACCCGGCAGCTGCTGCAGAACGTGCGCGAGGTGCTGCAGCCGCACCTGTACCACAGGCTGGGCCGCGGGGAGCTGGGCCTGCGTACCATCGGGGAGCTGACGCGGGCCCTGCTGGGCCTGCTGAACCCCTTGCGCCCGGACCCCCGACGGCACCTGGAAACCCAGGCTGATGAGGGC
Source organism: Pachyuromys duprasi (assembly GCA_028658305.1). Lineage (NCBI taxonomy): Eukaryota > Metazoa > Chordata > Mammalia > Rodentia > Muridae > Pachyuromys > Pachyuromys duprasi. The sequence goes on from CM053764.1 coordinate 64,604,558, forward strand.
AGAGCAGGGAGCCGCAGGTGTCTGGGCGGAGGCTGTGGGGCGCCCGAGGAGGAGGAGGCTGCTGTGGAGCGGAGGCCAGCAGGCGAAGGCGGGGAGGTCCCAGAAGGGGAGGACGAGGAGGAGGAGGACGAGGAGGAGGACGAGGACGAGGATGAAGAAGGAGGCCTCCTGGACTCCGGGCTGCGCCTCAAGAAGGTCAGCTTTGTGGAGCGGGGCGCAGGGCGGCGCAGGCCAGGCCCGGGCCCTGACGGCCTCCTGGAGGAGGGGAGCCCCACCATGGTGGAGAAGGGGCTGGAACCTGGCGTGTTCACGCTGGCCGAGGAAGACGATGAGCCAGAGCGGCTCCCAGGCAGCCCCGGCTCAGAGCTCCCTACCGTCTTGCTCCGCCGGGCGGGCGGCGAGGGCGGCGACCAGGGGCCTGATGGAGGCCGAGACCCAGAGACTGGTTCTGGCACCGATGCTGGGAGACAGAAAAGACAGAACAGGTCTTCCTGGATTGACCCGCCAGTGGAGGAGCACTCGCCGCAGCTCACACAGGCGGAGCTGGAGAGCTGCATGAAGAAGTATGAGGTGAGAGGGGCCGAGGCCACCTGCTGCCTGGAGGCAGGGAGATCGGGAGTTAGAGGCCAGCCTGGTCAACAGGAAACGCAAAAGAGAATCAAACAGGGGGACGGAGCTTGTAGCTCGGTGTCTAGCATGCACGAATCCTGGCTCTGTCCCCAGCACCGCACACGGTGGCGCATGCCGTCACCCCACCCAGCACTAGGATATGCAGGCAGAAGGATCAGAGGGTCTGCTATATAGTGAATTCGGGGCAAGCCTGGGCTCTAGAAAACTCTGCTCTTAAAAAATAAATGGAGACCGTGCAGTGGTGGTGCACACCTTTAATCTCAGCACTTGGGAGGCAGAGGCAGACAGAACTGAGTTTGAGACCAGCCTGATCTACTGTGTGAGTTCCAAGTTAGCCAGGAGTACACAGAGAGACCCTAGCTCTAAAAACCGAAAATAAACAAATAAATGAATAAATAGCTTTGGAGTGCTGGCTCACCAGGCCAGATTGGATGCCAGATCTCTACATCCACACTGGACACTCACAAAAGACTGTAACTCCAAATCCAAGGGATTCAACAGCCTCTTCCACCCCTGGATGCTCCCCTCTTCCCACAGACACACAGGAATTCACACATGCATAAGTAAAATAAAATTTAAATGAGTGAAAAGAAAAAAAGGGCTAGTGAGATGGCTAGGTTGGATATAGGCACTTGCTACCGAGTTTGACGACCTCAGTTAAACTCCTGGGACTCCCACTGAAAAGGAGAACAGACTACCAGAAGTTTTATTCTGATGTCCACACATGTGCAGTGAACCCCCATTCAAAAAAGACAAGGTGGACAATGCTCGCGGAAGAACATCCGCAGTTAACCTCACACTCGAACCCTGCTTGCACACATGCACCTCCGGAAACCATGCAAACAAAACCCCTCACCCCAAAAAGGTACAAGGCCAAGAGTGTGTTGATGGTGGGGGCAGGCTCATAGTCTATAGATGGAGGGCCGGGGTGAGCATGGGGTCCTAGCTGGGATGAGAGAGTCTGGGCCTAGAAGGATGACTTGAGGGGGCAGTGCCTGATGGGAGCCCTGCCCACAGGACACGTTCCAGGACTACCAGGAGATGTTCGTGCAGTTCGGTTATGTAGTGCTCTTCTCATCTGCCTTCCCACTGGCCGCCCTGTGTGCCCTAGTCAACAACCTGATTGAGATCCGAAGTGATGCCTTCAAGCTATGCACCGGCCTACAGCGGCCCTTCGGCCAGCGCGTGGAGAGCATTGGCCAGTGGCAGGTGGGCCACCCATGGAGGCCCAGAGGGGATGGTGGGGGATGGTGGTCCCTGGCTGGACATGTCTCTGAGCCTCCTGCCTCCCTTGCAGAAAGTCATGGAGGCGATGGGCGTGCTGGCTATCGTGGTGAACTGCTACCTCATTGGCCAGTGTGGCCAGCTGCAGCGCCTGTTCCCCTGGCTGAGCCCAGAGGCAGCCATCGTGTCTGTGGTGGTGCTAGAGGTGGGGCTGGGGTCCCGGGGGTGGGGGGGAGCCCCGGGGGGAGACCCTGGAAGGGGTGGAGAGGCCAGGCATCACTGAGCCTGCGGCCTCCCTCTCTGTGTCCCCACAGCACTTGGCTCTATTAGTCAAGTACCTCATCCACGCAGCCATTCCTGACATCCCCGGCTGGGTGGCTGAGGAGATGGCAAAACTCGAGTACCAGCGACGGGAAGCCTTCAAGGTATACGGCTGGGGTCAGGGTGATGTGGTTTTGGGAGGGAGTACCATCAAGGCTAAGGCCTTAGAGGAAACCCTCAGCAGGCAGCACAGATCCCCATCCATAGGTTCTGTACCTAAAGATCACCCCAACTTGGATGGAAAGTATTCAGAAAGCGAAGTGGCTTGTGCATCGCCATCATGCCAGCACTGAGGAGGTGGGCACAGGTAGATCAGGAGTTCAAGGCCTTCCTCACTTACATAGGGAGCTCAGGGCCAGCCTGGGCTCTCTCTCTGTCTTTCTCCTCCTTTCTCCAAAAATCAAAGCCAAATGTGCCTCCAGTGACTATGTATAGGCCTGCTGCATTTCCTTCTGTGTTTGGAGAAGGCACTATCCTTCTACATAGCCCATCACAGCCTCAATTTTGGAATGCCTACCTCACCCTTCTGAGGACAGGCATATACTGTCACACCTGGTTTGGTTTTATTTTGGGGGTGTGTGTTTGTTTTTATTTATTATTTATTTGAGACAGGGTTTCTCTGTGTAGCCTTGGCTGTCCTGGAACTCACTCTGTAGATCCGCCACTGTGCCTGGCTGTTTTTAAATTTTTATGTACACTGTGAGTGGGTCTTGTACAGCCCAGGCTTGAGACTGATAGCCTCTGTCCCCAGTCTCTGTGTTAGCTGGGACCACGGATGTGCAGCACAGCGCCTCCTTGGAGTCAGTGTCTTATGACATTCCCACCAACTCATCAGAAGCTTCCTTGTTTTGATTTATTTAATTTTACTTCACGTTCTATTTTGCTTGCATATGTGTATGTGCATTCAGCGTCCTCAAAGACCAGTAGAGGGCGTCAGGTCCCCCAAAATGAAGTTACAGATGGTTGTGGGCCTTCATGTGGGTGCTGGCAACTAAACCAGGGTCCTAAACCAGCAGCACTCTTAACCACCGAGCTGTCTCTCCAGCGCCATCTAGGGACACTGAGAGTCCACAGGAGGCCGTGAGCATATTGAAAGCAGCGTGCCACTGTAGAAGGGACCAGAGCCTTCGCTGTACCTTCCTTGTGTTGGTCCTGGAGCTAACACCGTGTGGGGACTAAGGGGTGACTGCAGCTTGTGCTCACAGCGATGCTCTCTAGCTTCTTGATGGCACCAGCTCTCAAGAATGTTCATTCCTCAGCTTGCCAGTTTGCCTCTCCAAATTGCGCTGCAAACTGCATGAAGGGCCAAGGAGCGGCGCCTTCTAGGGAAGACTCTGGGAAAGTGTGCCAAACAGCAGCCAGGAGTCTAGGCTACTCACCCGAGCCACGGCTTCACTCCCTCACTAGGGAATACTAGGCTGGGCCTCTACCCGCTCGCTGAGCTTCAACTCCAAATTGAATGTTAATTTATATTGACAGGCTGTGAATGGTGACTCATGCTTGTGATCCTAGCACTGGGGAAGCTGAGGTGAAGCTTCTGAATTCCAGCTGCACAGTGAAGACCTGTCTTAAAACACACAAAGAAAGGGGAAGTGGCGGGGTGGGGGTGGGGGATCAACTCTTTCGAGAAAGGCCCAGCCTAGAGGTCTACAGCGTCTCCCACATGCCCTGCTCTCCAAGCCGCGGGCCAAGTGGTTTTGTTGGCTTCTCTCAGTTCCTCAGGCACCGGGTGGTCAGGTCAGGGGTTCCGGGCCCGGGCAGTCGGCGCTCAGCCTGGTGTCTCCCCGCAGCGGCACGAGCGGCAGGCTCAGCAGCACTTCCAGCAGCAGCAGCGACGCCGCCGCGAGGAGGAGGAGCGGCAGCGGCACGCGGAGCAGCAGGCGCGGCGGGAGCGCGACGCGGGCGGCCGCGAGGAGGCGCGCGCGGAGGTCCCGGGCCCCGAGCCCGCGGCGGAGCGCAGCGCGGCCAAGGCCAAGGGCAGCGAGCGGCCCCGACGGCCCGGAGCGCTGCTGCCGCCCGGCCCGGTACTACGGCTGAAGCAGATCATCCCGCTGCAGGCCCGGCCGCCCGCGCCCGCCGGGTGCGCGCCCCCGCCGCGCTCTCCCGCGGACACGCGCCTGCCCGCCTTCCTCAGCCTGCGCTTCCTCAAGGCGCCGGAGCGCGGCCCGTCCCCGCCGAGGCCCGGGAAGCTGTTCGCCTTCGCGGCGCGCGAGCCCGCGGCCAACGGAGCCCCTGGGGGCGGCGCGCGCGCGCACCGGAGCGCTGGGGACGAGCCCGCGGCCGCCGAGCCGGAGCCGCGGCCAGAGGACGCAGGTCCCAGGCCTTAACCGGGGCGCGAGGCGCGAGGGCCGTAGGCGCCGTGGGGCCCCGCGAACCGCGCTCTCCCTCCGCAGGGCCCGCCTCTCCGCCCGCCGGCTGCTGGCGCTGGGACGCGCCCTGGGGCTGCGGCAACCACCCGCCCCGTGCCCCCGGTCCCGCGGACGGCCTCGCGCAGCCCGCCTGCTGGCCCGCAGCCCGCCACTAGCCCCGCCGCGCCCCTGCCGTTTCTTCGACCAGGAAGGGGGCCGCGAAAGGACCCCCGCAGTACAGAAAAGTACACAGGATGGACGGTTATTTATTTGTTTTTAATTTATTTTGTCATATTTTTGTAAAACGGCAGAAATGCAATAAAAAGTCTATTTCAACAGTGCTCGAGGTCAGAGCAGTGGAGGGACCTCGTGGGATCCGTAGCCAGAGGCTAGCACCCCACTTCCCCCGGCGAGGTCTCAGGAAACCCCTCAGCATGACCGCCTCTGGTCTGGGTCCAGATGCTTTCGCACATGGAACCCCACATCCCATGAGACGCGGGGATCGTGCACCCCTTGGGGTGTCAGGGACAGAGGGCCGGCAAGGGGGCAGCCCACTGCACCCCAGGTCAGAGGTGCCAAGCCTGCAGGTACCTGGGGCCCCAGGTGGTCCTGGCAGCATTCTGGTGACACAGCAAAGGCAGCTTGGGAAGGCAGCTGGAATCCACATCGAGGCCTGGAAGTGGCAGCCTGTCTGAGAGGGCTCAGGAAGCAACTCCAGGAAGTGGTCTGCTGTGCTTAGGCTGGCACATAATGGTTACTAGGGCATGGCCACTGGTGCCTGCTTGAGGCTGAGATGCCTCCCAGTCACAGCTGGATAACAGCCCCTAGGTACACGGACACCTTTAGCCCTAACCACGGTCCAGCCTACGTGCGGGACCCTCGACCCCATACCTGTAGTGTGTACCTTGCCACAGCTGAGGGCACATAGCTACTCTCGTCCAGATAGTCCCTCCTACCACATGATAGTGTGCCCCAGTGTTTCCTGGTGAAAGGCTACGCACACAGAGGAGCTGCTGCAGGAGTCCGGTGGCCAGCCAGACACTGGTGCCCATGCCATGGGCCTTGCACATGACGCCAGTGCCAGCAGCTGTCAGTCAGCCCTGCACAACGTCCTGGCCTCAGTCTCCCAGGGGACCCGACCCCAAGGACCTCTGGGCAGGGGTTGGTTTGTGCAGGTCTCAGTGGCTCCGGACGAGGTGTGCGGAGCAAAGACGCCGGATGGAGTAGGAAAGATCCTTTTATTGGGGTGGATGTGGAGCATGGGCTAGTCCATGATAAACGACTTAAGAGAAAGATCCAGAAGGGCCAGCTCTCTCCTGCCCTGGCATGGGCTCTGAGCGAGGCCTGGGCACCGGCGGGACCCGGGAGTCCCAAGACCCGGCCAGGCCTGTGGGTGGGAAGGAGCGAGAAGGCCGCTAGGTGTGTTGGGGACCAGCCCGCCCTGGGCTCTGGACCCTGGTGTGGTCTCACTGGCGGGTGGCCGGGTTGGGGCACCACTGTGCTTTAAAATGCATCTACTGACACCCTGTGGCTGGGCCTGATGTCCCTTTAACCAATGCTTGACACGAGTTACAGCATAAATAAAAACTCAAGGAAAATAAATACATGGGTCCTATGAGGTTGGAGGGCGCAGGCTGGGTGTAGGAGGCGGGCTGCGCTTACACACGCGGGCGGGAGCGGACAGAGCTGACAGGCGCGGGGTGCTGCGTCGAGTCTAGGTGTCCTCGGGCATGTCTGGGCTGTCGGTCCGGGCCACCTTGCGTGGCGGCGCTGAGCTCTCGCCCTCCGCCTCCACCTGCTCTTGGTCTCTCTTCTTTGCAGCGTTCTGAAGATGGAGGTGGGGAAGAGTCGCCAGGGTGAGGACAGCACCAGGGCAGCAAAGGCATGGTGTCTCCTCCCCCTTTTTGAGACAGCATCTCTACATAGCTCCCATGTAGACCAGGCTGGCCCCAAACTCACAGGGTGAGGGCCTCCTGTCTGCCTCCAGGGTTGAGTCAGCACATCCTGCCCAGGACCCTTTCTCAAAGGCTAGAGAAGCCGTCTACCTGGGGACACCCTGTGAGGTACTCAGGCAGGCTGGGTGGGTGTGCTTTTTGGCTGTGGTGACACAGGCCTGTAGCCTACCACTTGGGAGTCAAAGGCAGGAGGGTCACTGTTAAGTGATGAGGCCATCCCAAGCTCACAGTGAGATCTGTCTCAAAAAATTCACGGTCTCATGGACCTCAGGCTGGTCCATAACACTGTCTGTCAGCTCTGAATGCTGGGATGACAGGCATATATTAGGCTGGATTTTTTTTTTTTTTTGTCATGCACACATTTTACCAGTACAATAAAACGCCAAAACCAGACATTTGGCTTGGTGACTGTGTGCTGGTTGTACAGTGCAGAATGTCCCAGATTCATCCTCAAGTCTCCCAAGAGCATACCCACTGTAGTACTTCTACCCAGTCCTGATCACCTGCAGAGCTCCTACTCAACCCTCAAGGCCCCACTCAAACACCACACGCCTCCGGCGAGAACCTTGCCTTTTTGTCCCATTGCTGGTGCAGGTACCGCAGGAGGATGTTTGTCTTTTCTGTCACAATGACTGAGAAGCAAAGAGAGAGAGTGAGAAAGATGCAGGCGCTCTGACCTCCACCTCAGCATCCTGGCCTGTCTCATTTTTCTGGGGCTCAGACCTAGCAACCCTATCCCAGAAGTGTCAGAAGACTGATTTCCCTCTTGAGCACACATCCCCTGCTGCCCTGGGCACAGGGGCAAGGATGCAGCTGAGGCTCCAGGACACAGGCCAGCATCCTGCTGCGAGGTCCCCGTTCCCTCCTGTACTCTCCCAGGGCTCACCTGAGGCTACGAGGCTCCAGAGACAGAGGCATGGTGAGGCTACAGTGAGATCTGCTGCTGGGGACACACGACACAGACCTGCGCTAATCACGAGTCTTGTCCCATTCCCAGGACAGATTGGTTTTGTTTTTACGGATTTCTTTGAAGTGTGTGTGGACGGTGTTGCATGGCCCGGAGCTGGAGACGCAGGAGCCCGAGGCTGTGTGGTGCTGGGGTGTGGGCTTGTGTCCCCGGCTGCACCTGAGCATGTGCGGCCCTGCTGTGCCGCACACACTGGCCAGAGACGACCGCAGGGCTCAGTTCTCTCCTTTTCCACGTGGGTTCTGGGGACTGAATCCAGTTCTCAGGCCTACTGGCCAGCACCCTTGCCTACAGACCTCGGATTTTTTGGTTTGTTGTTTTGAGGTAGGGTCTCACTATGTAGCTCTGGCCATCCTGGAACTCGCTCTGTAGATCAAGCTGGCCTCAGATTCACAGAGATCTACTTGTCTGCCTCCCATGTGGCTAGAATAGGGGTATGTACCACCACCGCCCAGTTTCCAGATTCTTTCTTGATGGTTAGACCAGGAGGCCCTGTTCCCAATATCATGGTCCACAGGCCCAGGAGGGTCAAGGCCTTCAACACTTTCACAGCCACAGACCTTGGCTTGTGGTCTTTGTGAGCATGTGTGTGGCCGCACACTATGCCTTGGCCTATGTGTGGAGGCCAGAGATGAACCTTGGGTGCTAGCCCTCGCCTTGGCACTGTTTGATGGGATCTCTTGAGACTGCGTGGTAGGGGTGGACTCCAATTTCTGAGCCCTGCCGAGGCACCCAGCTTTCACACGCGTTCCAGGGAACTAAACTTAGGTTTAAACTTGTGATCTTCCTGCCTCAGCAGAGAGCGGCGGGTGTGCTTGCCCTGCCTGGTTTATGTGTGGCTGGGGAGGAAGCTCTCAGCTCAGCCATGGCTTATGGTCTTGATAAATAGCAAAGAGAGCAGGATAGCCTGGGGCCAACTCAGGCCCCTCAGGACGACAACCAGAGCAAATGACCCTTGCTTCCAGTCACAGTGGCCACGTCCCAAGATCCACTTGTCCCCAGAGTCACGCCTGCCCCTCCATAGGTCCTTCCTAGCTGCACGGAGGGCAAAGCCCCGCAGTACTCACTCTGCTCTGACGGGTACTCTCGGGTCGGCAGGTACACTGAGGGACGGCGGTTCTGTGAATGGGGAGTGGCGGGTTAGCTGGCAACCCTCACCCCCAGGACAATGACGCCACCCCCAGCTCCACACTCACCGAGGCCTTGCACACAGAGTCCGCGTGGAACCTGCTGAAGTTGCTCTTGTTGTAGACGGGCAAGCCTTTCAGAAAGTCTGCCTGGAGACAGGGGCGGGCAGTGAGGCCTCCGATGCAGCCACATACCTGGCTGCCACCAACCCTGTGCTCTAGTGCCACACAGAGGCATGGGGCTCTCCTGTGACCAGGCCATGTAATGGAGAGTACAGTGTTTTGTGGACACAGAGGACAAGATGCTTAAGTCTGTTTCCTTGTCCTATCAGGTAGGTCTCACTGCCAGGCATGGCTGCAAACACCTTTACCTGCTAGCATCTCACCAGCCCTGGGGGCCGCTTAAAGTTACACTTCCACTGGGCTAAGAATGCATGCCTGCCATCCCAACACCCATGACACTAAGGTAAGGGGATTACTACAAGTCCACAACCTGCTTGGGCTACAAAAAAACAACAAAAACACAATAATGAAACCAGGAGTGGGTGGATGGCACATGCCTTCAGGCCCAGCACTTGGGGGACAGAGGAGGTTTGAGGCCAGCCTGGTCGACAGAGCGAGTTCCACCGACATGGCTACACAGAGAAACCTTGTCTCAGGAAAGCAATAACTATAGGATATTTCAGAAGATGGGCACGGTACCCACCCACCATCCCAGCCTCAGCTGGCGTGGGGACAGGGCAGAGGGTTTGTCAGTCTGAGGCTGCCTAGCCATCATCACAAGGCAGCCAGACCCACTTCGTCTGGCCTGGGAGGATGCCTCACTTCACACACAGGGAGCTGACTGCTGTGGCAAGGGTCCTATAACTCAGTCTTGAGTCCAATTAACTCAGAGAGGTGACCAGAATGTTTCTTCATTCCCCGTGTCTGGGGAGGGCAGCAAATGAAAGTGCACACAGTTTGTGGCTCCTGGTGTGCCCTGCCCTGGGACATGTGGCTGTGTATGTGGTCATGAGGCTGCCAGGGAGCAATGCATGCGCCACTGTGCAGACCGGCACAGACTCTCATTACTGCCTCCCTGTGACATTCCCGAAGCCCAGGCCTGGCTCTCTGGGTGACCTTTCGTGAAGCACAGGTACCTGCATCAGTGGCCACCCTACTCTGCTGGCCTAGAATGCAGCCAGGCAGCCTCAGTGTCTGAGTCCCTGCTCTCAGACTCCTGACCTCCCACTCTGCGGCCAGCTCAATCTCCCAGGAGCTACTCCTGACCACCCAAGGGTGCAGGCTCCAGAGCCCCTCCCCCACATCCCCAGGGTTCCCTGGTCATAGCATTGTTCTACCTGAGGCTTGGGGGTGGGCCTTCAGAGCAGGAGAGCCATGGTGCCTGAGGCATCGGCCCTGAGGGTGCTGTGTGTGGCTGTGTAGCAGAGGCCAGGCTAGTCCGGAACCCAGGGGGCTTCCCTGGGGCAGCCATGCAAAAGGGACCCTGCTCTGCTCATGCCCCCCCCACTGTCACCCAGCACTCAGGAGGCAAAAGGACTGGGAGGTCAAAGCTAGCCAATCTCAACTGCTCTCTACCATCGATGGCTAATGTGACTTCTCTGATTTGTCACACAGTCTGCCACCACCTTCTGCATCTGGGACACACCCTCCAACTTTTCCATTATCTCAAAGCACTTGCCTGAGTTGTCCCCATACAGCAGAAAATGTTTGTGTCTGGAGCTTAGACTTCACAAGGCCAGCAGACTCCAGCCTCCCTAAGGCCTCAGCTGGGACCTGACAGCTCAGAGAGGACCCCACTGTCCTACACCACATTCGGGTCTGCTGCTGGCCAAGTGACCTGGGTTTGACCTCCTGGCTAGGCAGAATGGCCTGTGCATTGCCACCCCAGAGAGCCACCACCGAGCAGAGCTCAGAGAGGCTGCCAAGACAATCTCGGCAAAACCTGGGGACAGAGGTCCCTCAGGCCACGCATGAACGTGCACTTATCCACACCTCTAAAGAGGACAGCACCTCTTCCTGTCAGCTACACTGGAAAACAAGGCCTCAATACATGGAAACCATCTCCCTCAGGGGCTTCAGGGTCAAGGGAGGTGGAGGTGTAGCTGGTGCAAAGGCCCTGGGACAGCAGGATCTTGGGAGCCAGAGGCAGTGAAAACAAGGCCAGTGTGGCTTGCTGAGGGAAGGACTGAGGTGGTGGGGATGAGGTCACAAAGGACAGCACTGTCCCCTGAATGGAAGTAAAGACCCACCACATGGAGCCCCCAGGATGCTTTATGTTAGAAAGCATACAAATGACTGATGGTTTTGAAAAGCCAATATTAGGTGTTTAAAGATGGCCAAAGGACTGGAATGGGAAGGGATAGGAAGGTAGCTAGCCAGGAGCAGGGTGGGTAGCATGGGGAGACTTTTGGTGTGGAAATGATGTCGCAGAGATGAATTGAGAACCCCATAGCCACGTTTCTTTCCTTCCAGTTCTTCTGTGTGGGTCACTACCTAATCTCCAGGGTGTGGGCTGGGATCCGGGCTCTGGACTCATAACTGCCTCAGGTCACAGATGGGGAACCCCAATCCCAAAGACCACGGGGACCACGACCCTGAAGCCGGTTACGAGCGCCCATCCGATCACAGGGATCACCTCTCTTGAAGACTGGGGGGGACAGTGAAGGGCGGATGTCCCCAAGCACATCTGTGGACAGGTGTCTGTGCTAGCTCCCGTCGATGCCTCATCCTAAGGGATGGGCACCCTTATTTTGCAAACAGGGAGACAAAGCTGTTTCCTCGTTAAGGAGGAGTATGGGCTCAAGATGGAGAGGGAGGTGGGGACCTGGGGAACGGGTCTGGCGCCATGTCGCACCTCCTTTGGTAACAAAGCCCTGAATGTCACAGTGACAAGTCCCCCTCCCTACGAAGCCCCCAGACAGACCCACACCTCAAAGGCAGGGAACCAGAGGGGCAGCGTCGTGGAACAGCCCGGAGCGGGGGTCTCGAGGGACCCCACCCCTCTCCAAGCGATTTCCGGGAAGGGGAGACAAGAAAAAGTCGCGACCCGGAAATGAATGAGTTGTCAGGGCCTGGAAGCCTACCTAGGGTCAGGGGTCGCAGTAAGAGCCGTGGGGTCGATGGGCAGCCCGCGGAGAGGCCCGGGGAGGGATTGGAGGTCACAGGTCAGCGGGAGGGGCGGGCCCGGGGCTAAGGGGGCTGGGTGGGGCCTTCGGGGAGACAGTGGGGGACCCTGCGCCGCTAAGCTGGGCGGAAAGGGAGGCCGCACGGCCGCGCTCACCATCGTCCGCGTCCTCCGCCGCCCGGGCCGCCGCCGCCGCCGCAGCCTCCTTCCCAGTCGCCGCCGCACAGCCACTTCCAGCCGCCGCGCAGCTCACGCCGATGGCGACAGCGCCGCGCGTCATTGGCCCGCGTGGTGGCCCCGCCCTTCACGGCGGCCGCGCCCGACACGCTCCCATTGGCCAGCTCGTGCTCACTCGCGTTGCCATTGGTCTCTATACCTCCGCCTTCGTCGTCGAGTTCGGTTGCAGGATCAAACCCTGCCCGGGATGCAAAGACTTGAGATCCGGGAGTGGGCGGAGGCTGCGCGCGAAGCCTCCTGGGAGTTGTAGTCCACAGCTCTCCCTGGCTCCGGCAGGGCTTCGCTTGTTCTGGGGTTGGCTCTTTTCTAAGGGGTCCCTGAAAGGGTCCACCGTAATGCGTAAAGCGTTCACCTAACTCCGGCCTCCTCCGCCGGGTGTCATCCTACAGTTCATTTTTTTGAGGTCTCATAGTACATACTGACTTTAAATACGCAGCTGTCCTGCTTCAGCTTCCCAAATTACTGGAGTAAGGGCGTGAAGACTTTGTTGTTTTACGTAGAGCTAATATGGTTTTCTTACAAAAATATAGCCAGGCGGTGGTAGCTCAGGCCTATAATCCCAGCAGAGGCAGAGGCAGGAGGATCTGTGAGTTTGAGGCCAGCCTGGTCTACAGAGTGAGTTCCAGGACCGCCAAGGCTACACAAGGAAACCCTATGTGGAAAAAAACAAACAAACAAAACCAGTTTGAGAATGGGAGGGGTTCCAACCCAAGTCTCTAGAGTTGTTATATACCAATTTTAAAATTACGTGTGTGTTGTGTGTGTTTACCAGTCGTCATGTAAAGAGGACAGCTTTTGGGAGACCGTTTTATCCTGTGGGTTCCAGGGATCAAGCACAGATTATCAGGTGTGGTAACAAGAGCTTTCCCTAGCTGAGCCACCTGACCAGCCTCCTAGTTGCATGTTTTTGAGACAGGCTGTATGCGGAACTCACTGTGTAGCTTAGGATATAGCTCTCAGCCATGACACATGTACACACCTGACTCACACTCATGTTTTCCTTTTTCTTTCTCTTTTGAGATTGTGTTTCTCTGTGTATTCCTTGGCTGTACTGCATCTTGCTTTGTAGACCAGGCTGGCCTCATACGTGGAGATTGGCCTGCTTCTGCCTCCAGAGTTCGGGGATTAAAGGTGTGCACCATCACTGCCCAAACTTGAATTTTTGTACATGGCCGCTGCACTAGCTACTTGTTTTTACTTGGAACTGACAGCTCACACTATATTAAACAAAACTTGTGTGTGTGTGTGTGTGTGTGTGTGTGTAGGCAGGGCTTGGCCCTGTGAGTTTTCCTCCATGGTTCTCTGCCTTACTTATTGTCCTATTTATTACATTTTATTGTGTGCATGAGTATGTGGAGAGCAGAGGACAACTCTATGGATAGTGTCCATGCTATCCACCTTCATATGAGCTCTAGGATCAACTCAGGTCACCAGGTTTGACCAGCAAGAGCCTTTACCTGCTGAGCCAAATCACAGGTAAATAGGATCACTGGTAAATAGATCCTTGTAAATAGGATCTCTTGCAGCCTTGCTATATAGCCAAGGGTGATCTTGCTCTGATCTTCCTGCCTCAAGACTCTAGAGTTTCATGTCTGCACCACTAGGATTTATGGGGTGCTGAGAAAAGAGCTCAGGGCCTTTCCTATAGAGCTAAAGCTCCCTTTATTTATATTTTGTGACGGTATTTCACTGATTCTGCAATTTGATCATTTTGGCTAGCCTGGTTGGCCAGTAAGCCCCTAGGATCTGCCTACCATTGATATCCAGGGTCACACACATGTGTCTAGCGGGGTACAGGGATATTTAAACTCAGGTCATCAAGCTTGCCCCACAATTAATTTACTCAGTGATCCTGTATTAGGTAATTATGACAACTTGACGCAAGCTGGAGTCATCAGAGAGGAGGGAGTCTCAATTAAGAAAATCCATAAGACTGGGCTTTAGGCAAGCTTGTGAGACATTTTCATTTTTTTTCTCCCTTCCCCCCCCCCCATTTTTGAAACAGGGTTTTCCTGGGTAGACCAGGCTAACCTTGAACTACCAAGTGCTGGGATTAAAAGGTGTGTGCCACCACTGCCCAGTCAGACATTTAGTGATTGTTGCAGAGGGCTCTGCCCTGTAGTAGGTACTGTCATCCCTGAGTCCTATTAGAAAGCAGGCCGAGCAAGCCATGGGAGCAAGCCAGGACACCCTTCCATGGCCTCTGCATCAGCTCCTGCCTCCAAGTTCCTGTCTGACATTCTTAGCGTTTAATTTTTTTTTAAGATTTATTTATTTATATGTATACAATGTTCTTTCTGCATGCGTGCCTGTACACCAGAAAGGAGCACCAGATCTCACTATAGATGGTGTGAGCCACCTGTGGCTGCTGGGAATATGAACTCAGGACCTCTGGAAGAGCAGACAGTGCTCTTAACCTCTGAACCATCTCTCCAGCCCCCTGTCTGATATTCTTAAGATATGGACCGTGGGCTGAGACAGAATAAATCTTTTCCTCCTCCATTAGCTGCTTTTGGTAGAAACCAAACTAAGCCACAAGAAAAATGTATACAGGCTACAAGTAAGTCAATCTAAAATTTTAAAATGCCAGACTGGTCTTAAACTTGCTGTGTGAGGATGGCCTTGAACTCCTGACCCTCTTCCCCCTCGAACTCTCTCGGGGATAACCGGTATGCAATGTGAGTTCTCCCTTTGGGTCTGGTTCCAACACCTGCTGTAGTTCTTCAGTGGTCCAAGGTTTTGGTCCGACCTCAGGGGTCCAAATTCCTGGTCCCTCTGGCTTCTCCCATCTACGTGGGTAGTTGCCCCTACCCAATCTTTGTTGCATACATACAACATATGTAGCCCCAAAAGGCAAATATTTATTAGTGATCCGGAAATACTTCAGAATGGCTGGAAACGTTGGGGTGGTGGCAATGTTTTAATGAGCCCATGTTCTAAGGATGCCTTCAAAAATATTCACAGAAATGGATGAGATATCCCAGGAGGAGGCGCCACCACTGCTGGTGGTCAGTGAGCAGCTGTGGACAGGAGACACGGCTCTGCAAGTTCTGAATACGAAGGGGTAGGCCCCCACTTTCAACTCGCCCCAACTTCTTCTGACGTCTGAGTCTATTCCCGCGGGCGCCCTGTGTGGTCGCGCTCCTCAGTGGCTCAGAGACTTGCGACCCTTCAGCATGCGGCGTAGGATGACCTGCACGCCGGCCGGGGTGCTCAGCCGGCGGATCCAGCCATGCTTGTGCTTGCGCTTGATATTGCTCGGCTGATACTCGGTCCCGCGCGTGCGGCCGCGGGCCTGCTGCAGGGAGGGGAGGCCCCAGGAGTCCGGGAGGCCCATCCAGACCCTGGACTGGAGATACCTATAGGACCAGAGAAACGGTGAAATCTCAGAGAATGACCCTGGCTCGTCGCTCAGTCTCTCTGAACCACCTTTATAATGTGCAGGGCAACCAAACAGCCTGTATGCAAACACACACACACACACACACACACACACACATAATATTTACATAAGCAAGCGTGGTCGTCTGGAGGCCACCCTTGTTCCCAATCTGGAGCACGGTACCTCCTGAACACTCACCTGCCACCAAACAAGGTCACCGATCTCCAAGTATGGCACCCAAAGCATCGGGATAGGAAAGCCATGATCAGTAGCCCGTCACTCTGTCCGGATCAGCACCAGTTCCTACACCGTGGGCTCCGCGACAATCCCTTCTGGGAAATGTAGTTCCATGTGTTGCCGCGGAGCACTCCGGGAGCTGTAGTTTCACGCCTGCGCACGACGCTGTACTGCGGTGTCTTGTCTTCTGTGGCGTGTTTTCTGAATTGACCAGCAGGGGGCGAACGAGTGTAGACTTCTCAACCTAGGCTAGCGAACGACATTTTGTCCTGCTGTTCTGGGAGTTGTAGTTTTTTGCCTCGGGCACTGGTAAAGGGCGCCCTAGGGTGGCGGCGGCGCCTCTGGCTGCAGCCAGGGAAAGTGGCTGCTGGCTTTTTCAGCTGCCCTTTTTGGAGACGGGCAGCTGGCACGCAGCCAGCTGGCGGCTTCTCCGCGACCGCAGCCAAGGCTTCTCCTCCTGGCGTGCAGCCCGGATGTCCTTGGCTCTTTGCAGTCTGGAAAACTCGTGCGTTGTCAACTTGCTCTGGCTAGTTTAATCCCTCAGGCTGGCTTGGAAGAATTTTCTTCCTGCAGCTCTGATCTGGACTCCTGCTCACACACCCTCCATGGGCTCCGCATTGCTCTTAGAAAGATGCCCAGACAGGAGTGACAGAAGCCACGCGAAGCCGTGCACACGAGCATCTTTGAAGTTCATGGTTCCTACCCATCCTCTAAAACGACCACTTGTGCCTACAAATGATAGGGACAACGCGTTACTGTGTGTAGAAGGGATGGCGGCAAGTGTCCCGGCTGCACCTTTGACCCCTTGGGCGAACAGCCCTGGGAAGGCCAGGGTGGGAGGGTCAGCCTGAGCTCCTTGGCTCCCCGCTCTCCTGGGGCAGCTGGGATGCAATTCCCATTCGTTAGCTCCCCAGCTTCAACACGCATTCTCAGGATTCAGGACTGACACAGCCTCTGGTCAGTCCCATGGCTTGACCTTTTTTTATGAGTCTCAGTTTCCCTACCTACAAGAGCAGAGATTTGGGAATCTGCAGAACGGAAAGGTCAACAGAGAGGGCTCATGGCCCTGCGGGGGGCGGAAGCTCGCTGGGGACAGCCCCTCCCAGACTGAGCACACAGCCTACACAGGCCACCCGCTTCCAGGCTTTACCCTGGCACGGGTCCATCCCTCCCCCAGATCCCCAAACCCTTCGCAGGGGCGGGGCTGCTGCTCGCGGAGCCCGCGCTAATCCTGGAAGCACAGCCTCTGGTTGGACGGTTATCTAGGCCAGGTCGGCTCGCGGCGGCAATAGGCCGCTATGCCCGCCCATCGGATCGAGGCCCCGCCCGCGCTGGGTGGGACTTACGGGCCGGTTTGCTGCGCGGCTGCAGGATGCCCCTCCACTGACGGCCCGCGGCACGCGCCTGCCCGCGCTAATGCGGCCGACCCCGCACCACTATGTAAGGGGCACCTGCAGGTGGATGCTGGCTTCTCCGCCCGGGACCCCTGCCCCCAGGGCCCCTCGATGACCTCAGGTGAGCTGGATCTGTTCCGAGAGAGGAGCCAGCGGGCTGCCAGGCCTCCACTTTGGGGGGGAGGAGGGAGGGAAGGAGGGTAACTGCCAAGCTACGCATTCGCACTGCTAGGATGCTGCAGAACACCAGTGGCCTTGACCCCACCGCAGGGACGCCCGGGAGAAGCGGGTCGGGCTCTGGGAAGCAAGACTGGCCATACGCTTTAGAGAGGCCTCCGGAGTCTCGGGGTCCCAGGGCCCTAGAGATGGGGTGCACGGCCTGCAACTAGGGCCACCAAGAGCAAGGTATTAATGAGCATCACCTCAGCGGCGCCCAGGCCTTGAAGGAAAAACGAGGCTGGTCCCATCCCCATGCCTCAGACAATGGGGGTGCACTACGCCGGTAGCCCCTGGAGTTATGTAACCGCCTGTAGTTGTCATGGACACGGGGGAGGGGTGGTCAAGGGAACCGGATGGAGGCCCAGAGGCCCCCAGTCAGGTCCTGCCTTCATCCTCCTGGCTGCCGTTCAGAATACAGGATACCTGGGTGCTGCCGCCTTCCTCAGTCACTTCTCTGTGACTCAGCTCTCACGCCCTCCCTCCTGGACCTGGACCTCAGGGTAGAACCTGAGTCCCAGCGGCCCAGGTCCTTCCCTGACATCTTTGTTCGTTGGTCAGAGTCATAACAGGAGGCTTGAGCTGGGAACTTTGACCCTTTAGGCCAAGAGCCAGGCTCGGTGGTCTGTCATCTGAGCATCCAGGCAGGAGCCTGGGGCACAAGGTTGAGGCCATCCTGGGCTACAGAATCAAAGCTTTATAAAAGGCTGGCAGTGATGGGGGTTCATACTAGCCATTCAAGTCCTGACAGAGGCAGGAGGATTTCGAAGAGTGAGAGGTGGACCCAGGACTGCAGAATGAGACCTTGTTTCAAAAACCAAAAACAAACCAAGGCCATCAAACCCAAAACAAACCAAGGCCATCGTGGTGAAGCACGCCCCGTCACCCCGATACTTGGGAGGTAGAGGTAGGAGGATTTTTGGGAGCTTGAGGTTTTTCCTGGGCTTTAAAAACACCTGCCTGCCAAGCCTGCTACAACCCCAGCGGTGGAAGCCAGGGCAGGGTCAGCCTGGGCAGCGCAGGGATTTCCAAAGCCAGCCCGGGCAAGGTGAAATCCTTTCTCACACCCAAGCAAGCAAACCCACTTGCATGCACACTTGCATAAATCAATGTGTGAATAGAAGAATGAGGGCATGTGTGCTCACATGCACGAGTGAATGAATGCATAGGTGAAGGCACGGATTCGTAAATAAACAAATGAATGATCCTAGCTGGATGGACACTTGCTTTAACGTCCTCTCTCTCTGGAAGGCCCCCACGATCTATCCAGTACTGTACCAAGGGACACCCCAGAGGCTGTCCATCACTGAGGTGGCAGGGAGCCTAGAAGGGGCGTCCAGGTCCTGCTTGCCTGGTACATGAGCAGAGCCACTGACCCTCAGCTGACCACCATCTCTCTCTCCAGGACACACCATGCTGACCGGGGTGACAGATGGTTTCTTCTGCTGCCTGCTGGGGATGCCCCCCAACGCCGTGCGGCCGCTGGAGAGCGTGGAGTCCAGCGATGGCTACACCTTCGTAGAGGTCAAGCCAGGCCGAGTGCTGCGAGTGAAGCACGCCGGCCCTGCGCCGAACCCCACACCCCCGCCTCCCCCAGAAGACCATCCTGGGCTCAAGACCGGCCTCGTGCGCTGCCAGCGCCGCATCACGGTGTACCGCAACGGGAGGCTGGTGGTGGAGAACCTGGGCCGGGCGCCTCGTGCTGACCTGCAAGGCCGCAGTGGCTCGGGGGACCCACCCGCTGCGCTCGAGGTGGAGCTGGCCGAGCCCGCAGGGGGGGACGCCCGGGCCACCCCGGGCAGCGGGCGGCGGCGACGCCCCCGGCGGCCTAAGAGGACCATCCACATCGACTGCGAGCAGCGCATCACCAGCTGCAAGGGCGCGCAGGCCGATGTGGTGCTGTTCTTCATCCACGGCGTGGGCGGCTCTCTGGCCATCTGGAAGGAGCAGTTGGACTTTTTTGTGCGACTGGGCTATGAGGTGGTGGCACCTGACCTGGCGGGTCACGGAGCCAGCTCTGCACCGCAGGTGGCAGCGGCCTACACTTTTTACGCACTGGCAGAGGATATGCGGGCCATTTTCACGCGCTATGCCAAGAAGCGCAACGTGCTCATTGGCCACTCTTACGGGTAAGAGCAGGAGTGGGCTGCTCAAGAACCATTCCCTTCCCCCTGGGGGTAGGTTGAGACAGGGCCTCATGTAGTCCAGGCTAGCCTCAAAATCCAGGTAGCTAAAGCTAACTCTGAACGGTCCCCCAGCCTCCACCTTCCAAGGATTAGAATGAAAGGCTTCCGTGTACCCACCCAGCCTCTTTGCAAAATGTGATTGGACTGGAGGAGTGGCTCGAAGGGCGCAGCCCCAGGTAGAAGTGAGGGCTGTCGGGGCTCGACGCCGACGCCCCGGCCTAGCAAACAGTGTGGTGGCAGCGCGTGCCCTCGCAGGTGGGAGGCTGACGCCAGAAGATAGCTGGAAGCTTGAGGCCAGCCTTGATGCAAAGTCATTTCCAACCCAGGGCCACACATACATAGTAAAAACCAATGTTTCAAAAAACTACCAAGAGGCTGGGCATGGTACCTACCCCAGAACTTCCAAGACCAAGGCAGGAGGATCGCCATGAATTCAAGACCAGCTAGGGCTACAGGTAAGACTTTGTCTCATAAATAAATAAATAGTGTTGGAAGCCAGGCACCAGACTCCACCTGCCATCAATAAACAGGACATGTTCATATCCCTAAGCATTTAACAAGTATTTTTGCTTCTGTTTTTATTTTTGAGACAGGGTCATTATATATAATCCTGGCTGTCTTGGAATTCACCATGTAGACTAGGCTGGCCTCAAACTCATAGCCTGCCTATGCTTCCAAGTTCTGTGAGTATAGGTGTGTGCCACTGTACTTGGCCTAAAAATCAATATTTTAAAGCTGGGCATGGTGAGTCATGCCTCTAATGTCAGCATTTTGGAGCCTGCAGGACCATCCATTGCTATGGACTCAAACCTGTTCTGAGCTATTACACAGCCTGTCTCAAAACTGTGTATTTTTTTACAAACATGTTAATAATTGCCCACACATATGCATTACTGTGGGACAGCATTACATACTCGTGTGTGTGTGTGCTGTGGCCTCATGCCCGAGCCAATTCCTACTTCCAGTCCCTTCTATCGGGATCCTTCAAGCTATTAACCAGCCTGATATAGTGATGTAGGCAAGCACTTGACCCCAGGTGTTCAAGGTCAGCTTGACCCTGGGAAGTCAAGTTCAGCTTGGGCAACAGAGACTTGATGTCTTAACAGTAACAAAAATTAAAACCACATGGGGTGGGATATGTCTCTAACTCCAGTGTTGCAGGAAGTGGGGCAGGAGGATTGCTATGAAGGCCATGCCAGCCTGGGCCATACAGTGGGGCTGCTTCAGAAAGGGGGAGGGGCGAGATAGTTCTCTGGGAGTTACTTGGTGCTCTACAAGGGCAGTAGAGGTGAGCGCCCACCTCCACATCTGCCCATGATGCTGGGCAGGTACCCCTACTGTAGAACCACAGTGGGACTCCAGAATCCAGCTGCAGCCAGAAAGGCTAACCACACTCTCGAAGTACTGTTTGAAAGCCATGGCCTACCGAGAGTCGGTGTCCCCGGGAGGTGGGGCATGTCTGGGAGTTCTAGGCCAGCCTGGTGTACACAGTGATTTCCAAGCCAGAGAGACAGAGCAAGACCATGTCTCAAACAAGAAGCACTCCAAAGCTCACAGTGGGTGCACCTGAGGGAGCAGGAGAGGCCTGCCGCATAGAGGCGCTCTTGCCCTTGCAGAGAGCTCGCCTCAGAACCAAAAGGCCAAGCTCAGCGGATGGCACAGATGCCCAGCATGCATAGAGCCCTGGCCTCCATCCCCAGCACTACATACCTGGGTGTGGAGGAGACCTCATCTGCCAGCCAGTTGGGTGTCCAGGCAGGGAGGTGGTCCCTGAGGGCCTGCCTAATGAGGGAGTGAAGTGCTCTCTCACTTCTGACTTGGGTTCTCCCGTTCTTGTCCCAGGGTTTCCTTCTGTACTTTCCTGGCCCATGAGTACCCAGATCTCGTGCACAAAGTGATCATGATCAATGGCGGAGGCCCCACAGCACTGGAGCCCAGCCTCTGCTCCATCTTCACCATGCCCACGTGCGTCCTGCACTGCCTGTCGCCCTGCCTGGCCTGGAGTTTCCTCAAGTGAGAGGCCTGCCCCTGGGATCCGGGCAGGGGAGGGGTGGCGGCGGGTCCCTGGTCTGTAGGGCTGGCTCTGGGCTTTGTCCCCTCGTGGTCGTGCTCGAGGGAGGACGTCTTTGCATCCCCAGGGCCGGCTTTGCCCGTCAAGGGGCCAAAGAGAAGCAGCTGCTGAAGGAGGGCAACGCGTTCAATGTGTCCTCCTTCGTGCTGCGGGCCATGATGAGCGGCCAGTACTGGCCCGAAGGCGATGAGGTCTACCACGCGGAGCTGACGGTGCCTGTGCTGCTGGTGCACGGCATGCACGACAAGTTCGTGCCCGTGGAGGAGGACCAACGCATGGCCGAGGTAGGACCTACTCACCAAGAACAAGCCCGTCCCGCCCTCCTCGCTCGCAGAGCCCAGGCATGTGGTCTGCGCCTGGGCGTGGCCTGACCGTGGCTTAGGAGGGGTGTGTGATCCCCAGACTCACGGATGGGGTGGATTCTGAGTAGGCTTGGCCTGACTTTCCAGAAAGGTGCTGTGGAGGTGGGCGCGGGGGCGAGAGGGTGTGAACTTTCTAGACGCGTGTGGCTTTCGGACGGCTCTGGGTGGTCGAGGGCTCTGGGTAGCAGGCCTTAACAGAGGTATGGCTTCTGAGTGGGTTGGCTTCCATTGGTTAAGACATCTGGATGGCTGTGGCCTTTGGAAGGCCGCAGAGAGTAGCCTCTAGACAGATGTGCTGGTATGGATCCTGGGTGGGCATGGTTTTACAGTCGGTGTGACTGCATGGAAGTGGTCATAGGCTAGTGTGGTCTCTAAGGAGGCCCCTGCTGTTCCCCAAAGGAATCAGCTATGCAAAAGGAGACTGTAGACAGCCGCCCTGCTCCCAGGACCGCTCTCAGGAGATGTCACAGAAGCTGGGTTGCAGGAGAGGCCAAGGAGTAGGTCCCTAACTAGGGATGGGGGTGGGGACAGTCATAGAGCACAGGGCCTGCTGTTCTTAAGGCTGCTCAGGGTGAGTAGGGTGAGGGATTGTGGGAGGACTCTGACCAAGGGTGGACGTGTCCTACAGGGGACATGTAGAGATGTCTAGAAACATCTCCATAGCTACGAACAAGTGTCAGCACGGCTAAGGTTGAGAGGTCTGCTCCGGATATAGTGTAGGTGCTTAGTGGGTGCTGGCTGAGGGAAGGGGTACCTGGTGAAGCATCAGCAGGGTGACAAGCCAGCCTGGCCATCCTCCTGGGTGGGGCTGGAGGGTAGACAGCAAAAGGGACCTCCCGGTATGCCCGCAGATCCTGCTACTGGCCTTTCTCAAGCTCATCGAGGAAGGCAGCCATATGGTGATGCTGGAGTGTCCTGAGACGGTAAACACACTGCTGCACGAGTTCCTGCTCTGGGAGCCCGAGCCCGAGGCCGAACCGAAGCCGCAGCCAGAGCCTCCGCAGCCAGAGTCAGCTCCAGCAGGGAGAAGTGATGGCGACAGCCAGCCTCCTGGTAGTTGAGGCTCCCTTAGACTGGGCACCTGCTAGATGGGCGGGGCCTGGGTAGACCACGCCCCAAGGCGGGCCGAGCACAGCTAGTGCGGGAAACTCAGCGCCCAGTGCTGAGTCCTCTCCAAGGAGAGCATAGGGTGTGACTTTGTACAGAGGCCCCTCCCCACCTCCCTGAGTCCCTGAAACTGCAGTGGGTGGGCTGCCACCCGGCTTGGTCTTCTCCTCCGTGCTCCACTCTGCGCCCACCGGGAAGGGAGGGGCTCCTATCCGGTCCAGGGCGACCCTGCTGCGCAGCCCTCATTGCTTGGGGCCGGGAACTGGGCACCCAAGGAGGAAGGGGCCCGAGCCACAAATCCCCGCACATGGCAACTTGTAACTCAATAAAAAAGTGACAATCCAAACTGGCCTCCAATTCGTGATCCTCCTGTGTCAGTCTCTTGAGATTGAGATGATGGTCAAGAAGCACTGTTTCTGTCTGTCTGTCTGTCTCTCGGGCCTTCCTCCTTTGCTCCTTTTGTCCCTCCCTCTCTCTTTCCCTCCTTCTCTCCATTCTTGCTTTCCCAGTATGATCACACCTGTTGAGACTGTGGAATGTTTTCTTTTGTTGCTGAGACAGGGTCTCTCTGTGTAGCCTTGTCTGTCTGGGAACTCACTCTGTAGACCAGGCTGGCCTCAAACACAGAGATTCACCTGTCTCTGCTGGAATTAAAGGGACCACCACCACCTGGCCAGACGGTGGAATGTTCTAGAGTTTTCTTCACCCTCAGCCTGAGAGAGGGGTGCACTCAGTCATGAACACACAGGTGCACACTCCACACACAAGCACACTTACAGCAAGACTGTCTCTGGACCCGCAGGCAGATAAGAAAGGCATGGAGATTTATTATTATTTATAAAAGCTTAGGCACTATAGCTGGGCAGATTCTCTGCTATTCTAACCCAACACACACATGCAAAGATAGGTTATGATTTGGGGGGCCTTTTCTAATCACCTGCTCTAACTCCCAAATAATGAGAGATCTATAGATTAATCCAACAATCCTCAGAGCACAAGAGCTTGGCAGATGGTGATCTATTCTAACCATCTATACTAGTCTTGCTGTTTCCCAGCACACACCTCAAATTATTTGCCATGTTGGTCCGCTCTGGATTGCTTCTGCTCCATCAGGTCAGTCCTAATGGCCATGAACTTTCTCTCCTTCTTTCTTTTCTACCTCATGTTCCTGCCATGAGACCTTCAATAGGAGATAGAAATCCTGTTGCCAGTCTTCTCTTACCCAGCTATAGGTTCCCCAGCTTCTATAATAACAATCAGATAATTAGGGAGCAGTGTTTACACAACATTGACCAAGGATCAGGACATTGATCATAAGTTGGGAAAAAAACAGAAGAGTGCTATTTAGTGTACAGAAGAGCACATGACACTTTCCAAGATGAGTACAGGAAAACACAGAACAGAGTTTCTGAACTAAGTACAGAAGAACACAATGCAGTGCTATGAACTAAATTGAAAAGAAAACAGGAGAGTGTTATATTGCAAAGTAGAGAAGAACACAGAAATGTGTTTCCAAGATGAGTAAAGAGTATAGAATGGTGTTCACGAACTAAGTACAGAAGAACACAGAACTACCTTTAGAATAAAGAGAAGAGTGTTATCTAGCAAAGTAGAAAATAGCACAGAAAACTGTTTCCAAGATAAGTACAGGAAAGCAGAGAAGAGTTTTTCCAACATAAATACAGAAGAATGCACAGCAGTATTTCTGTAATAAGTTGAGTGCAAAACTGAGGGGTGAGACCTACAAATGTAGAGAAGAGAAGAACAAAGTGTTTCCAAGATAAGTACAGAAGAGCACAGAATGGTTTTTCAGAACTAAGTACAGAAAAACACATAACAGTGTGTGTAAACTAAGTTGACAAAAAACAGAAAAGTGATATCTAGCAAAGTAGAGAGGAACACAGAGCAGTACTTCCAAGATTAGTACAGAAAAACACAGAACAGTGTTTCCAAACTATGTATCATCGAACACATAGCCTTGTTTTTTTAACTAAGCTGAGAAGAAAACAAAAGAGTTTCCAAGCTAAATAGAAAAGAAAACAGAAGAGTGTTATTGAGTAAAGTAGAGCGGAGCGCAGAACAATGTTTCCAACATAAGTAGAGACGAGAAGAGAACAGTGTTCCTGAACTAAGAACAGTAGAACACATAACTGTGTTTTTGAAGGAAGTTAAAAGGAAACAGAAGAGTGTTTCCAAACTAGAGAAGAGAAGAACACAGAAGAGTGTTTATCTAGCAAATAAGAGAGGAGCACAGAGCAGTGTTTCCAATATAAGTGCAGAAGAGCACAGTACAGTGTTTCCTAACTATGTAGAAAATAACACAGAGCAATGTTTTTGAAGTACGCAGAGATGAAAAGAGTACAGTGTTATCGGTGAAAGTAGAAACCAGCACAGAAAACTGTTTCCAAGGTAATTACAGAAGAGCAAAGAACAGTGTTTCTGAACTAAGAACAGAAGAACACATAGCACTGGTTTTGAACTAAGTTGAGAAGAAAGCGTAGAAAAGTGTTTCTGAACAAAGTAGAGAAGATAACAGAAGAATGTAATCTAGCAAAGGAGAGAGGAGAAAAGAGCAGTGTTTCCAAGAGCAGCACAAAAGAGCCCAGAACATTTTATTCAAACTAAGTACAGAACACATAGCAGTGTATTTGAACTAAGTGGAGAAGAAAAGAAAAGAGTGTTGTCTAGCAAAGCAGAGAGGACCACAGAGCAGTGTTTCCAAGATAAGTGCAGTGTTGCCGTACTACATGCAGAAAGAACACAGCAATGTTTCCAATCTAAGTAGAGAAGAAAACAGTAGAGCATTATCTCTCAAATTAGAGAGTAGCACAGAGCAGTGTATCCAAGATAAGTACAGACTAGCAGTGAACAGTGTTTCCGAACTAAGTAGAAAAGAACACACAACAGTGTTTCTGACCTAAGTTGAGAAGAAAAGAGAATAGCGTTATCTAGCAAAGCAGGGCACAGAAAAGTGTTTCAAAGGTCTTATAAGTGATAATTAATATTTACTATTAATTATCTTTTAATAAAGCTTGCTGTTAATCCTAAGCAGCTGTATATTCAAATCACCACACAGACTGGGTTTATTTAGTTAACATACAACACAATGCTAAGCAATAGTAACTCCCTCCTGAAAGAATAAAACCCTAGCATAACGCTGGCAACACTATTTTGCAAGACTGGAACAGTGCAAGGTCAGAAGCAAGGCAGGACAGATGTCCAACAACAGGATATCTGCGGTTGGGCGCCTGGCCTATGAGAGGGGACGGAAAGTCCTTGTCTCTTCCGAGAAAAAAACTCTGGGCACCCAAGATAAGAACCGGGTACGTGACTCGGCTCACTCTGCCTTCCCGCCTTCCCTGTTCTGGGTACCTGACCTAACTATGGCTTTGTTTAAACCGCCCAATCAGACCCCTGTAACTATGCTTCTCGCTTCTGTAATCGTGCTTCTTGCTCCGAGCCATATAAAAAACCGTCACCCCAACCGGATGGCGTGCAAGTCCTCTGAAAGGCTTTGTCGCCCCGGGTACCCGTGTATCGAAATAATAAAAAAAACCTCTTGGGGCTTGCATCCGAAGACTGGTCTCGCTGTTCCTTGGGAAGCGGGGTCTCCCCGTCCAGAGAGGCTCAAGTGGGAGTCTTTCACTCCTAAAGCTCCAAGCCCTCATAGTTAGAGTTCCCAAATTATACTTGCTTTTTGTGAAATCATAGATCTGGTTCATGCTCCACATCCTCCAAGATCTGTCTCCAGCTCTCCCTTCTCTCTCTCCTCACCCTCTCTCCTCTCATTCATTTCCTCCCTCTGGCTCCTCCCACTGCTTAACATTGTGTCTAGTTGCTTTATTTTGGCTTGTTTACAGAGTTGAGACAGGATGCTTAGAATAAGTATCACAATACAATATCTGGATTGAAACCAGAGAGTGGGGTGGGGGGAGAAATCAGCATTTGAATGAACAAGGATAAGGTGTACACATTCCAAAGGAACATTGTACCAACACAATGGTAAGGACAGAAGAGCACAGAACTGTGCTTCTGAACTGAGTACAGAAAGACACAGAAGTGTTTTTGAACTAAGTTGACAAGAAAGCAGATGTGTGTTATCTAGCAAAGCAGAGAGGAGCAAATGTTCTGAACTAGGTGTGGAAGAACAGTGAGCAGTGTTTCTGAACAAAATTGAGAATAAATCAGAAAAGTGAGATCCAGCAAAGTAGAGAAGAGCACAGAAAAGTGATTCCAAGACAAGTACAGAGGCACAAAAAACAGTGTGCTGAAGAACTAAGTATGGAAAAACACATAGCATTGTTATCTGCACCAAGTTGATAAGAAAACAGAAGAGTGTCTCTGAAATAAATAGAGAAGAAAACGGTAGAGTATTATCTAGCAAAGTAGAGATCAGAGAAAAGTGTTTCTAGATGAGTACATAAGAGCACAAAACATTGTTTTTTAATGAAGTACAGAAGAATACAAAGCAGTGAATCAGAACTAAGTTGAGAAGAAAACAGGCTAGTGTTATCTACAAACAGAGAGGAGTAATGAGCAGTTTCCAAAATAAGTACAGAAGTACAGAGGACAGTTTTTTTCTGAATTAAACACAGAAGAACACATAGCAGTATTTCTGAAAAAAATTGAGAAGAAAACAGAAAAGCAAAATCTAGCAAAGTAGGGGGCTGGAGAGGTGGCTCAGAGGTTAAGAGCACTGGCTGTTCGACCAAGGGTCCTGAGTTCAATTCCCAGCAACCACATGGTGGCTCACAACCACGTATAATGAGATCTGGTGCCCTCTTCTGCCCTGCAGGCACACATGCAGACAGAATACTGTGTACATAATAAATAAATCTTTTAAAAAAATAAAAAGTTTTTAAAAATCTAGCAAAGTAGAGAACGGCACAGAAAAGATGTTTCCAATATAAGTACAAAAGCGCAAAGAACAGGTTTCTGAACTAAGTACGGAAGAACACAGAGCAGTGTTCCTGTACTAACGTGAGAGAAAACAGAAGAGTGATATCTAGTAAGCTAGAGAAGACCACAGGAAAGTGTTTCCAAGATAAGCAGGGTAACGCCAAGAGGAATGTTCTGAACTCCTTCTAAGTACAGAAGAACACACAAAAGTGCATCCAAGGTAAGTACAGAGGTGCATAGAACAGTGTTCTGAACTAAACACAAAGCAGTGTTTATGAACTAACTTGAGAAGTTGAGTAGAAAAGAGAACACTAACCTGAACACTTACCCTATCGTGAATTCTAAACCAAATCCTGAGCCTAAACCTAACACTAACCCAATAACAAACTAGACCTTAAAACTAACCTTAACACTAACCCTACCCCTAACACTAATCCTATAGCAAACCCTAAACCTAACTTGAATGGGAAACCTAACCCAACCATAACCCTAACCTCTACTCGAACGCTAGCCCTAACCCTAACCTGAAACCTAACCCTAACCATTAAGCTAAAACTAACCCTAAGCCTAAACGGAACACAAACCCTAACCCTAAACCAAACCCTAACCTGATCCCAAACACTAACCCTAATCCTAACCAGAACTCTAACTCTAACACTAACCCTAACCCAAACCCTAACCTGAACCAGAATCCCAATTGGAACCCTACCCTAACCCCATCCCAAACACTAACCCTAACCCTTAGCTTCACCCAAACCCTAATCTTAACCCTAAACCTAACCTTAAACCTAAAATGAGCCCTAGCACTAACCCTAAACCTAACCCTAACTGGAACCTGAACACTAACCCTCACCAAAACCCTCACCTGAAACTGAACACAAGCAATAACCCTAACCCTAACATTAATCCTACACTACCCCAACCCTAATCCGAACCCAAAACTGAACCCTTACCCTAACAATACTCAAAACGGAAATAGTAACCCTAACACTAACCCGAACCCTAACCCTAAGCCGAACCCAAACCCTAAACCTAACCCTAAACCACACCAAAACCAAAACTTAACCCTAACCCTAACGGTTAAGCTAAACCTAACCCTAAACCAAACCAGAACCCTAAACCTAACCCTAACAGTAACACTAACCTGAACTTGAATCTGACACCTAAACCTAACCCTAATCGTAACCCTAACTGTAATCCTAACCAAAACTCTAATCCTAACCCTAACTGTAATCCTAATCAAAATTCTAAACCTGACTGGAACCAGAACCCAAAACCTAACCCTAACCCTAACACTAACCCTAACCTTAAGTTGAATATGAACCCTAATCTTAACCCTATTCCTAAACATAACACTAACCCCAAACTGAACTCAAAACCTAACCCAAACCCGAGTGTGAATCCCAACCCGAACCCTAGCCTAATCCCAATCCAAACCTGTAGCTGTACCCAAACCCTAATCCTAGCCCTAAATCTAACCCTAAACCTAACATTAAACTTAAGGCAAACCCTTACACTAACCTTCTACCTAACCCTTACTGGAACCTGAACCCTAACCCTAACCCTAACACGAACCCTAACCCTAACTCTTACCAAAACCCTAATCTGAGACCAAACACGAACAATAACCTTAACATTAACACTATCCCTAATCCTAAACAGAACCCAAACCCGAACCTTTACCCTAACAACACTCAGAACTGGAACGCTAACCCTAACACTAACCCTAACCCTAAAGATAACCCTAACCAGAACCCGAACCCTAATAACACTAAACCAAACCAAACACAAAACCTTACCACAGAACCCTATGGGAAACTGAAACACTTATCTAACCCTAATCCTACTTTAACTCTAATCCCAACTCAAATCTAATCCTAAACTGAAACCTAAACAAACCCTAAACCTAAAAACCCGAACAAAGAACCTTAACCCTAACTCTAACCCTAAACCTAACCCTAACAGTAACCCGAACCCTAAACCTAAACCTAACCCGAGCACGAACCCTATACCTAATCATAACCCTAACCCTTTCCCGAACCCAAAAGCTAACCCTAAAACTAACCAGAATCCTAACCCTAAATCTAACCCTATCTGTAACCCTAACCGAAACCTAACCTTAACATGAAACCTAACCTTAACCATAGTCCTAACACTAACCCTAACCTTAACCCTAACCCTAAACTGAAATTGAATCAAAACCCAAACTGTTGTATTTGGACATTAATATTTACTATTGAGAGATCTTATAGTAAAGCTGTGGTTAATCCTAAACAGCTGTATAACCAAATCACCACACAGACATTAGGATTTATTTAGTTAACCTAGAGCACAATGCTGGGCAATAGTTACTCCATCCTATTATTCCAAGCCCGCATAGTTTCCTACCATTCAGATTCACCCATCATACTTGCTTTCAGAGATATCTTAGGTCTGGTTCATTTCTCCACGTCATTCCAAGACCTCTCCTCCAGCTTCTCCTCTCCCAGCTTCCTCTCCTCTCCTCCCTCCTACTCCTTCCTCTCATTCTGCTTTCTTCTTCTCTTCCCACTCAGAACCAGGATGTCCCGCTCTGTCCTCTCCATTGCTCAGCATTGTGGCTGGTTGTTTTAATTGACATTTTAGAGAACAAATGGTGTGGCATGTTTACACAAACTCGAGACAGGTGATGCTTAGAATAACTATCACAATGCAGTGTCCGGATTGAAACCAGATAGTGGGGGAGAGAAATCAGCATTTGAATGAACAAGGGTAAGGTTGTATACATTCAATCTATTAATAATTATAAAATTATGAAAACTGTTAGGTAAAATCTACATGTGCAATGTCCAGTCCATGGGTATTTAGCAACTTAGGAGAAAGTATCTGATTATCCTATCTATCTTGACAAGTTTAGAGTTCTATACCTAAATTAACTTTTATCCTTACTGGTATTACCTATATGAAAGCATTTCTTCTAAACAACTTAAGCCTCATTGTGGCACTGTAACTATTTGGTCTTCAACCCCATCAGAGACTTGAGAACCAATAAAATTAGTTAGTAGAGTAAATAGGAAGTGCATGTTAGCAGTTTCCAAAAAATAAAAAATTGACAGAGACAGTTTGCTGCCTGAACAGTCACTCATAACTCTCTCTAACATTCCCTGCTCTCCATTGTGAAGTTGGGGTATCTTTGAAATACACGGGCTGAAATAACTCGGCAGTTTTTTCCAGAACCCAGTGTCTCTCCACAGCTGTTGTTTGTTGTTCATTAACATTTAAGGTCCATAAAGCATTATGTAATCTATCGCTCGGTTTGTTTTTAATACCCCTCTCTGTTTGATAAGCATGTCCCTTAAAGTAGATTGGATCTTTCAATGGCTGCTTGACTAGGATTGTGAGGTATACCTGTTACGTGTTTTAATTATAGCACGTTAAAAAAAACCCTTCCATTTTATTAGAGCCATACGCTGTAGCATTATCAGCCTTAATTTGTTGAGGTATGCCTGTAATTGCCATCACTTCTAATAAACGCATAATAACTGAATCAGCCTTTTCAGACCTGAAGGCTGTTGCCCACGGAAACCCTGAATATGTGTCTATAGTATGGTGCACGTATTTCAGTTTACCAAACTCTGTAAAATAAAGCATGTCCATTTGTCAAATTTCATTTTTTTTTTTTTTGGTTACCTTTAGGGTTACTTCCTGCAGGTGGTGGAGTTTGGCTATATAAAGAACAATCGGGGCATTTCCTCACAATTTCTTTGGCTTGTTGCCAGGTGACAGAAAACTCTGTTTTTAAACCTTTGCTGTTAACATGATGTTTTTTAATGAAATTCTGAGGCCTCTCACATGCTTCCTATCAATAGTTGCCTTGTGCTAGAGGGCCTGGTAAACCCGTATGAGCTCTGATATGTGTTATATTCAATGGATTATTTCTATTTCTGATTACTTGTAACTGAAGAAACAGTGAAGTTGTCCGAATTATCCTGAATTAGATCAGCAGTTTCTATATGCAGAACAACTCTTTCTGTATATTGAGAGTCAGTGAAAATCTGATATTAAGTCATGAAAAATCTGATAACACCAAGAGAATTGCATATAATTCTGATTTTTGAACTGAATGTCCACTCTCCACCACTTCACTCAGATTGTTCTGACTTCTGACCTGCCATTTTTGATTCATTGGCATCCAAAGAAAATGTGGGAGCTCCAGAAATTGGAGTTCCTTTTATTATATGAGGGAGAATCTAAATGGTTCTTTGTATAAACTGAAGTCGCTTGCTTTTTGGGTATCTGTTGTTGGGTTTCTGCCAAAAGTTCACAGCAAGCTCTTTGCCAATATCCGTTGTCCGCCCATAATGACACAATTTCAGCACTGGTAAAGGGCACCACAATTTCAGCTGGATCTATTCCAGCCAGTTAACAAAGTCTCATTTTTCCTTTCAGGATCAATTCAGAAACCTTTTCTATACAGGATTTCAGTTTTTTATTTTGTTTGTGTGCCAAAAATATCAATCCTCAGACACAGGCCTCCCTCTGCATAAGAATTCCTGTGGGAGAACAAGTGGAAGGCAGGATAGCCAAAATACAGGCCCTCCTTGGATCAATACGGTCTGCACGTGCATCTTGTATTTTCCTTTCTACCAGAGCCAATTCCTTTTCAGCTTCAGTTGATATCGTTTTTTGGACTATTTAAGTCCTTATCACCCCGTAAGATTTGAGATAAGTTACTTAGCTCTTGGGTAGCTAAACCAAGGGTAGGCCATAGCCAGTTAATATCTCCCAGCAATTTTTGAAAATCATTAATAGTTCTTACTTGGGTTTTTCTAATTTGTGCTTTTTGTGGTGGAATTTTCTGTAGACCTATTTTGTATCCTAGGTAATTAATAGACTCTCTTCTTTGTATATTTTGGGGAGCAATCTGTAATCTCCAACAAGGCAAAGTTCTGTTTATTTCATTAAAAATATTTTCTAATGTTTTTGTATTTGAATCAGCAAATAAGATATCATCCATATAGTGGTAAAATTATGGATTGAGGAAATTGCTTGCGAATTATCTCCAACAGCTGTTGTACAAAATATTGGCACAAAGTAAGATGTTCAATATCCCCTGTGGTAAGACCCTCCAGTGACATCTCTTTATCGGACAGCTTCTATTCAAAGTGGGTACTGAGAAGGCAAACCTTTCCCTATCATGTTCATGTAAAGGAATTGTGAGAAAGCAATCCTTTAAATCAATCACTATAATAGGCCATTCCTTAGGTAACAAGGAAGGCAATGGGATTCCGGATTGTAACTATACAATTGGCTGAATAATTTTGTTAATTGCTCTTAGATCTGTTAACATCCTCCATTTGTCAGATTTCTTTTTGATGACAAATACAGGCAATTCCAAGGGCTGTTGGACTCCGCTATATGCAGAGCCTCCAGCTGTTCCAGCTGTTCTAGCTCCAGTAATTTTCTTTACTCATAGACCATTGTTCAATCCAAGTAGGTTGATCTGCCAACCGCCTTCGTGGTGCGGCTGTGGGGTTTTATCAGCAGCGGCTTCCCAACGTGAAGCTGAAAAGACCGGCTCTGCTGTATTTTGTTTATGGACAGCATGGACAGTCGGTAACTTTTAAAAGACATCTTAAAATAATTTTATCTTCTTTGTCAGGAGTATTGCCTGTGCTTTGGCTTGTCTCTGAAATTGGGGGGATGTTAACTGGGGTTTCCATTGTTGTAACAGATCTCTTCCCCATAAGTTTATGGCTATCTTAGCCACGCATGGCCTTAATTTTCCTGTTTGACTTTCTGGTCCTGTACGTTTAAGCCATCTGACACTTTGTTTTTCCTGTTTGGACACTGAACTGCCATGGGCTACATCTGTGCAGGGGTTCTAGGTTATCTCCATGAATGGTCGTTGGTTGGAGTATCAGACTCAGACAAGACCACTGTGCCAAGATTTTCTGTTTCTGTTGCTCTCTTTGTGGAGCTCCTGTCCTCTCCAGGTCTTTCTATCTCCCTCTTCTTTCATAAGATTCCCTGCACTCTGCCCAAAGGTTGACTATAAGTCTCAGCATCTGCTTTTATACCCTGTAGGGTAGAGCTTTTCTTTGTCAAAAATCAAGTATCCATAGGTGTGTGGATTTATTTCTGGGTCTTCCATTCTATTGCATTGATCCACTATTCTGTTTCTATGCCAGTACCATGTGCTTTTTATTATTATTGCTCTGTATTACTGCTTGAGATCAGGGATGAAGATACGTCCAGGCGATCGGTTGTTGTACAGGATTGTTTTGGAAATTCTGGGTGTTGTGTTTTGTTTTTCCATATGAAGTTGAGAATTGTTCTTTTAAGTTTTGTAAAGAATTGTGTTGGTATTTTGATGGAAATTGCATTGAATCTGTAGATTGTTTTTGGTAGGATGGCCATTTTCACTATGTTAATCCTACCAATCCATGAGCATGGGAGATCTTTCCATCTTCTGCTATCTGCTTCAATTTCTTTCTTCAGAGACTTGAAGTTTGTTTTTTGCTTGTTTGTTTGTTTGTTTTTGAATAGGTCTTTCACTTGCTTGGTTAGAGTCACCCCAAGGTATTTTATGTTATTAGTGGCTATTGTGAAGGGTGTTGTTTCCCTGATTCCTTTCTGGGCCCTTTTGTCTCTGGGGTACAGGAGGGCTTCTGATTTTTTTTTTAGTTAATTTTGTATCCAGTCACTTTGCTGAAGGTGTTAATCAGCTGAAAGAGTTCTTTGGATGAATTTTTGGGGTCACTCATGTAGATTATCATGTCATCTGCGAATAGTGATACTTTGACTTCTTCCTTTCTGATTTGTGTCCCCTTGATCTCCTTTTGTTTTCTTATTGCTCTAAGGAGGACTTCATGAACTATATTGAAGAGATTACAGAGAGAGTGGGCAGCCTTGCCTTGTCCCTGATTTCAGCTGGATTGATTTAAATTTGTCTCTGTTTAGTTTGATGTTGGCTATAGGCTTGCTGTATGTTTGTATCCCTGATCTCTCCAAGAGAATGGCTGTTGGATTTTGACAAATGCTTTTTTGGCATCTAAGGAGATGATCATGTGGTTTTTCTCCTTCAGTTTGTTTATATAGTGGATTACGCTGATGGATTTCCATATGTTGAACCACCCTTGCATGCCTGGGATGAAGCCTACTTGCCATGTTGGATGATATCTTTTATCTGTTTGCCAGTATTTTACTGAGAATTTTTGCATCAATGTTCATAAGAGAGATAGGTCTGAAGTTTGCTTTTTTGGTTGGGTCTTTGTGTGGTTTAGGTATCAAGGTGACTGTGGCTCCATAGAATAAGTTTGGTAATGTTCCTTCTGTTTCTATTTTGTAGAATAATTTGAAGAGAATTGGAGTTATCACTTTTTGGGAGGTCTGGTAGAATTCTGTGCTAAAACCATCTGGTCCTGAGCTTTTGTTGGAAGGGAGACTTTTTAAAAAATTATTTATTAATTACACTTTATTCACTTTG
>CM053764.1:64639915-64772986 GCA_028658305.1 Pachyuromys duprasi
TCTTCCTTTCCTTCCTTCTGATCCTAGTCTACCAGGTCTCATCAGGAGTGGCTGCATTGTCTTCCTCTGTGGCCTGGTAAGGCTGCTCCCCACTCAGGGGGAGGTGCTTAAAGAGCAGGCCAATCAGTTCATGTCAGAGACAGTTGAAGGGAGACTTTTGATGACTGCTTATATTTCCTTGGAAGATATAGGACTATTCAATTTTTCTAACTGATCTTGATTTAATTTTGGTAAATGGAATCTATAAAGAAATTTATCCATTTCCTTTAGATTTTCAAATTTTGTGGCATATAGGCTTTTGTAGTGAGACCTAATGATTGTCCTCCTCCCCTTTCTTCTGTTCCCAGTCTATCAGGTCTCATCAGGAGTGGCTGCACTGTCTTCCCCTGTGGCCTGGTAAAGCTGCAACCCTCTGAGGGTGAGATGATCAAAGAGCAGGCCAATCAGTTCATGTCAGAGACAGTGGCTGTTCCTATTACTATGGAACCCACTTGAACACCGAACTTCCATGAGCTACATCTGTCTGGGATTCTAGGTTATCTGCATGAATGGTCCTTGGTTGGAGTATCAGTCTCAGAAAAGATCCCTGTTCCCAGGTCTTTGGTTCTGTTGCTCTCCTGTGGAGTTCCTGTGCTTTCCAGGCCTTACTATCTTCCAGTTCTTTCAAAAGATTGCCTGCACTCTGCCCAAAGTTTGGCTATAGATCTCAGCATCTGCTTTGATACCCTGCAAGGTAGAGACTTTCAGAGGCCCTCTGTGGTAGGCTCCTGTCCTGATTTCTCCCTCTTCTTTCATCCTTTTTGCCTTTCTGAATGAGGACTGAACATCTTACCCAGAGTCCTCCTTCTTGATTAGTTTTTGTAGGTGTACAGATTTTATCCTATATTATATGTATGCTTATCCTGTATTATATGTCTAATATCCACTTATGAGTTAGTTTATACCTGTGTGTCTTTCTGTTTCTGGGACACCTCATTCAGGATGATCTTTTCCAGTTCTCACCATTTGCTTACAAATTTCATGATTTCCTTGTTTTTAATTGCTCAGTAGTATTCCATTGTGTAAATGTACCACAATGTCTGTATCCATTCCTCCGTTGATGGACATCTGGCTTATTTCCAGCTTCTGGATATTATGAATAAAGATGCTACAAACATGGTTGAGGAACTGTTTTGTTGTGTACTTGAGCTTCTTTTGGATATATGCTTAGGAGTGGTATAGCTAGATCTTGAGGAAGCGCTGTTCCTAATTGTCTGAGAAAGGGCCAGATTAATTTCCAAACTGGTTGTACAAGCTTACATTCCCGCTAGCAGTGGAGGAGGGTTCCCCTTTCTCCACATCTTCTCCAGCATGTGTTGTCACTTGAGTTTTTTATTTTAGCCATTCTGATGGAGTAAGGTGAAATCTCAGGATTGTTTTGATTTGCATTTCACTGATGACTCAGGACGTTGAACATTTCTTTAAGTGTTTCTCTGCCATTCGATATTCCTCTATTGAGAATTCTCCTTTTAGCTCTGTACCCCCATTTATTAACTAACTTTTTAGTTCTTTATATATTCTGGATATTAGCCCTCTGTTAGAGGTAGAGTTGATGATGATCCTTTCCCAATCTGTAGGCATTTGTTTTGTTCTGACAACAGTGTCCTTTGCTCTACAGAAGCTTTTCAGTTTCATGAGGTCCCATTTATTGATTGTTGCTCTTAGAGCCTGTGCTGTTGGTGTTCTGTTCAGGAAGATGTCTCCTATACCAATGAGTTCAAGGCTCTTCCCCACTTTTTCTTCCTTTTTTATGTTGAGGTCTTTGATCCACTTGGATATTAGTTTTGTGCAGGGTGATAAATATGGATCTATTTGCATTTTCCTACATGCAGACATCCAGTTTTTCCAGCACCATTTGTTGAAGATTCTTTTTTTTTTTTCCATTGTAAGGTTTTGGCTTCTTTGTAAAAAATCAGATGTCCATAAGTGTGTGGATTCATTTCAGGGTCTTCTATTCAATTCCATTGATCCACCTGTCAGTTTCTATGGCAGTACCGTGCAGTTTTCACTACTCTTCCTCTATAGAACAGCTCGAGATCAGGGATGGAGATACCTCTAGAAGATCTTTTATTGTAGAGGATTGTTTTAGCAGTTCTAGGTTTCTTGTTATTCCATATGAAGTTGAGAATTTTTCTTTCAAGGTCTATAAGAATTGTGTTGGTAATTCGATGGGAATTGCATTGAATCTGTAGATTGCTTCTGTTAAGAATGGTCATTTTTGCTATGTTAATCCTGCCAAGCCATGAGCATAGGAGAGCTTTCCATCTTCTGATACCCTGTTCTATTTCTTTTTTCAGAGACTGGACATTTTTTTAAAAAAATTATTTATTATATAGACAATGTTCTGCCTGCATGTACACCTGAACACCAGAAGAAGGCACCAGATCTCATTATAGATGGTTGTGAGCCACCATGTGGTTGCTGGGAATTGAACTCAGGACCTCTGGAAGAGCAAGCAGTACTCTTAACCTCTGAGCCAGCTCTCCAGCCCCCCTGGACATTTTTTTAATACAAGTCTTTGACTTTCTTGGTTAGAGTCAACACTAAGGTACTTTATGTCTTTTGTGGCTATTGTGAATGGTGTTGTTTGTTTTCCTAATTTCTTTCTCAGCCCTTTTGCCTTTTGTATATAGGAGGGCTACTGATTTTTTTTTTTAGTTAATTTTGTATCCAGCCACTTTAGTGAAGGTGTGTATCAGCTCTAGGAGTTCCCTGGTAGAATTTTTGGAGTCACCGCTGTATACTATCATATCATCTGCAAATAGTGGTACTTTGACTTCTTCCTTTACAATTTTTATTCCCTGTTATCCTTTAATTGTCTTATTGCTCTAGCAAGGACTTCAACTCCTCCGTCCCCCCACACACACCTTTTCATTTCTCATTTTGCTGATTTGGATGGTTTCTCTGTGACTTTTACTTACTTTGGTTAAGGGTTTGTCTATCTTATTGTTTTTCTCAAAGAACCAGCTCTTGGTTTCATTGATTATTTGGATAGTTTTATTTGATCCTAATTTATTGATTGCAACCCTGAGTTTGATTATTTCCTATGAGAATCACACCAGACTTCTCAACACAAACTATAAAAGCCAGAAGTGTCTGGGCAGATGTCATGAAGACCTTAATGATCCACAGATGCCAACCCAGACTACTCTATCCAGCAAAGCTTTCAAACAACATAGATGGAGAAAGCAAAATATCCCGTGACAAAACTAAATTTAAACAGTATCCACGCAGCAACCCAGCTGCCAGCTGTGTAGAAGATACTAGAAGGAAAATTCCAATCTAACGAAAACAACTACACCAAAAAAAAGAAAAAAACATAGGATACAGATACCTTTCACAACAAACTTTAAAAAACAAACAAACAATGAATCACAGTAACACCACCAACTCCACAATAAAGGGAACTAACATTCATTGGTCACTATTATATATCAACATCAACTAGTTAAGAGTCTTTCAGAGGCCCTCTGTGGTAGGCTCTTGTCCTGTTACTTGTTTTCTCCTACATCCAATGCCCATCCCATTTGTCTTTCTAAGTGGAGATTGATCATCTTACCCTGGGTCCTCCTTTTTGTTTATCTTCTTTAGGTGTATAGATTTCAGTATGTTTATCATATCTTATAGATCTAAATAAGTGAGTATATACCATGTGTGTCTTTCTCCTTCTGGGATACCTCACTCAGAATGATATTTTCTAGGTCGCACCATTTGCCTGTAAATTTCATGATTACCTCATTTTTAATTGCTGAGTAGTATTCCATTGTGTAAAAATACCACAATTTCTGTATCCATTCCTCAGTTGATGGACATCTGGGTTGTTTCCAGGTTCTGGCTATTACAAATAAAGCTGCTACGAACATGGTTGGACATATGTCCTTGTTGTGTACTTGAGCTTCTTTTGGATATATGCCTAGGAGTGGTATAGCTGGATCTAGAAGAATCACTATTCCTAGTTGTCTGAAAAAGCGCCAGATTGATTTCCAAAGTGGTTGTACAAGTTTCCATTCCCACCAGCAATGGAAGAGGGTTCCTCTTTCTCCACAACCTCTCCAGCATGTGTTGTCATTTGAGTTTTTTATCTTAGCCATTGACAATTTTCTTGATAAAATCCTTTTTGTTTTTTCTTTCCTTTTCATCCTTTCCTTTCCCCTTCTCTTTCCTTCCCCTCACCTCCATTCCGTTCCCTTTCCTTTAATTTCTTTTTTCTTTTCCTTTCCTTTCCATTATTTTTTTCCATTCATTTCCTTTTATCTTTCCTTTTTCCATTCCTTCCCTTCCCTTCCCTGCTCTTCCCTTCCCTTCCCCTCCCTGCCCTGGTAAGGTCACTATTTAGGTTAAAGTCTTTATCTTCCGTTTTTGTTCATCAGTGCCTAAAATGAGCACATAGCATGATGTTTTAAGAAATATTTTTATTGAGAAAATGAAGACGTGCTGACAACACCGGCTGAGTATTTTGGCTGAGCGAAAAACCAGTTGGTACAGCCTCTACCGGGATGGCGGCGCCCTAGAACGTCATGAGCGGCGCGCCACCTACAGGTGAGTGCGCAGGCGCGGGACGTCATCGACGTAGGACCGGGCTGGTGCCGGGGGAAGAGGTAGGAGCGGCCGTGGCACGGGCG
The DNA here is from genome assembly GCA_028658305.1 of Pachyuromys duprasi. NCBI lineage: Eukaryota > Metazoa > Chordata > Mammalia > Rodentia > Muridae > Pachyuromys > Pachyuromys duprasi. The sequence continues at coordinate 64,644,577 of CM053764.1, forward strand.
GAGCCGGGCTGCGGGGCACGCTGTGCGGGCGCGGCTGGGCTTCGGGGTCCTGCCGGCGGAGGGCGGAACCGGAGACGGGGTGCCTGGTGGTAGGAGCCCCCGGCGCGCAGGCGCAGCAGCTCGCGGGTAGCTGAGCCCGGTTCCGGGCCGAGGTGGAGCCAAGAGGGCTTCCAGGAGGAGGAGGTGGTCGTACTGGCGTTTTTCGCAACTTTCCTCTGGCCGCGCAGCCTGGCCGTCTCGGGGAACCATGCGGGCTCCTCTGAAAGGGGATTTCTGGACCCCTGGGCTCCTTTTGAAGCCTAGGCTGTCTGGATCGCGGTGTAGTCCTGCTTTGGCTTTGCAAAGTGCTGAGAATAGAGGCGTGCGCCCGCTGTGCCCAACCTAGGAATGTCTTTCCTGGTGGTTGTCGTTCGTTGGTCGGGAAGCCAAGGTGCTGGTGCGGGCTTGATGAGGTTTCTGGCGAGGGCCCTTTGCCTCCTTGATGCTCCCAGCCATCTGGCGACCACGATTTGTTACACGAATGCAGTAGTGTATTTGTTAAATAAATACAGGCAGGAGGATTATGGGTCCTGCCCAACCTAGCAAGAAACTGGGGCTCTGTCTGGAGAAAAATAGCCCCAAATGCCCCTCCACCTTCACCCCTCCCCCAAACACAACCCCCAAGACGTGCTTGGAAGAGAACTTTCCTCCGGTCTGGGGAAGGCCACCAGCTATGGCCGGCATTCGTGCCGTGACCACGCCTGAGCTGGTTTGCTTCTTGAGTCAGGTTCTCGCTGTGTAGCCTAGGCAGGCCTAGAACTCAGAGGTGCCCGCCTCCTGTGCTGGGACTGTGCCCAGGCTGGCCCTGAAGTTTCAGTAGGCGTTCACTGGGTTAGAAGAGGAACCTGAAGCTGGAACACCGGATGCACACCTGTCATCCCGGCACTGCTGAGGCAGGAGAATGGAAAGTTCCAGATCAGGTGTGAAGGTCCTGAAGCCCTGGGCTGATCGGTGGGTTTGAAGGCTCAAATGGAGGCAGGCTGCCTTAGATTAGGAGACTCGGGTCATGGGCCGTGGACAACAGGGAATTAAGTTGGGTGCCTCAGTTTCCCCGAGTGGCCTTACTTCTGCTGGTGCTCCTGGGAGCCCGGGGGAGCTTTGCTGCTGACTCGGTAAGGAGCTTGGGATTCAGGGCTTGTTTGGAGTCCAGCGGGGATGGCTTGTGCTGGGGCTCTGGCCTGCCCCATGCCCCTGTGAGAAAGCTGAGGCACACAGGAGTGCCTTGGCCACCGGGACAGAGCAAGCGCAGGACCCACGCCGCCCTGGTCCACACTGCTCTGTCCCTGACTGATGGTCTGTCTGAGGTAGTGAGGTAGGACAGTACTATGAGCCGGGGCTCAGCCTTCCATCCCAACATGAACTGGCCTTGTGTCCTATATCCCACCCCACCCCCGCCAGGGCTCCAGTATGGTAGCCCCTCTCATGCTGCTAGGAATGGAATGGCTTCAACAAGGTAGCTAGGTCTCAGGACCCCTGCCCACATGGCGCCCACACTCAGCTGCTGAATGGGGCTTGGAAAGCCACGTAAGAGTGCTCCCAGCCACTTTTCTCCTGTCACCCACCCTCTGAAGCCTCGTGGACCCATGCAAATAGGGCCTCGCATGCTCCAAGCGGTCTGCTAGGAACCTCTCTAAGTAGGATACATGACTGCAGATGCACGGGGTTTCTGGTAGGGCCAGAGAGGGGTCTTATACAGAGGACCTGATGGGGGTGATATCCTGGTGGACACTTAGGACTCTCACCCTTATTTGGGTTCACTGAGCTGGAGAGGCTGGGGAGGTAGAGAAATGTTTGAGATGAGGTCTCTAGGCCGTGGGGAAGTCTGAGGCCTGGCGTGTTTTGTGGGGGGGTATTTTTGGTGTACTTGCTTTCTGATATGGTCTCATTGTGTAGATGCCTGAAACTGGCTGTCCCCATACCTCATCCTCCCAAGGGTTTGGATCACAGGCACACCCCACCACACCTGATAGGGAGAGGGTTGCTCCTGATACCCCCGAAGCATGCCCCTCCCTCACCTGAGGCCTGACCATCCACAGTTAAGGTTCTGGGGCCTTACAGTTGAGTCAGTCCCTGAGGCGCCTATGTGTGCACCCGCACCTTGTGGATCAGCTTGTGAGCCAGAGTGCAGGAACTCTGCAGTCTCAAACAGGACACCCAGATGGCTGGCGGCGGGAGCCATGCAGGGTTCCACTACACTGTGACTTGTAACAGACAAATATGGACATCACTGGATGCTCGGTACGGCATGAGCTCCTGTGGAGCATTATCCAGCACAGAAAATGACTGAGGCTTTAACACAACACGCAATGCTGAGTGACAGCAGCTGGACACAGAAGGCCACATGGTGAATAATCTGTTAACTGAAAATGCCTCCAGGGACAAAACAGAGAGGGGAAGTCAGTTGGGCTGGGGCAGGGCACAGAAGTGATGGCTGACAGGAACGGCATTTTCTGGCCTGGGCGGTGGCAGTCTTTGTAGTCATAGCTCTAAAAAATTATTGCAAAGGGATCAGAAGAGACTCAACAGTAGAGGCCCCGCCTGAAAAAAATCCCAGTGAGCTGGGGGCGTGGCTCGGGGGCGGAGCCTTAGCCTAGAACCCAGTGAGGGAACTGGGGCGTGGCTCTAGTTTTGTGGGTAGGAGAACCCCAACATGCTGACTGGAGGGATGCGGTTTCCCTTTCTGTCCCAGTGGCTGCCAAGGGTCAGACAGGATCGTGTTGTCAGGCCAACCTGGGCTACATAGGGAGACCCTATCTTTAAAAACTGGCTTTTGTATATGTTCTGTAAGTCGTAGAGGGTTGGGCCCTGGCCACAGTGCAGCCCCTCCCTGATTTCCTCTCTGCAGCCTGCTGAGGGATGCCCAAGAAGTTCCAGGGCGAGAACAGCAAGTCGGCAGCTGCCCGAGCACGGAGGGCTGAAGCCAAGGCTGCGGCTGATGCCAAGAAACAGAAGGAGCTGGAAGATGCTTACTGGAAGGATGAGGACAAACACGTGATGCGGAAGGAACAGCGCAAGGTGGGTGGCGCAGTGTCCTGGGGCTCCAGGTAGCCACGGAGGGCTGCCTATGCAGTGGCCAGCTGAAGCGGCCCTGTGTTTGTCCCTAGCCTTAGTTATGTCCTCATTACTGACAGAGGTCTATCTTTGACCTCTGGGCCTACTCCGTTCCTGGAGTGGTTTAGGGCTGGTGCTGACAGATCATCCCACTAGGTGGCGACACATACACCCCAGTACCCTCGGTGGGCCTTGCTCTGCTGGCTGCTGAGATGCTGGGTACCAGCTTTCTTTGCCTTTCGGGTTTGGGGCATGTCTCTGTGACCCAGGCTGCCCAGTGGAGCCGGCTCAGCTTCTCCCGCAGCTCATGGCACTTCAGGGTTATCATGATCAGAATGTGTGTGTGTGTGTCACTTCCTACCGATGACCACTCTGTCCTAGGCTCTTGGAACTTTCCAGAAATTGACCTTTTGGGAACGGGCTCAACTGGCACAAGACCCTGCCCAGACCTTCTGCCCTAGGGACAGAAGAGGTCCTGAAAGACTAGAAGTGGTCTGTTCAGAGCCTGTGGAGCAATCTGAGAGGGCAGGCTGCTGTGCAAAGGGCCTGTGGCGGGACAGGGCTGGGGCAGAGGAGCCTCGAGAAGACGCTGTTTTGGACTAATGGAGAAACTGAGACTGACTGTCGTACCTGCCCTCAAATACGTTTGACTTTTGAATCCAGACAAGCCGTTCTGTCTCTTTCTGCGTGTTTCACGAGTACCATTGTAAAACACTTTAGCTGCCCGGGTCCTTACACACTAGGGTGCCCTGAGCGGTCGGGGAAGGAGGGAGCAGCGCCCTTCCCCACCCCCCGGGGGGGGGGGCCTCAGGCAGTCTGTGACTGCAGAGCCGCCCATGTTGACCCTGTTGCCGCTGCAGGAGGAGAAGGAGAAGCGACGCCTGGAGCAGCTGGAGCGCAAGAAGGAGACGCAGCGCCTGCTGGAGGAGGAGGACTCACGACTCAAGGGCGGCAAGGCCCCGCGAGTGGCACCCGCCAAGGTCACCCGCGCGCAGATCGAGGACTCCCTGCGCCGAGAGCAGCGCGCAGAGCCAGGTGCGCACGGGCCCGGGACGGTGGACGCGCGAGGACTTCGTCCACCGCCGGCGCTCACGTCCCGCCCCTCTCCCCGCAGTAGAGAAGGCCAAGAGCCACCTGGAGCTGCCGCTGGAGGAGAACCTGAACCGGCGCCTGCAGGAAGAGGGCAGCGTGGAGGCGCGCACTATAGAAGACGCCATAGCGGTGCTCAGGTGGGCGGGGCCTCGAGCGGGAGGGTTTTGTGGTGGGCGGGGCCCAGAGGAGTGCAGCCCTTTGGGGGCGGAGCATAGGCCTGAGTCCTGACTTCGGGGCCTGCAGTGTGGCAGAGGACGCGGACCGGCACCCGGAACGTCGCATGCGTGCGGCCTTCACTGCTTTCGAGGAAGTGCAGCTGCCACGGTTGAAGCAGGAGAACCCCAACATGCGGCTGTCGCAGCTGAAGCAGCTGCTGAAGAAGGAGTGGTTGCGCTCCCCAGACAACCCGATGAACCAGCGGGTTCTGCCATTCAACGCGCCCAAGTGACAGAACCGGGCGGAGTCCAGCTTATCTGAGTCAGCTCGTCCCCCTCCAGTCAGGCCTGCCCGGGGGATCTATAGAGATCCGGGCGTGGGGCTCTCCCGGCTGCGCCATAGGTTACCCTCAACAACCCAGAGGGTCCCCGCTCTGAGCGACATCCCAGCCCCTGTGTGCCCCGCGGAGCCCGGCTGAGCACCCGCCCAATAAAGGCTGTGGCGAGGGTGCCTGCGGTCCGTGTCTGCCTGTGTGGTGGGGACCATGTCGGATCCTCTGGCCCAGACTTGCCAGCCACCCTGGACAACGGTGCAAAGTGGGGGGTGGCTAAGGCTTCCGGTTACACAGCAACGGGGAAGCTGCAGTCCCCATCCTGCGCATGAGGTGTGAGGCGGGTTTCCCAGGGTAGGTTTCTCCTAGGTGACACGCAGGGAGCATGAGTGTGCTAGGCTGGCTGGTGAAAGCCCTTGGCCTCGAGGGGGAAGAGTACAGGATTTGAGCCCAAAACTCCTTTCTCCAGCCGCGTCAATCCGGAAGAGCATGAGAGAGAGCTCTAAGCCGTGGGCAGTGCAACGGCACGCCACCGGGCATCGGAGGTTGGCTTGCGCCCTGGCCATGCCCCTGTCTGAAAATGGCTGGATAGGCTAGGCAGTGGTGTGGCACACGCCTTTAATTCCAGCGCTTGGGAGGCAGAGGCAGGTGGATCTCTGTGAGGCCAGCAGGGTCCAGAGTGAGTTCCAGGACAGCCAGGCTACACAGAAAAACCCTGTCTCAAAAAGAACAAACAAAAATGGTTGGATAGGAAGAGCCTTTCCGAGGCAGTAGTCACACGTTCAGCAATACTTAGTGAAGAATATAAAACTTCTGGGCCAACAGAAGTGAACTGCTCTGCCCCTGGCCCCAGTGGTCACAGCATATTAAGATGGCTGGTCATGGGGAGGAATTTATCAGGTCCTACAACAGTGACCCCCAACATAGACAAAGTTGCCACTTGTACCCTTCTCAGCCCCTGTTTTTTTCTTTGATTCTCTACACAGCAGCTGTGCCCCTCAAGACCTCTGTCCTCTCAGTTTGCCTTACCAAGAAGAATGTTGCTGTTTCCCACTCCCAAGGCCAGGGCTAGGGTGAAGGGGGTTTGGCTAAATGTAAGTCTCATAAGTTCTATAGCTGATCTAGAGAGAAGACCAGTTGATGCCAAGGCCTCCGGCAAGGTGGAGGCCCACTGCTGCCTGGAAATGGCTGAGGCAGTGAATATGGCAAGATGGGTCAGATAACATAACTGAGTGACACAGCACTTGGCCAGTATGTGTGGACTTTGGGCTCCAGGCCCACGGCTAGAAAGCAGAAAAATCCTAGGGGTGCACAGCTGCCATCCCAGCACTCAGGAGTTCATGGTCACCCCCCTCCACCCCCCTGCTCTGCAGTGACTCTGTGGCCTGGTGGAGAGAAAGGCTTCCAAACAACCTGAACAACGCCTGCAGTGCACTAGGAAGCAACCCCTAGAACAGGACTAGAGGGTTCCTGACATTTCCGGGAAAGAACCGGGGAGCTTTAGTGAGGGGACGGGAGGTGCCATACACAGCCTGGGTTCCCATACCTGAATGTGCACTACCCACCCCTTATGGTACCAGTGCAGCTGGGACGGGAAGGGCAGGGCACGTGCTTGCAGTGCCAGGTGCTGCCTAGAAAACAGTCCCATAGAAAGGTGTTGCTGGGCGCAGTGCTGCACTCTATGACTGAGTGCTCTGTCTGCATGCACACCTGCACGCCAGAAGAGGGCACCAGATCTCATAGATGGTTGTGAGCCACCATGTGGCTGCTGGGAATTGAACCATTGGGACCTCTGGGAGAGCAGACAATGGGCTTACATGCTGAGCCATCTCTGCACGCCTTTAATCCCAGCATTCAGGAGGCAGAGAGGCCAGCCTGGTCTACAAAGTGAGTCCAGGACAGCCAAGGCTGCACAGATAAACCCTGTCTCGGGAAGAAAAAAAACAAAAGGTGTTTGCATCCCGCCTCAGCTTCTGCCAAGATCATCGCCCAGGGTATCCTGGTCCATGTTCTCAGGAGGCTTGACAGGAGTTCAAGGCCAACATAGGCTACAAAGACCTCAAAAGAAAAAGAAAGTGGGTGGGGGGAGGAAAGAAAAGAATTGAGGGAGCCGGAGAGTTGTCTAAGACCTGAGCACTTCACAACTCTAACTCCAGGACCAGGGGCTCAAGTGACCTATTTGATCTCATCGAAGGCACTAGATAGACATGTGGTGCACGCCCATATGTGCTCATAGATATATGTATGTCCAGACAAAACACTACACATAAATGTAGAAAACTAAAAATTTTAGTTTGAGACAATCTGATGTAGCCAAGGTTACAATTGATTCTGCCGGGACCTGGATGTCCCTCCACACCGCTTCCAGGAATTACTGGTTTTTGAAAGCCTCTTCCACTAATGACACGGAACTGTTGACACCGCAGAGGGCGTCTCTAAGAAGGGCACACACCCCCCGAAGAAGGCGTCCCAGGAACCCCCCACGGGCGCGTTCAGGACTGTCCTGCGGACAGGCGGCAGCCAGCAGTAGGGGCAGGGAGCGCACTGCAGAGCGGCGCGGAGCCACTCCGGGGAGTCCCTGCAGCGAGGACACAAAGGACAAGAGCTGTCAGCCCAACAATGTGGAGTCCAAGGCAGGAGCGCTGCTGTCAGCGCAAAGCCAGGCTGCCCACGTACAAAGACACTGTGTCAAAACTGACGACGACAGGCGCGGAAAGGCGCGGCGACAGCCTTTGTTCTGCAGAAAACCCCATCTCCCGGAACCCCGAGCGGCGCCTGCGCGTTAGCGGCGGGGAAATCCCTGGCTCGGGAGCCGGTGGGGCGAGGGGAGTCCCGCGCAGTTGCCAAGGAGAACAGGCGGGCTAACAGTCACGCGCGGCGCATGCGCGGAGCGCTTTGTTCCTCTCACCTGGGCTTTCCCTGCGCGTGGCGGTGTGCGTGCTTTGGGGCGGAAGGGGGTGGGGACGTGCTCTGCGCATGCGCTATCCGCCGCGCCTCCCGGGGAGCTAGGGGAATCCTCCACCGCCCCGGCGCCCACGCGGTCCGGGGAAACCGGCTCGAACCAGAGCGGAGCTCCGGGGGGCGGCGGGGATAGGCTGCCGACGGGGTCTTCCCCGCGTTTACGCCCTCGCGGTTGCCACGGCAACCGCGCGGGGGCTGCAGACTGAGGGCGGCGGGGCAGCCAGGCAAGTGTGCGCATGCGCCGCCGGGCCGGGGTTCCTCTCAGAGCCGGGACGCCGCGGAGGCTACGGGGACGAAGGGGCCCGCGCTCTGTGATGGAGCCCAGCCGGGACGTCCCCACGCAGTAGCCACACTCGTCGTCCCAGCACTTAGTGGACGCAGGGGAATTGGGAGCTTCAGGCCAACGTGGGTTCTCTGAGCCCTTGTCTAAAAATTAAAAATAGATCACATGGCACAGAGCCTGCAGCCATGATTTGCCTCATCTCCCCACCCCGAACCTCTCCCCGGAGTGTCCCCACTACCTACACTCTCCCCTCCCCCATGAGCCTTCTCATCCTCAGCCATCTCCACAAATTCCTCCCCCAGCCTCTCCGCTCACCTCCTCCACTTCCCCAGGTCCCCGGCCTCTCCCCATCCCTGGGCCCCGAACTGCAGCCCAGAGTACATGAATGTGCAATGGCATGACTCCTCCGTGCCCCTCCACCCGAAACCTGGCCCGGGGCCGGGGCCCTGGCTGCGGGGCGCGTCCTGGGCCGCAGCGACCCTCTTCGGGTGCACGCGTCTTTCCTCGCGCCTTTGTCCTCAGCACAAAGCTTCCATCCTTCCATCCCTCCCCCTTTGTTTGTGGGAAGAGTGATCCGCAAGAAAGGTCTGGTCCCAGCGACAGCCCGAACACAAGTTGTCTCAGATCTTTGGGACCTCGGGCCTCCAGCGGCGGGGCATCCCTCCGCGGTACTGAAGTTTCAGGGACGCCCTGCAGAAGGCAAGGAGGACTTTTGTGTTGCCTACAAAGGCCCTCACCAGGTGTTTCTGCACAGCCCGCTTCCCTAGCACCGTTATTTGCGGCAGAGTCGCCCCAGAGGCAGCTTCCTCCCTTAAATGGCCTTTGGCTCCTCTCTCCCCTGGGGGAGGAGGAGGGGAGTATCCGGAACGGAAGTCCTGGGGGACCTGAAACCAGAGCGAGGTGGCCAGTAGGGTGCCGGTAGGAGGCAGTCACCTTCAGGCTGTGGAAGAGGGGTGGGGGCAGTTGCCACAGGGCAGAGCTGGCAAAAGGGTGCAAATGCTGGCCCCGAAGCTGGGCCGGTTCCGTGGAACGCTGGGGTTGGCCAAGGTCACCCTAGGGGTCTGGGGAAGACAATGGGGCTCTCTCTGTCCGCTTGCTGAGAGAGAGAGAGAGAGAGAGAGAGAGAGAGAGAGAGAGAGAGAGAGAGGCAGACATGCGGGACAGGGATGTGACCTGTCACCAGGCCACCAAGGTGTTTCACAAGGCAGGAATTGTAGGCGGTCCGCGCACTGCGCCTCGGGGACTCCTGGGGCGACGTGAGGATCAGGGTTTCCCCACAAAGCTGGGAGTCCTTTGTCCCCACCGCCTCCCGACTCTCCCTGGGGACACAGCGCGTTGCCGAGGAGCCTGGCGGCGCGTCTGCAGCTCTCCCTTGAGCTTGTCCTGCAGACCCCGAAGTCCCCCTTTCTGTCACGTCTTTCCCCGCCCGCCTGCGGCTCCGCGGGGGAAGCCGCGCGAGTCCCGGCACGTCCCAGCCCCGTCCGTCCGAGGAATCCCCGGCCACCGCGGGAGCGCGGCGCCGCGCACGACTAGCCGCGGGGCTGGGGACTGGCGAGGGGGGAGCGGCTATTTTTAGAACATGTAGAAGAAAAAAGATGGAAAAAAATAAAAACAAAAACAACAACGAAAAATGGTGGAGGTTCTTAGAGGCTTCTGGGCTCCCAGGAGGAAATCCCCCTGCCTCAGACCATGGCAGACGGGGGGTGGATGCTCAGGGGTGGGGCTAGGAGGGAGGGGCTGCGAGGGTGCCTGGGTTGGGGGCAACACGGAGAGGACAAAGCAGGACAAAGCCAGCGGCCCAGATCTCCGTTTTGGAGCGCCACCCCCCAGCGGAGGTGGGCTGGGGAAACTGAGGCTTGGTCTGGCCAAGATCACCAGAAAGGTCTCCGCCTCTCTCCAGTCCCAGGCTCAGTTTGCCAGGCGCCTTAGCGCTCCAGACCCCAGGAGGCTCATTGTTCTAGCTGGGTGGTTTGACCTTCACGCTGCGGCCACCCCGACATCTGCCATTAGGGGCGCAGGGGGGACCCCGACTGCGTGGGCGGCGCCTCGCAGCCAGACATGGGGACAGAGAAGTTTTCTCCGCCTGCCTCTGTGGCCACTTAGACCACCACCCGCCTCACACACACACACACTCTCCTAACTGGGACCTTCCAGCCTGGCCCACGTCACCAGCTGCAGGAGTCTCTCGGCTTAGCTCCCCTCGACCCTCCCCTGCCCGTGGCTCAGCTTCTCGCTAGAACGCTGCCCCGAGGGGCAAGCGACCACTGCTGCGCCTGACTGGTGAGGAGCAGGGATTTCCCGTCCCTGTCGCAGCCTCAGTTTCCCCATCTACAAACTGCTTGCGTAAAGCCAGCGGCCACCGAGGGTCGCCCTGTCTCTTGGAGCGTGCCGCGTGTCTGGGCTCAGCTCGGCGGGAGCGCGCTGGGAGCCGCGGAGGGGACACCCGACCCTCCCCAGCGGCCGCGGGCGGGGGTCCGCGCTGCGGCGGCGCGCGCACCTCGGTTCCCACGCCCTTGCCGGATGCTTGTTCACTTGGTTTCGCTCTCGGGCCGGGACGGAAGGGCTCCACAGCTGCGACCAGAGACTGCCGGTGAGTGTACAGACAGAAGAGGGGAGCGGGATGACAGGGCAGTGAGGTCGGGTTGTCTCCTTGCCGGGCTTCCCTAAGTCTACCGATGCTTGGGAGACCTGCGGGAACGACGGGGTATCCCTTTATTTTCTTCAGACAAACGGGAGCTGTCCCAGAACGAACCCCGAGTCCCTGGGAGAAAGGAGCTCCGCTCCAGGTGAGGCTGCTGACCTGGGGACTGCCAGTCACCCAGGGCGGCATTCGTCTCGTGACCCCCAGGCCTCTTCCTCGGGCACTGGGGCATTGGTCACCACGTTTAGCGGGGATTCCCCCTCCCCCGTGGCGGCGAGTGAGAGCCTCAGAGCGGACCTGCCAGACCTTCAGGCTTCCCCCCTTGCTTTCTCTGTGGCCACCCCCTGCGCTGGGTACCTGGGAGGTCCAGAGAGGGCAAGTACTCACCCAAGGTCACATAAGGCAGGGACCAGAGCACTCAGTCCCGAACCCAGCTTTTCGGGGGTGGGGTCCTATCTGGCCTTTTTGCTTCATCCCGAAGCATGGGGTGTGACAGCCCTCAAACCTGATGCCCAGGAACTAGAGAGATTGACTTAGGGTCCCCAGGACTCACTTCAGGACCACGACAGAGCTAGGCCCAGTCCCCAGATCTTGTCTCTCATCAAGGCTGCCCAAGGGACAAGTGTCTGGAGGAGGCGGGCAGAGTGACCTTGCCAGCCCCTGCCCTCCACGGCCACTGATGGTCCAAGAAACCAACACCCACACACACACACACACACACACACACACACACTGCCCCTCACCCGCATCCTGGGAAAGAAGTGTCAGGTTCAAGTTCACAGCAGCAAGAGCAGGGGAGCAGGAGTGTGTAGTGCCGAGGTTCGTGGCCTGGGAAGCTTGAGGGGCATTATCAAAAGAAGCATCTCATTGTACTTTGGGAGAGAGTGTCCCTCCACAGCCTTGGCTGGCTTTGAGGCCAGAGGGACCTTCCTTTGCCTCCCAAGCGCTGGGACTGAAAGCATGGGCCACCTTGTCCAGCTTGTTTGGTTTGATTTTTGTTTTGTTTGTTTGTTTCCCTGGCTTTTAAAAGGCAATCACTTGCTGACAAGCTCAGGCTGTTCTGTACCCTGAGATCCTCCTGCCTCAAATGCTGGGCTCAGTCACTAAAGCCACTAACCCTTAAAGAACATTGTGATCCATAGACCTTCACCGGGTGCCCCTTAATCCCAGCACCAGAGAGGCAGAGGCAGGGGATTCCCAGTGAGTTCCAGGCCAGCCTGGTCCACAGAGGCGTTCCAGGACAGCTAGGGATACACAAAGACCCTGTCTCAGAAACCAAAAGCAAAGCAAAGCAAAGCCCGCTGCTCTCAATGTCTGATCTTTACAGGTGCCTAGAGGAAAAGAGCTCCAGGCAGAGCTGTCCCCCTGCTGAGGGCAACTTTGAGGAACTAAAGAACATGGGCCTCAGGCTGGTTTCCAGGGCCCCTTGCAGCCCAGGGTGAGTGCCCTAGCACTACTCACTTGTGGGTTGATGACTGCCAGTCTTGGATTTGGGGCCTTTCTTCCCAGGACTTGCTAGGTGGAGTCAGGAGGATTTTAGGGGGTGCAGCCAGGCTACAGAGCAATACTTTGCCTCAAAAAAGAGCAATGAAAAAGCAGAACAGCAGGCCCCCTGTGGCCCAGAAGTCTAGGGACAACAGCCTGGGTCTGTGGTTGGGAAGGACAGAGCGGTGTCTCAGGCAGGGCGGTAGCTCAGCAGAGAGAGCACCCTGTGCAAGCCTGAAGACCTGAGTGTAGATTCAAAGCTCAGGCAGCAAGAGAAGGGTGTGGCCGTGCCTGTAAGCTCAGCATTGTACAGAGTGGAAACAGGAGGATGGCAGGCTGGATGACTGCCAGCCCAGCTCCAGGCTCAGTGAGAGTAAATCCGGGGCTGGAGAGAGGGCTCAGAGGTTAAGAGCACCAGCTGCTCTTCCAGAGGTCCTGAGTTCAGTTCCCAGCAGCCCACATGGTGGCTCCCAACCATCTGTGAAATCTGGTGCCCTCTTTTGGTGTGCAGGTGTTCATGCAGGCAGAACACAGAATAAATCCAAGAGTAATCCATAGACACCTCCCACCCTCTGGCCAGCTCAGGGACACCTCAGACACAGATAACACACACACAGAACACAGACACACAGCAACAGACACAAACACGTACACACACCGAACGATAAATAAATAAACAATAAATAAATGAAGCCAGGACACCAGGCTGTCCTGCTGGCTTGAAGTCCCAGGTGGACAGAGAATGCTCAGCCAGCACCCTGACTTGTGGTGAGTTTGAGACCAGGGTGACTTGAAACCCTGTCGCTATAGGCAAAACACACATGGAGACTTAGATTTAATTAAACATTTTAATAAATATTTTGATTTTTTTTTTGAGACAGGGTTTCTCTGTGTAGTCCTGGCTGCCCTGAAACTCACTCTGTAGACCAGGCTGGCCTTGAACTCAGAAATCCACTTGCCTCTGCCTCCCAAGTGCTGGGATTAAAGGCGGGTGCCACCACCATGCCCTAATTTTGATTTTTTAAGGAGTGGCGTCTGTGAGGGTATCAGCGTCAGTGGCTGCACTGAGTGCAGGCAGTGAGCCTTGTGATGTGGGTGCGGCCCCAGGCCTCTGCGGGCGCAGCGGCTGCTCTTCCCTAGCCATCCTGCTAGCCCTAAATGTAAACACGCAGAGGATGCCCTCCTTTTGTTATGTGCATGAGTGTGTGCAGGTCTGGGCAGCAGGTGCACTGCTGACCTTGGAAGCCAGAAGCTGGCGCTGGATCACCTGGAGATCGAGGTACAGCTGCTTGTGAGATGCCCCTAAGGCATCTTTCCTCTGAGTATTTTGAACTTGCTGGGGGCTGCCGCGCACTCGGTAGAGCATTTGCCCACACCAAACCCTGGCTTCCACCTCTAGCACTGTAAAAACTCAGCATGTGGAACATGGAACCAGGAAGATCTGAAGCTCAAGGTTATCTTTGGCTACATAGTGATTTTGAGGGTAACCTGGGCTACATGAGATCCTGCCTTGAAACAAGAAAAGAAAAAAAGTTAAAAAGGGGAAAACAAAATATCAAAAATTTAAAACTTAAAACAACAAGAGCAAAAAAAAAAAAAAAAACCTCCTGAAGCTTAAGGGAAAAGGCCTGGGAAATAGTCACAGTATAATAAGAACAGCAGCCATGGCTGGACACAGTACTCTCCCTCCCCTGTCCTTCCTCCTCGTCGGGGGTGGAGGGCCTGTTCAAAGAGATCCCATTATGAAGGCTGGCTGCAGGGTGAATGACTTGGGTCTCCAGGAGCCTGGTGGTGACACCTTGCTTCTTATTGGGGGGCTCCCTTCCTGGAGATCCAGGACTGGGGCTGTGTCTCTTCCACTTGAGGTCTGTCTTGTTGGGGACCTCCGTTACTCCTGAGAATACAAGCTCTGCATACAGGATGGGTGAGTCCAAGACCTCTGAACCCCAGGTAGCCCAGAGCTAGTCCCCAAGATGTGCACCCTGACTTGTCCCGTGACTTCCTTCTCTCCTCCTGCCCCAGGGCCTTTGCACACGCTGCTGTGACCTACTCCCTCTTGAGTTTTCTGTTTGTTGTTCATTTGAGACAGGGCTGTAGCCCATGCTGGCTTGCTATCTATGTAGGAAAGGATAGTCTTTATTTTCTGGTCCTCTGGTCTGCACCTCCCAAGTATGGGAATGCCACATGCCACCTGCCTAGCTGATGTCAGAGTTTGAGCAGTGGCTTCCTTCGGGCAGTGGAGGGAAGAGGACCAGGCCATCCCTGCTTCAGCCCCTGTCTCTGGGCACCACCAGGCCCAAAAAGATAACCCAGTGTCCTACAGTCACTGCTTCGGCTGGTGGCTGAGCCCTCAGGCCTTCTGTCCAGCAGCCTCCAGAAGACAGGTTTGCAAGGCTGTTTCCAGGAGCCCAGCGGTATCTCACATGTGTCTGTGGCTCCCCCGCTCCCTTCCTGTCCCCACGTCCCCCTGGAGCCTGCCTAGGATGAAGGTGCAGCCAGTTCACTACTACCACCAGCATCATCGGTCCCCAGAGCGGAGGTTCTTGCAGGCCTCAGGGCCATCCCAGATGCCTGCTAGGATACCTCCTTGAGGGCCCCTTGAAGGCAAGGTGGCCCCAAGAGGGAAAGAGGTGTGTCTCCGAGGCAGAAGTAGTTGTGGAGGATGTAAATTCCTTTGTTGGACTGACTGTGGCCATGGGCACCAAGGGGCTATATGGTGAGACAGAGACCCCTGAGGAAGTTTTCTCTAGGGCAGTGAGCAGCCCAATCCGGGTGACAAACTGGGGTGTGTCCATCATCCCTGGGAGCTGTGGAAGAGAGATGGGAGCAGTTGCCTGAAGGAGTGTGTCAGGTGGCTTAGCTTAAAGCTTAGTTGGTAGAGGGCTTCCCTGGCAAAGACCCAAGAGGTAGAGCCAGGAGGCACCCCCAGCTACATAGTGAGTTCTAGCCTGGACCGTCACTATGTCAGGGGGCTCAGCTGACGTGCAGTACTGCCCCCAGCCACTTCTGGGCTGCCTTCCCCTGCTCTGAGCTGCACAGAGACAGCAGGCCAGGAAAGCAGCAGACAGGCCCCGGGAGGATCTAGGGCTGCACACACATCTGTACAATCCTCCAACTTTTCAGTGATGGTATGACTTTGGGGAAAGGGGGGAAGACTAGGGCCCCCAGGTGCTCAGGAGACACCTGTCACTCCAGCACCCCAGGAGAAGGTTGAGGCAAGAGGATTTCAGTGAATGAGCTGGAGATCAGCCTTGGCTTCAGAGTGGGGCCCTGTCAGAAAAATAAAATAAAACAAACAGAAATACAAGACCAGAAAAACTTTGTATAAGCTGGGAAGAGTGGCCCAAGCCTGTCCCAATGCCTAGGAGGTGGCAAGAGAAGGAACAGGCGTTCAAGGTCATCCTTGGTTACCACGCCAGTTCAAGGGCTACCTGTAAGGTCGGGGGTCACCTGCGCTTTACAGTGAGTTTGAGGCCAACCTAACTACATGAGACCCCGATTCAAAACAAAAACTTGCATGAGCGAGCCCTGTAGGGCGGGCTTGGGTGATGAGGGAGGGAACAGCAGGTGGGGGGGGCTCCCCAGCCCTGATGACTCCATCTTCCTGGAGCTCTTCCCGCCCGCAAGGCTGTTGAGGTTCAGGACTGAGGGACTCCTGTGGTGAGTTTGTCTGTCCCCAGAGATGGGGTCCTCAGTTGCAGGACTCTGCAACAGCTGGCCGCCCGTGCACAGCCATCCATCTCGGAGGCTCCCACTCTTGCAGAGCACCCAGGAAGGAGCTTTAAGTATGGGCGGGGCCTGCGGGGGGTCACAGGGGCGGGGCCTGGCGCGGTCAGCCAATCCGAGACGTCGCTCCTCCGGGGCGGTGCTGCCCCCTCCCTGACCGGCCGCGGCGGGGACGCGCTGGCACGCGGGTTCCAGGTCCCCGCCGTCGCCCGCAGGTACTGGCGTGAGGAAGCGGGAGGCCGGTAATTGCGAGTTCCTGGGCCATACGGCTGCGGATGGCGTCGTCACAGGGTCAGGGCCAGGGACACAGAAGAGTGGCTGCACGTCCCCCCCGGTGAGGGAAGGTTGCGAGTGGGAGACGCTGAGTTCTCAAAGTCCGAGCACTAGGGTGGATTGGAGCCCAGCCGGTGACATGAGCACGCGCTCGCCGGCCACCCTGAGCCGGGGTCAAGGTACTCAGTGACAGCGCCTGGGCGGCCAGGCTGGCCCGGTAAGCTCCCTGGCGGCCGCTGGGGAACGGGCAAGCAGAGCCAGTCACCTTAAGGAGCCAGTGAGTTTGTTGAGAAGTCCGGGGCCCTTCCTCCGCCTCATCTGCCGTCTGACTGCTGGGATGACCACCCCACAAGGGTCTAGTGTCCTGTGAGTTTCCATCATGGGCTGTTTTCCCGGTGGTCCTGTGAAGGGGTGTGGGAAGGCAAGTCCCTCCTGGAGACTCGCAGCAGGGACACCTATTGATCCTGTTTTATTTTATTATTTTATTTTGAAGCAGGGTCTCATGTAGCCCAGTTGGCCTCAAACTCAATAGCACAGGCTGGTCTTGAAGTTCAGCATGTCCTCCCTCAGCCTCCCCGCTCACTTATGTGATCGGTATGGATCACCACACCTGGCACGGTGACTCACAGCTGTCATCGCAGCACGTGGTGTGTGACACAAGCTCAAGGCCAACAAGGGCTATAGACTGAGAACCTGCCTCTAAAGTAAATATATACAGTCACAGAGGACCAGAGAAAGAAATGGCTGAGCTGGTGTCCCAGGCCAGGTGAAGAAAGGCATTGCTTAGTCGCCAGCCGGGTGTCCCCAGCTCACAGGGTTAGGGCCAGGCTGGTTGCCTCTCATATCTGTGGGGCCAGCCCTGTGCCACCTCCTGGGGGCGTTCATTAGTCCCTGCTCTAACACAGCGCCAGCTGCAAACCCAGCCGACTGCCGACCTCTGTCAGCTTTATAAAACGGGAACCGGAGTTCCCCTTGTGCCTGGACCACAGTCAATCCTTTTAACTGGAGGTGAGTCTAGGACTGGCCCCCAAGGTGGCTTCCCTGTGCCAGCACATCCTGCCTAGGAGGATACTGTCTCAGGGGAGCGAACATGGAAGCTCCCAGGCTGTGCTTAGCACGTGTGTTCCTAAGCTGAGTCACAGCTCAAAATTGCCTCTTCATCCATGCAACGTGGAGCATGATGTGCAGCGGGCCCTGCAGACACACAGACCATCTCTTCACCTGCCACTACAGCAGTTTGAGGGGAAGAGGGCAGTCACGGGCTAGGGTAGTTTCAGGGCATGCCTGTGTCCATGAAATCAGAGATGGTGCTGGCTTGCAGCAGGAGAACCCCTTTCTATACAAGCAATGCCTTCAGGATTCTCCGGAGCCTTGGAATGTTCTGGAATGGCCGTGGTTGATGTTCACTCTTTTCTGTCTCCACAGGTCTGTCTGGGAGTCCCACTGCTGAGCCATGCCAGGTCCCCACAGGCCTGCCGCAAGACCAGCCCAGGGAGACCAGAGGCCATGAGTAGCCGCAGCCACAATGGCAGTGTGGGGCGGCCTCTGGGCAGTGGGCCGGGATTTCTGGGCTGGGAGCCTGTGGACCCCGAGGCAGGCCGTCCCCTGCAGCCCGCCCAAGCCCCAGGCCTGCAGATGGTGGCCGAGGGTCAGCCTGCCCGGGTATCACCTGGTGGCTCCAGGGGCCACCCCCAGGAACAGGAAGAAGAAGAGGAAGAGGAGGCCAGGCCTGGCTCTGGGAAGCCCTCGACGGTCAGCCACCGCCTAGGCCACCGAAGGGCCCTCTTTGAGAAGCGTAAACGACTCAGTGACTATGCGCTCATATTTGGCATGTTTGGGATTGTCGTCATGGTGACAGAAACAGAGCTGTCCTGGGGTGTATACACAAAGGTGTGTCTGCTCAGCCTGGGGCTGGGGCCTCAGCTGGGCCTCTCGAGCAAGGGCGAGGAAGGCAGGAGGGGCATGTGGAGGGGATGCATGCAGCACAGAGTTGCCAAGAGCTGTGACACAGGGACATTTTCTGGCCACGTGGAGCCAGATTGCCTGCATGTGAGTCCAAGGAGCTGGAGTGGGGAGAGCCGCAGGGACAGACTCTGCTTGGGCAGTTGGTGTCTAGGTGGCAATGCCAGGAACCTGCAGCGCCCCCTCTCTGTGTGCAGGAGTCACTGTACTCTTTCGCCCTGAAATGCCTCATCAGCCTGTCCACTGTTATCTTGCTTGGCCTTGTCGTCCTCTACCACGCCCGTGAGATCCAGGTTGGTACTCACCACTGCCAAGGTGTGACCCAAAACTGGGCATGGCCTCTGAGATAATGTCCACTCTCGACCCTTCCAATGTCTCCACCCCTTGTCTGCTTTCCAGGCTTGTGGGTGGATATGGGTGTGTATGTATGTTTGTGTTTGAGACAGGGTCTCAAGTAGTGCAGGCTGGAAACTTCTGATCTTGTCACCAACTCCCGGGGCAAGGATAAAAGTGCCCAGCTAAAACCTGATTTCTCTTCTAGTCAGCCCCTTGATACTGGGCGGGGGGCAGTCGCTCTGACCACAGTGTTCTGATCCAAGGTCGAGGGATAGAGGCTGAGGGAGGCCCAAAGCCACAGGTGTGGCCCTGCACTGTTCCAGAATGGGGACGTTGCTAAGACTCTGGGCTGTAGGGCTGGGGGTTAGACTGAGAGCTAACAGTGATGAGGTCGCTGTTGGCACACGTGGGCCGTGGAGGAGGACCTTGCAGAGTGTGGGGCGGCACCCCTCCTGATGGCAGGGAGGCTGCCTGGGACTACCATGGCCGCTGCACTGTGAGACAGGGACAGGCCATATGTCTCCAGGATCAGGACTTCAGGGTCATCCTTGGCTACATAGGAGTTCAGGGCCAGCCTGGGCTACATGAGATCCTCTCTCAAAAATGCACAAATAAAAATAATCTTTGACCAAAATCCTGAGCCAGGTGGGCTGAGGCCCAGGCCTTAGTCACATTGTGGAGTGGCTGAGCTTGGGGACCTTTCCTCCACCCTTCCCACAGCTGTTCCTGGTGGACAATGGTGCTGACGACTGGCGCATCGCCATGACGTGGGGGCGCATGTCCCTGATCTCGCTGGAGCTGGCCGTGTGCGCCATCCACCCAGTGCCCGGCCACTACCGCTTCACATGGACGGCACGGCTGGCCTTCTCCCTGGCACCGTCGGCAGCTGAGGCAGACCTGGATGTGCTTCTGTCCATCCCCATGTTCCTGCGCCTCTACCTGCTGGCTCGCGTGATGCTCCTGCACAGCCGCATCTTCACCGATGCATCCAGCCGCAGCATCGGGGCCCTCAACCGTGTTACCTTCAACACTCGCTTTGTCACCAAGACGCTCATGACCATCTGCCCGGGCACCGTTCTGTTGGTTTTCAGCATCTCCTCCTGGATTGTCGCAGCCTGGACAGTGCGTGTGTGCGAGAGGTGACTGGCTGGGAACCCCAGGTCCCACCTCCCTCCATTCACCGCCAGATAGCCCTCTTGTTCTGTGACCCTGCAGGAGCCTGCAGGATGGACCTCAGCCTCTCTGGGTGGGCCCTGGGTCATCCCTGCCCGTGTCCTCGGTCTCCTCTATCGGGAGGCTCAGACCTTAGCCTTCTCCAGGCATCCCACACTGGCCTCTGACTTTAGCCCAGCAGAAGGGGTCACAGGCTCAGTGCACCCTCCACTCATTCCCCGCTCTCTTATTTCTGGGAAGCTGGGGTAGAGCTCGGGACCGGGGCCACTGGGTACAGACTGAGGTGTAATGATCACTTTCCCTCCCTCTCTCTGGCCTTCCGGACCCTAGGGCCAACAAGTGAGTCCATGCTCAGCAGAGCTGCCTCCAGCCCCTCTGCACCCCCCTCCCCGTGACCCAGCCCCCAGCTACCTACCGCTGCTGTCCCACCAGCCAAGAATTTAAGATTAGCTGGGAGGAAGGGGAGCTGGTCACCAGGATGGGCCTAGCTGGGAGGAAGGGAAATCCAGACTCCAGAATTTTTGTCAGCTCTGGGGACCAGGAGTCTCAGGTCACCCATGGCCTGGCTGGGGGTGTGGAGGGAGGGAGGGAATGTTGCCATTCCCCCACCCCGATACCCCAGAGCGGGAGTCTAAGGTCCTCAAGGATCATGGGACTTGCCTGGGGTCCCCGGCCTGACTGATCACCTACAGGTCTAGCTGGGCCTCATTGGTACAGGAATGTCTTAGTGACTATGAGGTCCATCTGCCCTGTACCTAGTCAGGAGAGGTCTTGGTGGGAGACCCATCCTCTCCTTATCTTTCTGTCCGCTAGTAGGCAGGCTGGCCCTTGGAGACCTGGTGTGCCTACTGCTGTTCTTGTAGCCCAGCCTACTGGTCAGAGCAGGGACCTCAGGAGCCTCCTCACGCCACCCTCTGAGCTAGGAGCCCAGGAGAGGGAGCATCCAGCCTGTCTTAAATCCCAGGCCACTGCTGTTTGCCACCTTGCCTTGCCGTGACCCCACAGCCCTGTCCCTGCATGTACCTATCCCTGCCGGGTCACCCAGGTACCCATGCAGTCTGGCATGGGGACGCTTGTCACCCCAGCACTCGAGGCAGGACGAGTGTCCTTGACTACATAGCAAGCTCTGATTCCAGCCTGGGCTCTGATGCCAGCCTGGGCTCTGATTCCAGCCTGGGCTCTGATTCCAGCCTGGGCTCATGATGCCCAGCCTCAAAAAAAAAAAGATCAAAACTAAGTGCAGAAGCATCTCTGGAAAGTTAGGGGTTGTGGGTAAGAGCCCTCCCCATCACCCGATCAGTCCCAGCCCAGATTGGGTTATCCAGACTCCACTGCTCTGGGAGGTGAGGCCTCAGGCTGCCTGTTCTGCAGAAACCAAAATCCAGCTCTGCTATCCAGTGCCCTCCTCTCCCAGGGCCCCAGGCTAGGGACAGCATGTCCTTCTGTGCCCTTCTCCACTCTCCTCACATCACAGCTACCGATGGCCTTCTGTCCCCCTATTTCTTCAGGCCTTGCTGGCCATGGCGTGGGAAGTTCTTCCTAGTGTCTACCCTCCATGCTTGTCTTACCTATGTGGTTCTGTCTTTGCACCATCCTTGATACTATCATAGGGTTATAGCATGGATGTTAGGGAAGGGAGATGCTGGAAGAAACATGGGGGGAGGGCATGGTACCCCCATTCCAGCCTGCACCAGGGCCTTCATCATCTCCCACCCCCACCCCAGGCCCTCCACATTCTTGGGAAAGTCCTGTCCCCATCCCTAGGGTTGTGATGAGCAACGATGATGAGGGCAGCGTGGAATGACCCAACCCTGTCTATCCCCCCAACACCAGGTACCATGACAAGCAGGAAGTGACCAGCAACTTCTTGGGGGCCATGTGGCTCATCTCCATCACCTTCTTGTCCATCGGCTATGGGGACATGGTGCCCCACACCTACTGTGGGAAGGGTGTGTGTCTGCTCACTGGCATAATGGTGAGTGTGCAAGCTGGTTCACGGCCTGCAGACCGGGACCCCGCCCCTTGGCTCGCTCTAATGTTGCAAGTGTGGTCCAGTGAGAGAACACCCATGCCTAGAGTCCCACCTGCCCCCACATCTGATTCCAGGGAGCCCAAGTAGCTCTGCACCTCTAAAGGTCTATAGTGACTCAAGAAGCCAGGCAGAAAAAAGCCTCTGCTCTCTCTCATCCTTGGTAGGTATGATCCACTTGGGACAGCAAATTCCTTTTCCCCTGCTTTAAGCAACAGTTTCCTTGTCTTTTGTTTGGTTCTTTAAGACAGGGATGTTACTGTGTAGCCCTGGCTGGCCCTAAAATCAGAGATTCTCCTGCCTCTGCCTCCAGGTGCTGGGATTAAAGACATGCTGCCCCACCAGCACAGGCCAAGCAACAGTTTTCTAAGCCATTGACCGTTCAGGAACCCCAGGCCATCATTCTTGTTGAAGCAAAACTATATTCTTGCAAAACTAGGATCAGCAGTCAGGCATGGTAGCACACCCCTATCATCCCAGAATTTCGGAAGCCAAGGCATTTGATGGCAGCTCCCAGGTCAGTTTGGGCCACCATATGAGCTGTTATCTCAAAACAGTGTGAAACTAAAGTAAAATTTTCCCACACAGACCTCAGTGGGCTCTGGCTGGGCCCAGCCTACACATGCTTTTCTCCCTAAAAGACTTCATGGCATCTTGGCTAAGTTATCTGGCCATGCTCCACCCAGGAGAAAGAGTGCAATAAGGTGGGGCCCGGGCCCACTCTTCCAGAGCCCCAAGGTGAAGCCTTCCATTACAGAAAGGCCTGGGGGAATACAAAACTGCATTCCCTAATGGTCCGGGTCCCTTCCAGAAACTTCTGTGGTTAGCGATAGTTCCTTAATGGACACAGCTTTAGAATCATGCCTCCTTCCAGCAAATTCTAAGCAGCAGCTTGAGCCAAGCTCCAGGTCCTCACTGGAGGATTCTAGGCATGGCTCCACCCTTGAGCCACGCCCCTAACCACTTACTTAGTCAGTTAGTTAGTCAGTTAGTTAGTTAGTTAGTTAGTTAGTTAGTTATTAATTTGACAATCTGACTGACCCAGGCAGTTCTTAACCCCCTGGACTCCAGCAATTCTGCTTCTGCCCACTGGACAGCTGGGGGCATTGGCACCCCACACAGCCTGGCTTACTGCTCTCCTCTCCGCCCTCTCCTGTCACCCTCTTCCCCTTTCTGTGCACAAACAGTCAAACTTTTGGCTTTCTCATTTCCAGGAGCCATCATTTCCTTCTTGAATCTGAGGCTTCCCGGCCTGGCTTTTTGGGAGGCAGCCATGGGTGACCCACAGCTGCGCGCATTTGTGCTTCTGTGTGGATGACCCCCACCCCCGCACCCCATACACAAGCTATTTGACCCCCCCGCACCCCATACACAAGCTATTTGACCCCCACCCCCGCGCCCCATACACAAGCTATTTGACCCCCCCCGCACCCCATACACAAGCTATTTGACCCCCCCCGCACCCCATACACAAGCTATTTGTCCTGACTCTGTAGCATTCCCTCCAGAACTTTCCAGCAAGTTGCTTTGACCTTGTCAGTATGGCTTTTCTCAAAAAGAGGCTTCTGTGTCCTTAAAGACCCTTATCCCGACCAGAAGCGAGACAGGCTCATCTACGCTCTGTGCCCACTGTGCCTGGGCTCAGCACCTGCCAACCCCTTCCCTGACCTGCTGGCACTTTTGGTGTTGGGGGCACCCTGTTAGGCTGTGGCGGAAGTCTCCTCCCTCCCTCCCTCCTTCCCACTGTGGCATTGGGGCCTGGGCACGGGGAGGGCTGCCTGGAAGAGGCGTGCCTGGTGCCAGGCTCTGACACGTGTCCCCACAGGGAGCAGGCTGCACCGCTCTTGTGGTGGCCGTTGTGGCCAGGAAGTTGGAGCTCACCAAGGCGGAGAAACACGTGCACAACTTCATGATGGACACGCAGCTCACCAAGCGGGTAAGGCCCCATGCCAGCCTTCGGGGCGCTCTCCTGCCTCTGCGGGTCCCCACAGCAGCGCGGGTTCGGCCCAGTGTCCATGTGCCCACAGCTCACAGAGGGACAGGGCCACACAGTGCTCCCAGCTCTGTGCCAGGCCGCTAAGTGCACACCACACACACTTCAGCCTTTTGTTTGGTTGGGGTTTTTGTTTGTTTGCTTGGTTGGTTGGTTTTGTTTTGTTTTGTTTTGTGTTTGGTTTTGAGACAGGGTTTCTCTGTGTAGCCTTGGCTGTCCTGGACTCGCTTTGTAGACCAGGCTGGCCTCCAACTCACAGAAATGCGCCCGCCTCTGCCTCCCAGAGTGCTGGGATTACAGGTGTGTGCCACTGTGCCCAACTCTTTGGTGTTTGCACACTGCCCTTTCTGTGCTTCAGTTTCCCTGTGTATAAAATGAATGAATGGCTCAGTTGGTAGCGTTTGCCTACCTGTCATCCCGGCACTCAAGCCAGAGGAGATCAAGGCCAGCCTCAGCTACATAGTGAGTTTGAAGCTAGCCTGTGAAACAGCCCTTCTCAACCTCCCCTCATGCGGTCACCCTTTAATACAGTTCCTCATGTTGTGGGGACCCCAGCTATAAAGTTGTTTTTGTTAACTGTAATTTTGCTACGGTTATGAATAGTAACTTAAACATCTGTGTTTTCCATGGTCTTAGATGACCCTTGGGAAAGGTCCTTTGACCCCCAAAGAGGTTGCACTCCACTTGTTGAGAACCACTGCTGTAATAGAAACATGTATGTGCAAAGTTGCAAATTTTTCTTTTTTTGTTTCTTTGTTGTTTGTTGGTTGGTTGGTTTTTCAAGACAAGATTTCTCTGTGTAGCCTTGGCTCTCCTGGGCTTGCTTCGTGCTTGAACTCACAAAGATCCACTTGTCTCTGCTTCCCCAAGTGCTAGGATTACAGGCGTGCAGCCCGAATCCAGTCCTATTTGGAAATTTTTCATTTATTTGACTGTTCTGTACCCAGGTTGCATAGCTCTGGGTGTGCAAACACCCCGCTAGCTCACAGTGCTGAGACTCCTGGACAGGTGGTTCTTGGATTTCCAGAGGTTTCTAGAAATTGGCAGAAGTTTCAGATCATCTGATAATGACCCTAAGGAACTGTTCCTTTTTGATCCCTAGGTCAAAAATGCTGCTGCAAACGTTCTCAGGGAGACGTGGCTCATCTACAAACACACCAGGCTAGTGAAGAAGCCAGACAAGGGCCGGGTTCGGAAACACCAGCGTAAGTTCCTTCAGGCCATCCATCAGTAAGTCCAGCGCCTTCGCAGCTCCTTTCCTGCACACTGGGCTCCCTGGGAGCCGCAGACGGCTGTTCTCGAGTGCTGTCCTCTTGGGAGGCTGTAACCCTGTGCAGGTTACCTGCGCCCGGGGCAAGCGGTCTGCCCGAGGCCCCTCCATCGCCCCTCCCCAAACCCTCCAGCTGTTACTGAGGTTAAACAAGTTTGGATTGTGACCTAGAGGGGGCAAGAGGCACAAGTAGGAGTCCCAGGGGCGGCCAAAGAAAGGGGGGTGCAGAGCCCAGGCTGAGGCAGGGAGGTGGGGGGGCATGGCAAGCAGGGGCGTAAAGAGCCCCACAGTGGACCTGGTGCCCCAGGAAACCAAATAAACAGAACCACAAAAGAGACAGTCCTGGGAAAACACACAGAGGCATATGATTTTGGGGTGGAGTGGGGGAGTCCTGGTGGTCCTTGCTGTGAGAGGCCGCCACTCTCGGTCCTGCTGGGGCTCCTGGCACTGGGTGTGTGAAGCATGTCTGTCTGCCGCGCTGTCCTTTTTTTTTTTTTTTTTTTTGCCTGTGGTGCTATGACACCAGGCAGGGCTGGAGACTGGGCCTTAGGAAGCAGGCCACAGCCTGGGAGGGGGAGGAGCTGCAGGAACCCACCATGGCAGCCCCTCCCAGGGTCAAGGGCACCACATGTAATCAGTGGCTACGGGTTCAAGTCCTGTCCTCGAGCTGATCTCCGTGGCACTGCCCTTGCCAGCCCCAGTTTTCATGTCAAACTGTTTTTCTAAGCAGTTGCCCATGGAGGAACTCTGAACCCATCACAGGCTGCTCAAAGGCAGTGATGGGCAGCCAGCCAGGACCTCCTGGAAGGCCCTGGGGTGCTGGGACACAGGTGGCCTAAGGGGCTGGTCGCTCACCTTATGCGACTAGATTCCTGCCCATGGTGGCAGCGATTTTTCGGCAGAGCAGGACCCCCTACCAGGTGCTGGGGGGGTCATCTGGTGATGGGTGCTGGTGGGCACTTCAGCACATTGCTACATGACATTAAAATTGCACTGCACTTTTTCTTTCTCTTTTTCTTTTCCTCTGCTCTGCCGGCTCCTGCCAGGGCTCAGAAGTAAGTCTTGGGGTGACTGGAAGTCTGGGGGTACATAATGCCCATGTGAGGGACATGCCACAGGTGTGTCTCTAGTGGGCAGAGAATATGTCTGTCCTATGGGTGGGCCTGTGGCCAGGTTCTTGGGAATGGACTGATCTGGGCCAGGATTGTGTCCTACCCTCAACCCTGTGGCCTTCTGGAGCCTGACCCACTCCTGTCCGTCCCCTCCCCTCCCAGGCTCCGGAGTGTGAAGATTGAACAAGGGAAGGTGAATGATCAGGCCAACACACTGGCTGAGCTGGCCAAGGTGAGCATTGTGCAGGACAGGAGGGAAGGACCGGAGGCCCCAGGAGCACACAGATAACATCCAACCAGAGGAGGCTGGAAACCCATAATCAGTAGCTTAGCTCTTCAGTTTACATTCATGATGAACATTCCAGGCATGGAACCACCAATGGGGGTTCTAGCCTCCCCAATGGCTGACACAGGAGGTCAAAAATAGTGTGCGCTGCAGAGACCCAGCCTTGAATACATGTACAGGACCCCTGAACCACACCCCAGCCCCTCACTGGGAGATTTCAGGCAGGGGCTCCACCCTGAGCCATGTCCCCCAGACCCTCACTGGAGGATTCTAGGCACTAGTCCCATTCAACCCAATAATATCCTGAAGATGTTACATTGTTTTTGAGACAGTGTGTCATGTAGCCCAATCTGGCCTAGAATTCACTATGTAGCCAAGGACAACCTAGAACTCCTGATCCCCTATCTCAGTTTCTAGAGTTAAGGGATGTTAGCCAAAGATCACAGTGGTTCATTTGACATCATTCCAGTCCTCACACGGCTGTGACAGGATGGCCTGAGGACTGTCTCAAAAATGCACATGAATATATTAAAATAGTATTTTATACAGCCGTGCTAGGTCTGGAGGGCCAAAGCTGTGATCCCAGCACTGTGCAGGCGGAGACTGATGAATCTGAGGCCAGCCTGGTCTGCATAGGGCATCCCAGGCAAGGCCAAGTTACATGGTGGTGCCACAGCTTAAGAAAGAAAGAAAATACCAGTGCTGGAGAGCTGGCTCAGAGGTTACGAGCACTGGCTGCTCTCCAGAGTCCTGAGTTCAGTTCCCGGCAATCACACGGTGGCTCCCACCATCTGTAATGAGATCTGGTGCCCCTTCTGATGCACAGGCACGCAGGCAGGACACTATATACACAACAAATAAATCAGAGAATGGTGGTCCCTGCTGCCCTTAGCCCTCTGTCCTCAGCCCCTCGCTCTGTCTGTCCTCTCTGCAGGCACAAAGCATTGCATATGAGGTGGTGTCGGAGCTGCACGCCCAGCAGGAGGAGTTGGAGGCTCGCCTGGCAGCCCTGGAGAGCCGCCTGGACGCCCTGGGGACCGCCCTGCAGGCCCTGCCTGGTCTCATCGCACAAGCCATATGCCCTCTGCCACCGCCCTGGCCTGGGCCTGGGCACCTGGCCCCAGCCACCCAGATCCCAGGAGGCCACTGGCTGCCCACAGTGGGGTCAGACTGCAGGTGATGGCCTGCTGGTCACCAGACTGCTTAATCTTGGCCATCACATGGCCACAGCTAGCTCCTCCACATTCTGGACGGCTGGACCTCTGGATTTACAAGGCTGGGTGGAGATGAGCCAAGAGGACTGGGCTCATTCTCCTGAAGCTGGACCGTGGGATCAGTGCCCCTTGACTGTCCCAAGCCCCAGGAGGGCAAGGACTAACAGCAGGGGCCCTCACCATTTCTAAGTAAACCAGGAGTCACCAACCCACTTTCTGTTTCCATGGCAGGGGCCCTGTGAGCATCTCAGAGGAGGTGGGTGGCCCAGCCTGAGGATTCCTGAGTGGATGGGGACAGGGTGGGAGGTCACTGCATAGGGTCAGGTGAGTCCCTGTTGGGCACAGAGACCGATACAATGACTTTTCCTCGGGATCTATCAGACCCGAGTAAGATACAGGGAAGGCAGGTTCAGAGAGGTGGGGCTGCTTGTCTGCAGCCCACAGCAAGGGTGTGAGCCTTGCCAAACAGTGCTAATAGATTCTACTTCCCTGCTGGACCTGATGTGAGGGCACATGGGAGGATCTGGAAGTAGACATGGAGGCCGTGAGAAGCTGGGACAACAGACCAGTAGAGTGGCGGAGGTCCCTCCAGACTTTGGGTTCGCCTGATAGGGATAGGTGGCTGGTTGGGACCAAATGGCAGCTTTGGTCCTAGCAGCCCCTGATAAGGCCACCAGCCACCTAGTCTTGGGGGATAGCGGGCCTGCGGCGGGGTGCCAGAGGCCTGGCTTGGGTGCCACAACAAGAACTTGTGAGGAGGACCTATGGGCACTGGGCTGGCTCTAGCCCCCTCCTACAGTGGGGTGTGGCCTAACCGAACACCTACACAGATGGTGGGTGCCCAATAAACGCTCCCTCCCTCCTGAGCCTGCCCATGAGGACCTGTGAAATATGGCCTCATCCTTTCCCCTCTGAACCCAGTGTTAGCCGCTGGCCATTGGAAGTGTGACTGGAGTCCAAACAGGAACAGAAGAAGCAGGCTGTGGTGGCACATGCTGTTAATCCCAACGCTTGGAAGGCGAAGGCGAGGGTGTTCTGAGTTCTTTAGCTACACAGTGAGGTTGGGCGGCATGGGAGACAGAAATAAACATGGCTGGAGGTGACCGGGGGACTCCTGGTGGTGACACAGGGCATGGAGGACAACAGATCTGTGCTGCGTGTTGCCAGGAGGCGGGGCGGAGCGTTATAAGAGTGTAAACCGCAGCTGTGGGTCCTCAGGTCGCCTCCTAGTCCGGCCCCGGCCTGAGTGAGCAGGAAGTCGGGGTGGTACAGGGGCCGGGCACGGGGGCCATGAAGCTGGCTCGCCCCGCAGCTTCACGATGGAGCTGCAGGATGCTACCCGGGGGTGGGGGGGCTGCTGGGCCAGGGGCTGCTCAAGGGGCACTGCCCGGAGGGGTGCAGCGTGGGCGCCAGCGCCGCTGAGACCTACCGGCGACTCCGGTGGGAGCTGCTGGCAGAAATGGAGCACCCTTTGCAGTTGGCACTCAGGAAGCTGAGGCAATAGGATTGCCAGAGTTACTCCGTGAGACCCTGTCTCAAAACCGAGAAACAAACGATAGGTGTGGCAGAACACAGCTGTCATCCTAACACCAGCGAGCCGGAGGGAGGAGCATCCGCAGTTCATAGTTTGAGGGCAGCCTGGGCTGCCTTCCAGAGGTGGGATTTCCAACAGGGACACGCATCCATCTTAGGCCAAGTCCTCCCGCTTGGACTGTGCCCCCTTCCAGGCCTATGACAATCTGGACATAAGAGGGACACAGTGGGACACCCCCAATTAAAGTGAGGGATTCTGGCCCCCATGCAGGGCGTGTGGAACCCTGGCTGGGCTAGGGAGTCTCCTACTCAGGACCTCCAGGTGTGGGGATCCCAATTCTCAACGAATCTTCTTGTCTGTGCTCCCAGAGCCGTGCCTGCTACTCTGGGTCTTTCCCCGGGGTGTGGGGCATGTCTGACGGTGTCTGTGGGTAGGATGGAAGTGTCCCCCACTGGGGAGGAGACCGTAGGGACTGGGGAGGGAGCACTCCACTGAGCACCGCCTGTGAGGACCCCGGGGTATCCCCCGCCCGGAGCCCTGCTGTGTGGCTGCGGGACAGAGCTGCCCCTCGCTCACTGAGCTAAACCAGGCCACGTGTGCCCCACCAGCGCTGACAGACCCGGGAACGGAGGGCGACGGAAGGGGCGTCAGTCCCCGCTCCTCCCTCACTCAGGGCTGCAGGGGCGCCGCGGCCTCGGGCTCGCCGCGTCCACCCGGGCTCGGAGAAAGGGCCGCCGAGCCGCAGTGCAGAGCGTGTCCGCGAGGGGGCGGCAGCGCCCCGCCGCCGCTGGGCCGGAGCTCCGCCGCAGCGCCTCCGCGGAGGGCCGCGAGCTGACGAGGGGCGCCCCACCGCCTGAGCTCCCGCGGCCTGGGCTGGGTGACCCGCGCGAGCTTCGGTCCCGGCCCCCGGAGGCACAGGCAGCCTCATCTCCAGGCGTTCGGGGCCAGCCCCGTCCACAGAGGCTCCAGCCCGGCCTAGCGTGCACGCGGTGAAACCCTGTCTCAAGACAACCAAAATAACCTGTTCCCTAAGTAATGGCTGCCATCCGGGCCCTCGGGAGGCTGAGGCAAGCCTGGGCAACGTGAGAACCAGTCTCAAAAGACAAAACAAAGGAATCAGCGACAGCTGTCCCGCTGGGTGACCCACACCTGGCCCGCACTTCCGGGCTCTGCACCGCTAAGACCCGAAGCGGTGGACCAGCAGAGCGCCAGAAACCACGCTGGAGGCCCCGCCCCGCCTCACTATTGGTGAAATTCTTTCCGGTAGGCGCGGCTTTCTGCAAGCCACGCCTCCCGCGCTGCCGCCTTTTCCCGGAGGAGCCGCTTCTCTCCTCAGACCACGCCCCTCACACGCCATAGGGTTGCGGCTCTCTCTCAGGCCACGGCCTCCTGGGCCTCAGAAACAGGACTTTTTTCAGGCCCCTCCTCCTCGCCGTGCTATTGGTGGAATCTCTTCCGGGAGGCGTGGCTCTCTCCTCAGGCCATTCCTTCGCCGCGCTATTAGCTCAGCCTCTGTTCGGGAGCGCGGCTTTCTCGCTCAGGCCCCGCCCCCACTGGCATTTTGACAGAGCCTCTTCCGGTAGGCGCGGCCTTCTCCCCAGGCCCCGCCCACGCCCCGCGGTATAAGAGCTGCGCGGCCGGGCTCTGGAACGGCCGTGGTTGTGCTGCCCGGCCCCTGCGCATGCGTGGTTCGATCCCGCCGCTCCCGCAGCCGCTCGCTCCTCCTTGCCGCGGGTTCGAGCACCAAGTCGTCCTGCTTCTGGGTTCACGACCGTCAGCGCGATGCTGTTCGATAAGGTGAAGGCGTTCGTGGTAGAGCTGGACGGGGCGCGCGCGGGCACCGAGCCCGTGTTCCACGGAGGCCAGGCCGTGGCGGGCCGGGTGCTGCTGGAGCTGGCGGGCGCGGCGCGCGTGGGCGCGCTCAGGCTGCGCGCTCGGGGCCGCGCTCGCGCGCACTGGACGGAGTCGCGGAGCGCGGGCTCCAGCACGGCTTACACTCAGAGTTACAGCGAGCGCGTGGAGGTCGTGAACCACTGCGCCACGCTGCTCGCGGCAGGTACGCGCTGGGACCCCCGCAGGGCTCGTGGGCACGTATCCCCAGGCCCGCGTCCGCTGAGCCGCTGTCTCTTCCTAGACTCGGGGGACACCGCCACGCTGCCCGCCGGACAGCACGAGTTTCCCTTCAGCTTCCAGCTGCCCATGTAAGCCCTGCTGTCGCCCTCCGGCTGGGCGGCTGGGTCTCGGGGACGCCCCACTCGCCTGCCTGTCTCCTCCCCTGAGCCCCACTCTCGCCACCCCAGCTCCCTGGTGACGTCCTTCGAGGGAAAACACGGCAGCGTCCGCTATTCCATCAGAGCCACTCTGCACCGCCCCTGGGTCCCCGCGCGCCATGCCCGGAAGGTGTTCACTGTCATTGAACCCGTGGACATTAACACGCCTGCCCTGCTGGCAAGTGGCTGCCCGAGAGGGGCGGGGATGGGTCCAATCTTGTTGTTTGATGCCTCTCACACTTGGGGGCCACAGGTGGCCTCGCAGAACCCCCTAGAGCTGGGTGCAAATTCTGAGGGCAACCACCCGCTGTGTGGCTCTCCTAGCCTTACGTGCCCCCTTTGGAAAATACAGCACAATGGGGCTTGCGTTGTTTTGTCTTCCTGGTTTTCGGTTTTGTTTCTCCCTCTCTCTTTTTTTAATTTTAGAAAGCTATGTATGTAGCTCTGGCTGGCTTGAGACTTACAAGGTAGACCAGGCTGGCCTCAGACCAACAGAGATCTGCCTGCTGGGATAAAAGGTGTGAGCCACCATACCTAGTCTTGCTTTTCATTTTTAATTCAACTTTTGTTTTCTTGAGACAGGGTCACATTCTGTGGGGGTGGCTGGTCAGAACCAGCCCCAATCTCTCTGCCTCAGCCCTTCCCCAAGACTAGGGTCCCAATGGCACAGAAGCTCCAAAAGCCCAGTTGCCCAAAGTGACTCTTGATGTCCCCACAGGAACCCCAGGCTGGAGCTCAGGAGAAGGTGGCGGGATCCTGGTACTGCACCCGAGGCCTGGTGTCCCTCTCAGCCAAGATCGACCGCAAGGGCTACACTCCAGGTAGAGCAGGGCTGCACATCGGGATGGGGAGAGTCTTCGGTGGGAAAACTGAGGCACGCCGCCTCTTGCTGCAGGCGAGGTCATTCCTATCTTCATGGAGGTTGACAATGGCTCCACCCGAGCTGTGCAGCCCCGCGCTGCCCTAGTACAGACACAGACCTTCACGGCCCGAGGTGCCCGCAAGCAGAAGCGTGCTGTGCTGGCCAGCGTGGACTGGGAGCCCGTCGGCCCCGGGCGCCGTGGGCTGTGGCCAGGTCGTGCCCTGCGTATTCCCCCTGTGGGCCCATCCATCCTGCACTGCCGCGTGATTAGTGTGGACTACTCGCTCAAGGTACTCCAGGCACCCATTCCCTGTTGTCTGGGCCGAGGTGGAAGATGCGTGTAGGGCGGGTGTCCACCTCGCTGCTGCTCCCCTTAGGTCTGCGTGGACATCCCCGGCTCTTCCAAGCTGCTGCTGGAGCTGCCGCTGGTCATCGGCACGGTCCCCCTGCACCCATTAGGCAGCCGCTCGGCCAGTGTGGGCAGCCGCGCCAGCTTTCTGCAAGACTGCGGCCTGTGCAGCCTGGCGGAGCAGCCAGAGGGTGAGCCTGGCTGGCTGTGGAAGGACTCGGGTGGGCGGAGCCACAGTCCCCCCTTGTCCTGTGGTCTCTATGCAAGCAGAGTCTAATCCCAGACACCAGTCATCCCTGCACTTCGAGAGCTAAGGGCTCAGTTCCAGCCAGTTTCCACTACTTAATAGTTTAGAAGCCAGCCCAGGCTGTAGGAGACCCTAACTCAAAAGCCAAGTTAACGCAGGGCATGGAGAGATGCCTTTAGTGCCAGCCAGGATCCAGAAAGCAACCTGCTCTACACCGAGATTGTGGCTCAACAAACCAGAGGCCAAGATCCCAGCTGAGTCAGGAGGGCTGCCACAAACTGGAGGTCAACTTGGCCAACAGTGAAGCTGTTTAGGGGAGAGAGCCGTGCTCCCCAGAAGGCCAGCGTCAGAGCCTCACCCTCCTCTCTCCTTCCCAGCACCTCCTGAGTACTCCGAGGTGGTGGGTGAGAACCAACTGGCAGCTGCGGCACAGGGGTCCTTCGCCCTCCTGCATGACCCCTGCATGGCCATGGAAGGGGCCTACTTGGCCTGTCTCCAGGAGTTCCGCTACCGCCCACCTCCACTGTACTCTGAGGTAGGTGCCTGCACCCTCTCCAGCCTTGATGGGTGATGAGCTGATAGCAAGCAGGGTGTGGTGGCACAGGCCTGTGGGCCCGGCCTCTGGGAGGCTGCGGCAGCAGGATCCAGGATCCCAGCCTGCCTTGTCTCAAATAGAAAATGAGCTCCTTCATGTGTCCAGGCCTCACCCCCTCCTCGGGGCCCCTCAGCTGATGTAGGCATTGGGGCTGGCAGGACCAGCGATGTGGCTCACTGTGACTGTCTGTCAGGAGGACCCTAACCCCCCCTCGGAGGCTGTGAGGCCACGCTGCATGACCTGCTGATCCAAGGATCCACACCTCGGTACCAGGTTGAGGAGTCTTCGGCCACTGCAGTTCCGCCCTGGGAACACAGGGTTAGATGAATATTTTCCGACATCACACAGGGCTGAGGGGCAGCATACGGCTCCAGAGGACTGACCCTTCTCTCGGGCTTCCAGTTTTCTGCATCTGACCCACAGTGAGGCTGCTGGGATGGACACATCCAGTCTCATGTAACTGGGCCAGCTAGGAGTCCAGCGGGGAAGCAGAAGGCTTCCAAAGGTCAGCTCAGCTGAGGCTTTGATGTTTGAACAGGA
Source organism: Pachyuromys duprasi (assembly GCA_028658305.1). Lineage (NCBI taxonomy): Eukaryota > Metazoa > Chordata > Mammalia > Rodentia > Muridae > Pachyuromys > Pachyuromys duprasi. Next base: position 64,678,387 of record CM053764.1, read on the forward strand.
GTTCAGTGAGTAGACAAGCAGAGAGGAAATGGGCAGAACCAACAGCGCCCACGGCCTTCGTCCCAGGTTGGGAGCCTTAGACGAGGCCCACTGGTAGGTTAGCAGGACAGAGGCCCAGGGGCAGACACATACAGGGAAAGCCAGGGGGCTCTGTGTGCCTGAGGTTCCGGGGGGTCCAGCTTTTGAGGGCTGTTGGGCCAGCTGAGCCCAGATAGTGGGTGTTTAGAAGCTCAGACTTCATTCGGGGGTCAGGATCCAGACAAGGACACATGTGCCCTGTCAGTCACTTGCTCAGTGACTGCGGGCAACTGAGCACGGCCCCACGTCGCCACCTTGCCAGGGACTTGCCATTTCCGCGGCTCTGAAGAATCAATCAGATCACCTTTTGCACATTAATAAATAAGTAAATAAATAAACTAGAAGGAAGAGACAGAGCTACTGGTCCATCCACCCTTGGCAGCTGGAGGCTGGTGAGGCTCTGACAGGGTCCTGGCCGCGTTACCCAGCTGTCCCTGCTTACCAGCCTTGTCTGCTACTTGTTTTAAGATTTGTCTTGGGTTTTTGTTTTTGTTTTTTTTTGGTATGTATTTTGCTGCACGTCTCTGCATCACATGCTGCAGGGCCTGTGGAGGCCAGAAAGGGGTCCCTGGAGCAGGAGTGATAGATGGCTGTGAGCCCATGTGGATGTTGGAGACTGAACCCAGATCTTAACCTCTAACCCTCTCTCCACTTGGTCTGCTCTTTACATTTTTAAGGTTTCTGAATAACTTTCCTGGCTCTGCACGTGATCACCACCCCAAGCACAGCATGTATAGTTGTCACCACACTGCCCATAAGTATAGAAGTTGAGGCAGGAGGATTGCCATGAGTTCAAGGCCGTCCTGGGCTACATAGTGAGATAGTAGCAATAATATTGATAATAATTAGATTCCCTTAATTATTACTTAATTTCATCACTGGGAAGCAGAGGCAGGTGAGTTTCTGGGAGTTCCAGGCCAGCCAGGGCCCATGGGGAGACCAAAACAAAACAAAAAGGCAGACATTGGCTGACAGTCTGAGGTGGCATTGGTTGCTAGACCCCTCCAGAGCCCCGAAATGCCTCAGGAGGCTGGGGAGTCATCCTCACCACTATCCCCGAAACCCAAACCTGCAGCCCAGGACCAGAAGTCCCCAGCAGGGGGTGTAAGACCCCAGTTCCGGGTGTGTTCCCGAGCACAGTTTGTCCTGGGGCAGTTCCCTCAGGCCAGGCCAGCTGACTGCCTGACGCCCGAGCCCACAGCGTGGGTACCTGATGCTTACACAAGGTTTCCAGGGTGAGGTGAGCAACAAGCAGGAAGGAGCTGGCTCGGTGGTCCCGGGGGCAGCAGAGGGGGAACTGCTTCAGGTCCCTCTCCCTCTGCTGGGACCACCAGCAGCCACAGGACTCAGTTAGGGTGGGGTCACCTCCCTGCCCTGTTCCCATGCCCCCCTTGAATCTGACCAATAAGGGCCCAGTATCAAGCTCTGTCTCTCTGGGCCTGACCCTGTCAGCGCAGTCTCTGAGCCCTGGGGTGACAGGCACGCAGGGCACAGACACTTGGCCACTGGCCTGCTGGAGCGGCTACTCAGGAATCTACCCACAGTCGTGGCCACCCTCGCTGTCTCCGTGCCACTCCAGGGCACATTCTGTCCAGGGCAGGATGCCCTGGGGTGGTTGGGAAGGGGCTGCTGTTGTGCAGGCTGGGTTACGGGACACCCTGTCCCACCTCCTCAGTCCCCTCCTGGCCCTGGCTCAGGTCTTCCTGAGGAGGCAGAGCCCCAACCCCAGGACCTTTGCACCTGCCTGGCCCTCATTTGTTTTTATTGTTTGTTTTTTGAGACAATCTCGTGCAGCCCAGGCTGGCTTTGAACTCCGTATCCCCCTGCCTCCACCTGTCATGACTGAGGCTCATAGATTATGTGTTCCTGGGCTGGGCGGGCCTCTACCCACGCTAGGCCCGAGCTCTGCTCATTGAGCCGAGGCCCTGCTTCCTGGGCTTTGTTTGTGTGCTTGAGGAAAGTCCCCAAAAAGCTGACGCGGAAGTGGTGACAGCCGAGGCCACGGTGGGGGTGGGGGGAGGAGAGCGTCATATAAAGAGCAATCCTGTAGAGAAACTGTCCAGGGCTCCTCACAGCGAGGGTGAGCAGGACGGGACCCCAAGCCCTGTGCACCCCTGTGGGGATCTGCCCCTCCCAGCCAGCCCCACCCCATTTCCAGGCTTCACTTGATCACAGACCATCTGGTCAGGCAGAGTCATGGGATTGGCTCATGGGGAGCTGACCGGACCAATCAGACTGGGGCCTCAGCAGAGGTCATCAAGGCTTAGAAGCCCAAGTGCCTCTGTGACAGGACGGTAGGGCGGTAGGGCGGAGTCTCAGGCATACCTGGATAAGGACAGGGAGTGACAGAACCCCAGCCACATAAGTCAGTGTGGAGCCATGGGAAGGAGCTGGGCCTGGAGGGTCCTGGAAAGAGGAGAGGGCGCCGGAGTTGGGGGTTTGGACTGATGAAGAGGAGTTTACAGGGAAAGGGTGTCCCAGCCATGGGGAACAGCTTATGCAGACACTTAGCAAGCAGCAGTCCTGGCTGGGGATAGCCCCAGAAGGCCCCAGGGATGGAGCCCCAGGAAGGAGAGCAGATCAGGGGTCAGCTCTGGATTCTTGTCTTCCCTGAACAAGTAGCGGGCCATCTGGACAGCATGGGATCCTGCAGTCTGTGAAGAGGGGTGGGAGGGTGTGGTTCAGTGCTGCCTGAGGTGTGCCAGGGTCCTATCCCATGCCAAGCTGTTCCCTGTGAGGGCAAATAAAAGGCAGTGAAGCGGGCAACCGTGCGCTTCCTGAGCCTTTGCTTGCAGGTTGGCTTTGGTGGGGGTGCCAGTGGCTTCTGCGTGTGCGTGTCCCTGTGGCCATGGTGGCAGCAGCGATTCCTGGTGAGACTGAGCCCCCAGCCCCAGTGTGGACATGCTCCTTTCCAGGGCCTTCATCGTGGGGACAGTTCCAGTCAGAAGTATTTTTGCCCTTGATATCACTGGAATCCAACTACCTACATATTCCCAGGGTGCCTCACTCTCACTGACACACTTCTATTCACCCTCCAAAACCCCTATACTGAGCCTGGCTCCCTCTCTTCCTTTTAGCCTGGTTCTGACCAGCACAGGCTGAGGATGTTTGTCTTGTGTGGGTCACTGTTCCCCCATCCTGGCCAAGGCTGAGGCTCCTCAGGAGACCAGCACCACAGAGACAGGAAGATAGGACCATAGTTCTCAAATGCAGCCCCCTGGCTGGTTCCTGTAGCCTCACTCACTGGCCACACTGGCCTCTACAGAATTAGCTGTTTTGTTTATTCATTTTGTTTTATTTATTCTTGCCTGGAACTCACAGTTATTCTCCTGCCTCAGCCTTCAGAGTGCTGGGCTTTTGGGCCAATGTAAGAACTCTTGGGTCTGCCTGGGAGAAACCACCGCGTCGGAATTCAGCTCGTTCACCATCATGCTGACCCAGGAAGAGTCCCTGTGGGGACACTGTTTACTAAGTATCGAGTGACAGCAGCAAGTGTCCAGACACTGGGTCACAGTGTCTGACAGTGAAACCCAGCCTGCCGCTGGCACAACCCAGCCATGTTGGCTGCCAGACGGCCAAGGACAAGCAAAGGGGCTGATGGTGCCCTGGTTGGACCCAGCCGTCTGATGGCTGGTTGTGCCACCATGCTCGTGGGTGCCATGGCATGTGCCCCACCCCCGTGCACCAAATAAATAATTTTAGGAACATTCAGGAAGCAGCAGAAACACACACAACTTAGTCAAGTCATGTCAAAGGGACACACCCCGGCTGGCCACTTCCAGAGGTGACAGTGTCCAGGAAGCACACGCAAAGGTCCTGGGGTCTCAGAGGCAAGTCAGCTTTGAGGGGTTGTATGCCAGCCTCAGTGGCACCTGGGGCTCAGTGGCTGCGAGCGGGCTCTGTTAGAGAGCTGAACGGGAAGGAGGGGGGGAGGGGAGGGGGGGAAGACAGAGGGGGGAGGAGAGACAGGAAAGCTTCCTGAGCTGGAGGTCTGGATCCCAGCTCTCCTTCACCAGAGAACCCAGCCTATAGGAGCACAGCGCCTCCAACAACCAGCCGGGAGTGGAGACCAGGAGTGCTCTGGTTTGCCAGGACCTGTGTGAGGCTGGGTGAGAGACTAGCAGCACACGCTTGCTTTGTTTAGGTTTTTGTTACTTTTTGTTTTTCGAGACAGAGTCCCATATGGCCCAGGCTGGCCTCAAACTCACAGAAATCTACCTGCCTCCAAAGTGCTGCTTCTACAGTAATATGGTATTAGGTAATGATCATTATTGTTGTTATTGTTACAGTCTTACTATGTAGCTCAGGTTGGCCTCGAATTCACGACAGTCCTTCTGCCTCTGCCTCCCAAGTGTTCAGACCCAAGTGCAGACACCGCGTTTAGCTTCAGGCTGTGACAAATAGGCCTGGAGCCGGATTGAGCGTCTTTTGCTGCCATGCAGGCTAACACCGGAGGTGGCCCGGTCCCTCAACTGTCCACACGGTCGGTTCGGAGGCCGGGTATCCCACAGAACACGGAGCTTAGCAGTTCAGCACGGAGCGGGGTCCCCTGCCTCCAGCCCAGGGGTGCAGCCTGAGGGGTGGGTGGCGGAACCGCTGCCCCGCGGTCACGTGGCCCCCCTGGCGGAGGCCGGCGGGAGGACGTGGTTCAGCGCCGGGGTCGCTGCGGATCGGGAGCGAGTTCCTGGCTTCAGGACTCCGAAGGGATCAAAATGACCCTGAATTCCTGGAGCGGGGCCGCCCCGGAGATGCTGAGGTCTGTCCCCGAGACAGCAGGGTCCTGCTCCGGCAGCATGGACGCCGGACCTGCGGGGCCACGTCTGCGGAGGGAGCCCACAGCCCTGCTCTGCCTGGAGGCGTGGGTGCCGTGGGGACCTGGAGCTTGCCGGCAGAGCATGAATGAGAAAAACAAAAGGAAGAAGGGTCTTGGATTAATTAAAATGTTAAAAAGTGTTTGAACGAAACTGCATTTTATTTTATTTACTTCGTGGGGTGAAGTGGCAGGGTATATGAGCCTGCCGGAGTCCATTCTCTTCTTCCACCATGTAGGTCTCAGGCTTTGAACTCAGGTCCTCAGGTTTAGCAGCAAGCACCTTTACCGGCTCAGCTGTACTGCCAACCTGGGACTTGGGCTTATTCCTACACCACCAGATAAAGCCATCATCCAGCCAGGGAAATTTCCATTTTTAACCCAGCATGAAGGCAAAGGCCTATCATTGACATATGGGAGACTGGGGCAGAGGAATGGCTGTGAGTTCCATACCAGACAGAGATCTAGAGAGTGAGAGCCCCATCTCAAACAACAGCAAAGGTTGGTGGGGTCTGCATCCCCACAGTTGGGATATTCAAGGTTAGCCTTGGCTATATGGTGAGTTTCAGGCCAGCCTGGGCTATGTAGGGAGACCTCTCTCAGCAACAAAAAAAGCCCCCGTTGAGTAGAGGGTGGCGCAGGGCCCAGCACTTCTGGAGAAAAGCAAGGTGGTGAGACTGGTCCTACCAAACCCTGGGAGCAATTTCACAGCCCATGGTTACGTCAGAAAGCTTGCCCCAGGGAGGGGCACATTGACCAATGCGTGGAATCCAGAACCCACAGTGGCAGGAAGTCAGCTTAAGGTGGAGCTGTCCCAGCAGAGGGGCCGTCAGCACCAGCACCCAGAGAGGAAGGCACGGGAGGGCACAGACATCAGTGCTCAGCGAGAGACGCTGGGAGCCGACAGGAAGGCCCAGAGGGTAAAGGTGCTCCCAAGCCTGACCCAGCCCGAGGCCCAGAACCCAGCCACGGAAAGAGAGAACCGAGTCCTGCAAGTTGTCCTCTGACCTCTGCCCCTTGTACAGAGTAGTGAAAATGCAATGAGGAAGGTAGGGGCAGCAGAGGAAGAAGCCAAGGCCCTCCCCACATGTGCTCACCCAGAAAAGCACAGAAAGCTTTAGTAAGGTCACGGGACTTCTTGTCCCTCGCAAGGCGCCTTGAGGAAAGCTGTGCTGGGCTCCTGCGCACAGCAGCCCGGCGCTCACTCCCGAGGGGCGAGGGGCGAGGGGCGAGGCAGGGCTGCCGCAGCCCGGAAGGGGGCGCAGCACAGCACGCTGCTTCCCGACTGTGCCAGCGCTCCCCGGTGTTCAGAGTTCACCCAGGCGGCAGCGTGGGAGCGATCTGAAGGCTCAGAACGCCCACCAAGATCTGCGGTGTCCCCAAGTCCCCACAGAAATGACCCAGGGCCAGGGGCACAGACTGCAGACCAGAGAGGACCTGCCAACTGCCAGCCTCGGGCTGTGACTTGGGTGGGAGGGGAGCTTCCATCACAGCCCTGGTAGCCTGAGCCAACAAAGGCTTCTGTGTGGGGGTCTAGAGCTTGAGTCCAGCCTCGGCTATACTGTGGGCTCCAGATCAGCCTGGGCTACATGAGACAGCTGTGTGCCCAGAAGTGCCTGAGGTGAGGGCTCATGCTTGGGTCCAGGCCCCTCCCACCCTGTCCCTCACCTGCCCCTGTCTCTGTGCCATGGCCTGGTGCCCTGTTTCCTCCCATACACAGTGGCAGAGCCAACCTCCCACGGTGGCCCCAGGCGGTGTGATCCGGTGTGCCATATGCAAACCGATACCAACCTCCAGCCACTTGTGAAAGCAGCTGCCTCTGTTTCTGCCCATGAGGAAGTCCCTGGGCAGGCTGTGCAGGGGAGTGGCATGCTGACTAGCAGTAATGGTGCGGCTCATTTCTGTGCCTCAGTTTCCCCACTTGTGAACTTTCTGAAGCCCACAGAAGTCCTCCTGACCTTGGGGAGGAAGCAATCAATGCCCCAGGGCCTCGAGACCCTGGTGGGGCCAGGTGCTCTCAGGGAGGGCCTGACCCCACACTCCTGCCCTGTGGCCATGCCTCCTGCTGTCCCCCACCTCGGGGAGCGCCCCACTGTCTGATTGTGATGAGCTGTGGCACCCACCCTCAGCAGGTCTTAAGGTGCACACCACTCACATCCCGACTGTGTGTGGCAGCTGAAGGTGCCACCGTGAAGAGGCTTCAGGCTGTGAGCAAGGACATTGGAATTAGACCCAGGAGGGGGCCAAGGAGACAGGAAGTCACAGCAGTTAAAGGGCCCAGGCAGAAGCAAGACCCATGAAAACGTCCTGAGGCAGGAGCATGGCTGAGTTGTTTGGGGCGTGCAGAGGGTGGAAGAGAGGACAGACTGCTACAACAGCATTGACATGAAGAGCTGGTGGGGGACACGACAGGTTCAGCCACATGTGACTCAGGCCACCAGCCAGGTCCGTCCACAGGGTGTGAAGGCAGAAGCAGACAGGCCCGTGTGGGCAGGGAACTCTCAGAGCTGGAGAAGGGGCCAGAGTTCTGAGGGTAGACAGTGAAGAAAGCGAAGACACCAGGCTGTGGTGGCACAGACTTCAATCGCAGCACTTGGGAGGCAGAGTCAGGTGAATCTCTGAGCTTGAGGCCAGCCTGGTTTACAAAGGGAGTTCCTGAACAGTCAGGGCTACACAGAGAGACCCTGCCTCAAAAACAAAACCACGAAACAAAACCAAAAGGCTGAAAGAATCCATAACCTGACCTGAGCCTGCTCTTCCGCGATGTTTGTTGACTGCATCTCCTCCTCCAGGCCGCTGCTGGAAAGTGCCTCTGACAGGAACGGGGATGATGAGGGAAGCTGCTGCTTTGCTTTTACAGGACGGGTCCAGTGCTGGGTCAGCTTGAGCTGGGACAGTGTACAGAGAAGATCAGACAGGGCAGGACTAAGCAGTGACCTCTGTGGAAATCTAGGCGAGGACCAGGCCAGCCGGCCCCTCAGCAACTCCCTGTTTTGTTTATGTACCTGTGCCACCACGGGGCTCTGAGAGGCTGAAGGGCTTAAGTGTCGTTTCCTGAAGCCATGGCTGCCGATGCTGAGTACTCCAAGGGCAGAGACGGTGGAAGCTCCAAGCGGAGGGATGAAGTGCTCTCACCCCAGCCCCTGCCTGGAACCACCCAGTGAGGGGCTGGGGCATGGGCCTGGAGAACGGTGACAGCCTAGGATCCCCAGGGAGAGCTAGGCGGGGCTTAGGGGTGGAGCCTCTGCTTCAGGTGAAACAAGGCCCTGGGTTCCATCAAGAGCAAGAAAGGGAGAAGGAAGGAAGGAAAAGGTGAAAGGAAAGGAAAAGGGAAAAGGAAAGGGCAGCCGAAAGGAGGCAAAGGAAGGAGAGAACAGTAGGCCAGAGAGGCAGGCCCCACATTGGCCATGACCGCAGAGCCATGGAGTACCCATCAGCACATGAGCAGAGAAACACAACGTGTTCTCGACACTCGATGGAACAGCACTCAGCTATGGAAAAGAAAGAGACACACATATTGAGAAAAGTTCAAAACGCAATGTATTGTGTTGGCAGCAGCCAGCACAGACTCTGCTGAGTGACCCGGTGATCAGGGAGACAGGAGCAGCTCGTGAGGACAGACACTTTGGCATTAGATATGGAATGATCTGGGATTCAGTGTGCACACTGACTGAATGTGCAAATGTCACTGAATTGCGCACTTTCAATGGGCAAACTGAAGGAAAAGAAAGGAGGAAGGCAGAAACACAGTGTGATTAAAACTAGCGCCAGAGCGGGCAATGCCCAGCTGCTCTGTGCAGATCTCTGTGCGCTGGGCATGTGACAATCCACCCATCCCAGCTGGAGGCCACAGACAGAAGGCCACTGGAGACATACAGCCAGGAGGTGCCTGGGGAGGGAAACTGAGGCAGCTCATGTCCCTCCTTTTGATATGCTCCACACCTGGCCACTGACAGACAGAAACTAATGGGGGCTGTGGGAGGGCCAGCGGCTGAGCGTGTAGGCCCACAGCCACCACCCCAGCAGGAGGATGGTGAAGCAGGAGGGCCTGCTCAGGACCTTCGCGCTGGCTGTTCTGGGCGGACCCCACTGTCGCAGCCACAGCATCGCCTCCTCCAGGACTCCTCTGCCCTCGCTCCCCGTCATCACAGTCCGGTTTTGGCGTGATGGTGGCTGAGTCCGGGTTTGCCTGCAGCAGCCTGTGAGCCGCCCCAGCCGGGCAGGCAGAGCTCACCAGGATGCGGCTGGCACACGGTAAGGACTCAGTCTAGCATTGGCGAGGGTCGAATCTTAGGCGGCGCCAGCCCCTCACCGGGATCCTAGGCTGTCACTCTGCCCCCTCCCCAGCCAAACCGAGCCCCCCCCCTTGGCCAGCAGAAGCCAGAGCCAGAGTGCTGCTCACTCCCTGCTGGCGTCAGAACACATATGACTATGAAACGGGAGCTGGACGGATCCTGCATGGCTGCGTGACCCACTCCATGAGCGTTGGCAAATTCTCCCAAGCGCAGCAGCCTCAGCCTCCCGTTCCCCGGCAGACCCCAACACAGCTCAGCACTGGAGAAGTGAGGCAGGATGGTTGGTAGTTTGGGTCAGCCTGGGCTACAGTAACCAAACCATCTGTGTGACAAATGTGTGGCTGGACCCCAAGACCAAGGCTCCTACCCCAGCTAGAAGCTTCCATAGGGAAACTGAGGTCCTAGGTCTGGGAGACCTGGCCCTACTAGCTGCGGATACTCTAGTCATAAAAGGCTGGGTCTCTGGGTCCTCACACCTCGGGTGGCTCAAACTGGTAAAGTCCATTTTAAACCGCCTGAGCAGGGCGGGGGGGGGGGGGCACACGTGCCGCTGCTGCCCCCTGGCGGCCACGGCGAGACGTTGCGGACGGGCGTTTACTGAGGCGGCTGCTGCGCCTGAGGCAGGACAGAGGGAACCCGGGGGTGCACTGGGGGGTGGGGGCGGCCTCGTGGGAAGGGAGCTGGGACCGCCCAAGTACCCCCAGGCCTCAGCCTCAACTGTCCCTCCTACTCAGGTCTGATCTCGGAGTTCTGAGTGACTGTCCATCACAGTGCCCTCCAGAGAGGGTCTCGTGTAGCCCAGGCTGTCCTCCTTGCTGTGCAGTCAGGTTCTTCCTGCCGCTGCTCCCGGGGTGTGGGATGACAGCTGTGCAGGGCGATGCCAGCTTCGGGTGCCAGTCACTGGGAAGGCCCGTGTGTCAAGGGCTCAATGCTCTACTAGGGAAACTGAGTCTGGGTGTGTAACCTTCCGGCAGGCGTGGAGGCCACTCTCTTCCGCTGCTGAGCCCACCCTTAGCGCCATCGATGCTAGAAACATCCCGACGCCCTTCCTAGCACATCCGGGATGCACGCCAGCCCAGGGCACTGCAGTCAGCCTGAGCCTGGTTCCGTATCCCCTCAGGCTGGAAGGACACCCCCAAACAGACCAGTGCTGGGGCCCAGACTTGCCCAGGCGATGGCAAGCATGGCTGCATGAAGCAGCTTCCCCTTCTTGGCGGTTTCTGGGTTCTCCTCTCGGGCGCTGGAGGGAATAGATGGGAGGGGAAGGTGGGGGTGCTATAGGGGCGGGGGTAGGGACGCCTCCGTTTGCGTCCTGCAAATGCTGTGTGACCTCAGGTGAGACATTCGGAGTCACATCTATGAAACAGGACAGCCACTGTGGACAGCTGTTGCGGTTCCGGAGGGAGCAGGCCGCGGTGCGGTGGTCAGGCCTGGTGTCCCAAGGGCCCGGTCTCCTCAGTCTTCTGGGTCCACCAAAGATCGGGGGCTCCCCGGGTCACATCTCCCAGGAGCAGCGGGAGTGTGGCGTGGGCCAGGCCTTCACAGACACAGTCCTCCCTGCCCAGGCGCTCGGCCTCCGAGGGCCGCGTTGTGTCCGGGGCTGGCTCTGGCGCGGCCTGGGGAGACTGTGTCTCGTCCCCTCCGTCCGCGGGCATCTCCACCACCAGCGTCTCTCGCGGGCACAACACCTCCGGGAAGTCCTCAGGGCTGCGCCACTGCCAAGCCTAGAAAGGAGCCAGGGTGTGGGCGGCGCCAGAGCCGAGTGAGGGGCGCGGCAGGAGCGGGAGGGAGCGGGGGCGGAGCAGGGTGTGTGCGGGCCGCGACGGAGTGAAAGAGGGGCCGGCCTCGCCGTCCAGGGTTTCTGGGCTGGGGCGGAGCCCAGGCGCTGGACTCGGCGGGCGGGGCCAGCGGCCGCGTGGCCGGCCAGCGTCTTTCAGAGCTGCAGGGAGCAGCGCGTCAAGTTCCCAGGGGGGAGAGCTGCCGCACGCAAACCGACCGCGCGTCCCCGGACACAGCCGTGCCTGAAGCCCGCCGCCCTGACTTGTTCGGCTTTCAAGTTCCCCTCCCGTTGAATCCACGTTAACTTCTGCTCCTGTGATGGCTTCCGAAGGATTCGCGGGTCCGCCCGGCTTTCCAGCCGCCCTTCAGCTTGGGGACGCTGCACCGGAGCGCGTCCCAAACAAACGAAAGTCGGAAGCCGCAGAGGAATGCCTACCTGCTTGCCCTGGCTGCCAGGGAGCTCCACAGCCGTGCTGGCACAGGGTGTGGGCAAGGGTGGGCACAAATGCCAGGCGGCCCTGGGGAGCAAAGGACAGCCGATCAGAGCTGGCGCTTCCGAGTGTCCCTCAAGCCTGCTATGCAGTGTAGAATGTGATGTGGACTGGAGGAGACTCGATCTCACACTCCGCTCGGCCTCATCTCCGCCCACCGGTTTCCTCGGCTAGACCAGCACAGATCCAGGCCTCACGGACTCGTCGTCGGGAGGGAGCGGTGAAACTTACCTGTTTAAGACGATGTATCCGAGACCGCCCACGAGGAGGACACTTGCGAAGCTCCCCAGAGACGCGAGAATGATGTGTGATGGAGAAGTCGGCGCCTCTGGGGGAGAGACAACTCGGCTGAGAGATGTGCGCCTCGCTCCTTCCTTCCCTGACTGCAGAAGACACATCTGGACCCACGTACAACAGCCCGAAGGAGCCAAGAGAGGGCGGAGGGGCAGTTACTCGGATCAGAGACTGGTAGGGAAAGCTTTATGGGGGAGGGAACTTCACAGCTGGATTTTGAAGGATGAATACGAGTTTGACAAATGTGGTGAAAGAATCAAATATTACAGGCGAGGTAGGCCACAAAAGAATTCCTGCTCGTAGTTTCCCCGGAGGACAAAGAGGAAGTCAGCCAGTGAGGGGCTCAGGGGGCCATGAGGGGAAGAGGTGCAAAGTGCATGCTGGGTAGTCAGCGTCCCTGCTCTCCACACTCACCAAAGCTGTAGCGCTGAGGACGGCTCCAGGCGCCTCGGAGCCGCGCGGTGTCGGCTCGCACCTGTATCCTGTACACCACGCCGCTGCGCAGCCCCTGAAGTGTCTCTTGGGTCTTCGTGGGTAGCACGGACCACTCTGTTGGAGGAAGGCAGCTTAGCTTAGGGATCCCTTCATGACCCGCAGGACGAGCCTGACACTCAGGGCAGCCCTGTGGGGACCACACTCGCAGTGAGGGGGCTCAGGGGTTAAGGGCACACGCTGCTCTTGCAGAGGACCCGGGCCCAGTTCCCAGCACCCGCATGGCGGCTCAGGACTGTGTGCTCCTCCAGTTCCCGGCAATAGCCTCCATCGGGCACACATGGCGCACAGACGCACCGATTCATCAGCCGCTGGCTGAAGGTTTTGAAGGTAACAGAAATAGTGAAGGAGGCCGGGGCTGTGGCTCAGTGCAGGTACTGGGAAGGCTCAGGCAGGAAGATTGCTGTAAGCTGGAGGCCAGCCTGGTCTACGAGGGAGTTCAAGGACAGCCAGGGCTGCACAGAGACCCTGTCTCGGAAAACGAAAGGCCTGGCAGGCTGGCTGAGCCCTCTGTGAGGCCTTCGCGTGCCTCGGCAAGCCGCCGTGGTCCCCGAGCTCTGTCGCAGGGACACAGCAGCGGCGCTCGCCCCACCCCGCACCTGACGCCCCCGAGCCGTCCTCAGCCTCGCAGCGCACGACGTATCGCGTCAGGACTCCCGGGCAGGCGCTCAGCCGCGATGGCGTCCACTCCACGGACACCGAGTCCCCGCTGTTGTTCCTCACCGACACGTGGCTGGGGGTCCCGGCCGCCGAGGCTGCGCAAAACCCGTCAGCCGCGGGCCTGCCAGAGGCCCCGCCCACCGCCACCGCGGCCCCACCCACCGCCCCGCCCTGGCCCCACCCACCGCACCCTAACTGCACCCGCATAGGCTGCTGCGGGGTCTTGGCCACACCCACTGACGTGGCTCCACCAATGGCGACGCCTTCTGGCCCGCTCACATCCTTGGCTCCGCCCACAGCCCTGGCTCTGCCCCACGTGCTTGCAGCCAGGCCCTGACGCTCCAAGGCCGCCAAGGGACACAAGCCCACAGATCGGAAACGCTCACCGTTACCCCCAAAGTAGTAACCGGACAGGACCGTGGACCACTGCTTCGGGTTCCGGGGGTTCTTGGAGGCGAGGACAGTGACGCGGTGACACTCCCCCTGGCCCCGGGCGGGCTCGGAGCTCCAGCTGTACGTCACTGCGGGGACCAGCGCAGCCAGTGACCAGCCGTCCCGTGCCTGCGCGCGGGCTGGGCTGCCCACCGCCCAGGAAGCTCCCGCTCGCGCTCCAAAGCCGTGCGCGGCTCTCCCCGGCTCGCCCAGCCCTCTACCCCAGCCTCGGCCGCGTGGGGAGGGGTCTGCTCAGGGTCAGCCTCGGCTGCGGCTCTCCGAGATCCCCCAAACGGGGTCGCTCCCCCTCGCCCAGCACCCTGGGGAGGGCCAGCGCCGGGCCGCCACCCCCTGGCCCCTGTCTCGGTTTCACTCGCCCTCCTGCGTGAGACACACCCGTCTCGGCCGGGCGCCCGTCCGCCGACGCGATCAGGGCGCAGCGCGCGCGCGTCCTGTCCGCGCCCCGCGGCTGCCACTCGACGCAGTAGCTGCTGCCCGGAGCCTGCGCCGCCCACTGTATGGATGTGACGTCGCCTTCCACGCTGACATTCAGGCTTCTGGTCTCTGGAAGGAGCATGAGTGTCACGTGGGACAACAACTAGCATGTATTAAGCACCAACTGTATGTCAGCTCTGTAGACCAGGCTGGCCTCGAACTCACAGATCCGCCCGCCTCTGCCTTCCGAGTGCTGGGTGGTAACTGCGTGTTCTATATGCCCTGAATCCCATTCTCCTGTGAGGGAGCAGCGCCCCCCCCCTCGCCTTCCTCGCCCATGCCTGGAGCAGGACGGGCCCCGCCCCCTCATGCCCTGGAGACCCCAGCACCTGTGAGCTCCTGGGCAGGAAGATGCCACGGCGTCTGCATTTGGCTTTCACCGAAGCGAGTCTTGGCGAACACGGCCAGCTCATAGGCCGCCCCAGAGAGGTCCACCTTCTTGTCCAGGGACACGTCCCACGAGTTCTTGCTCTGGCACGCGCAGGACAGCATCTGTACCCGCACCATGTACTTGACCCGCGCCCCGGGCTTAACCCCCTGGCAGCTTTCGGGGATGGTGGGCTTCGGCCACTGCAGAGCAAGACACTGGCATGGGGACCCAGAACGCACACAGCCTGGAGAGCCCCGGACGCCAGGGCTCTGCCCTGCTCTCACGGCACAGCTCCCCGTTACCGGCAGAAACAAGGCCTAATGTAGCCCAGGCTGGTCGAGAATGACCTTAACCTCCTCATCCTCCTGCGTCCACCTCCCCGGTGCTGGATGACAGGTGCGGGCAGTGCCCAGCCCGCCCTCGGAGCCACCCCACTGCCTGCTCCCTCTCCTTTGCGCCTCTTTCTCTTCCTGCCCCACCTCCTGCCCATGCCACCCACAAACCAGTCACCTGCTCCTGCACGGTCTTTAGCCGCCTTCTACCTTGGCCCAGCGGCTCCTCCAGGAACTTAACCTTGGGCTGGGGAAGAGGCTCTGAAAGAGGAACAAAGCCCCAGATGGGAACGACTGAGTGGTCCAGGCAAGTCCCTCCCACCCTGCAGCCCTCTGCAGAAAACTGGGAAGCCCCCCAGGCTGATGAATAACCCTCCCAGGCTGATGTCTAACCCCCCAGGCTGATGTCTAACCCCCCAGGCTGATGTCTAACCCCCCAGGCTGATGTCTAAATTTGCTGCCACATCTTTTAATCTCTTGAGACAGGGTCTGGCTATGGAGCCAAGGCTGACCTCAAAAATACAATCCCCCTGCCCTCTGTTTGGATGACTGGCATGCACACCACAGGTGACTCTGTTTACCCTTTCCAAGAGCTTGTAACCCAGGTCCCTCTCACCAGGTGGAACACACACAGATTTGCTCCAGTTACTCCAGGGACCTCCAGGAGCCCCTGAGGAGAGCCGCCGCCTGCGGATCTGGAACTCTTGTGCCATGTTCTCTGAAGGGCAGAGGCAGGACTCTGGGCAGAGGCGGGACATGGCCACAGTGTCAGTGTGCTAGGGCTGTCAGGCCTAGGCCCAGTCACCTGACCAGTACGTTGTGAGCTGGCTTTCCCTGGTCCCTCTCTGCTCATTTCTGCTCCTTTGAGGCTGGGACTCTGCCCCCAACCTTGACTATGGCCTTGGATCTTCCATACCTCACTCTGCCTCTTGCAGAATAGGAGTAAATCCACACTGACCATACAGTAGGTGCTTCATTAGTGCTTACCAGAACTGCTGCCACGAAGGTTCACAATCACACCTAAGCCAGAAGTATCCTGAGGTCCACAGTCACCCTAAAAGAGAAAGAGGTTGTGTATGAGTGGTTCATACTACGTGGCTCTCTGAGCCTGGACTTCAGGCTACAGCTGAGTCCTAAAGCCTGAGAGCACTCTCCTCTAGCCCCAAAGTCCCCTCCCTCCTTCTTGCGCCTCTCAACTCTCCCTCCCTCTTCACCCCCCAGTTCCTTCTTCCTTCCTCTTCCCCAAGAGTCTTCTTCTTTCCTCGCTCTCCAGAACCTCCTTCTCTCCTCACCCCCAGGACCTCCCTCCTTCCCTCCTCATTCCCCAAAACCTCCTCCTTTCCCTCCTCACCCCCCAGAACCTCCTTCCCTCCTCACCCCCCAGGACCTCCCTCCTTCCCTCCTCACCCCCCAGGACCTCCCTCCTTCCCTCCTCACTGCCCAGAACCTCCTTCCCTCCTCACTCCCAGGGACCTCCTTCCTTCTCTCTTCAACCCCAAGAGCCTCTCTCCTTTCTCACCCACCCCAGAGTCTCTCTCTCTCTCTCTCTCTCTCTCTCTCTCTCTCCTGCACCTCCCAAGCGCTGGGATGAGGTGGGTGCTGCCAGGCCAAGCTCCTCTGACTCCTTGTCTATTTATCTGAGGGGAAATTGAGGCTAGGATAGAATCATAGAGAGACCGTGGGACTTCAGTGGCTGAGGAGTGAATGGGTGAGGGAGGGGAGGAAGGAGAGTGTGGATCTGAGGGAAACAGGTAGTCTGTGAAGAGGGCGAGGTGGAGGTGGGGGTTGATTGGCTGAGTACAGAAGCCAAGAGGCTGGGCTGCAAGGACACAGCAGAGAAAAGCAACCCAGGGCTTGTCAAAGAAGCAAGATGCTGATGCTGACAAGATGCCCAGGGCCAGCAATGGGGGGGCCACATTGAGGAAAGGGAAGAGGGAGGGGAGGATGTGTGCGGTTGAGCAGGAAGGTCTCCATCAAATCTGAGGACAATGGAGGAAGCAGCAAGACAGAGCTGCCAGCTCAGGGGGACCTAACTGAGGGACATTGATGTTGCTATGGTGACCTGGAAACTCACCAATGTCCAGTTCGTTGTGGCCATCCGGTGCCTAAACTGCACCTCAGCACCAGCCTCGTCAGAAACACTCCATTCCAGATGTAACTGCCCGCCTGATCGTGACACTTCGATGTCTCTCAGCGGAGGGTTGAACTTGGCTGTTGTGGGAGGAGGAAATGACATATGTGCCTGTGACTTGAGTGCAAATGTCCAGGAAGTTTGCCCAGCGCCACCCTGGTGAGAGTGAAAGACCTCTGCAGGGCCGGCAAGGGCAGGCATTCTGAACCCAGAGTTGGTGGCAGGAGATTTGTCTCTGCGTTTGTGTTTGTTTCTTCAGAAACAGTCTCTTGTAACTGAGGCTGGCCTTGAACTCCTGATCCTCCTACCTCCAGAGAGGGGTCAGAACATGCATGCACTCCCACAACTGATTTATACGGTGCTGGGGATGAAACCTTAGGACTCACTGTATGCTAGGCTCCTGTCTACCCACTGTCTCCTGTCCCCACTCCAATCATTTAAAAATCTAGTAAGGGACTGGGGTGTGGCTCAGGGGTGGAGCCTCTGCCTAGAATCGCCCAGTGAGGGGCTGGGGTGTGGCTCAGGGGTGGAGCCTCTGCCTAGAATCGCCCAGTGAGGGGCTGGGAGCAGCTCAGAGTAGAGTATTAGGAAAATCCTGGGTCTCATCCTCAGCTGTATTCATCCACTGAAAACAACCATCTTGCTGGAGTGTTTCCCACGACAAGTGAACTTTACTCTGCCCTGGTTAATTTCCTGCCTCAGTGGAGCAGTGGGCGGCCCCTCACTCCCTCAGTACCTGCCCACATCTGTCCCTGACTCTGCCCACAACCCACATCCTCATGCACACACTCTGGACCGCACTCAAAGGCGTGCTGAGTCATGAAGACACAGCTGGGTGGGGCGGGGGGGGGGGCTGTGGGACTGTGCAAATTGAGGATCAGGCTGAAGCCAGAAGAAACTAAGAGCCCAGACAGCGGATGCTGTGTGACAAGTCTGCTTTGTCACACAGCAATGTCCAGTGCCTCTCCGGCCTGGGAGCATCTGAGGTGACAGAGAGACAGGGAAGACAGAGAGCTCACTCCAGGTGGATAGGATCAGGGTTATCTCTGGAGACTTCACAGTCTGGTTCCTGAGCCTGGACTCCACCCAGCACGTGACATCTGACAGCACAGGGACCCCAGCCTGTTCCGAGAACTCCACAGTCCTTTTCGGGCCCGCAGTGAAGTAGCAGCAGCGCCTCAGGCTGAAGCTGTAGATGAGAGAGCATTAGTGATGAGTCCTCGGAGGAGCCAGGGGGAGGGCTCAGGGGGAGACACTCATAAGGATCAGTTTGAGAATGAAGTGAAGACTAGAAACTGAGTTTAATCCCAGCACCTCTAACAAATAAAGAACTAGGGTAGGTGGTGGCTCAGGCCTTTAATCCCAGCACTCAGGAGGCAGAGGCAGGAGGATCTCTGTGAGTTCGAGGCCAGCCTGGGCTGCATATTGAGACCCTGTCACAAAAGATCAAAAAATTTTTAAAAAGCAAAAAACAAAACAAGAAAAATGTGTTCTCTCTCCACCCCTTGGAGTGACATGCTGTCACCCTCACGATCCTACGTGACATTCAGAGATCTTCAGGGGTCCTGGTCAGCATGAGCTCACATAGAGATCTGAGCTGTGGTAACTCGGGGACAGTGAGGTTGTGGGTCCTCACCAGCACCTCAGGAAGTGGGTGACGCTGTCCTCGGGACCGGCATACCACCAGGAGCACTCGTACTTGTCTCCAGAAACCCCGTAGCAACTCAAGTTCCTGGGTCCTGAAGAGCCTGTGGGAGAGGTGGGGCTCCACGGTACACCCCTGTTTCTGTGTCCCCTTGTCCTTCTCACCCCAGAGCCTGCCCTCCTCTGCCCTGCCAGCACCCTTTCTGGACCTCAAAGGTACAAGGCCAACCTCCATACCAGGGCCTTTGCACACGCCAGGCTGAATGAGGGCCTCATCTCCCTCGTCAGGCAGATTTCTGTGTGAACACTGAGAACCCTCAGCTTCCTAACTGCTCAGGGAGCTGCACTCTCGGTCCTTGCAGCGTGTTGTTTTCCTGTAGCCCAGGCTCACCTTAACCTTATTGGCCAAGGGTGACTATGATCCTGATCTCCCTGCCTCAGCCTTCCAAGGCCTGGCATAACGGTGAGTAGTTTTACAATTGCATATTGTCTTTTTTTTTTTTTAAACAGTGGATTTGGGGAGTCTGTTTCTTGGAGTTCATTTTGTGAAGTTCGTTAATAATATAATTGTTCCCCTTAGGGACAGAGTGTGAATGTGTAGACAGTGACTGTGCCAAACACTGGCCCATCTAAATAACTGGCACTCAGACCCTGAGACCAGGCTGCAAAGGAGAAGGGCAGAGCGGACCCATGCTCACAAGGCACCCGAGGATGCAGGCAGGGACCCTGTGCAGGCTGGCTGGGCAGGAGGGAGGGAAGCATGGGTGGGGGTGTGGGGCGAGGTGAGGCAGAGCCTGGGGTGGCTCTCAGTCTGGGAGGGGCCACGGCTGACCTGAGGCTCCTTCTGGGTATGACGACAGCTTCTCAAAGCAGCAGCTGCCCTCTGTGCAGGAGGCTGAAAGTACAAGGGAAAATGACGGCAGTGTCGCAGCGCAGTGGGATGTGCACACTGGGCGCGGGGCACAGAGTCTGTGTCTGTTTGCCATCAACACATCCGCACACAGAGATCTCACCCACCCATCCACCCACACCCCACCCACACCCGCTCAGGTACCCATCCCCAACCAGCCCACCCACCATCTGTCCGTCCTCTCTCAGCCTTCACCCGGCTCCCTACCCCAGATTCTAAGCTCCCCCAGGTGACTCTGTGGGTCCCTTTGTGACTGAGGATGGCGGACAGCAGTGGACACCTATGGAAGTAGAGCCCAGTGCAGGATACCCTAGAATGCCCCATGCAGCTCCTGGGGTGGGGAAGTGCATGAGCCCATCGAGTGCATGGCTACTGGCAGTCAGGCCAGGGACAGTCCCCAGGAGATGGTGACATCCTGTGGGCAGAGTCACGGTGGCACTCTCGGCCTCAGGGCCTCCCCAGAATCACTCTGCGTGAGGTAGAACACGCCAGTCAAGGAGTTGCCCTAACTGAGAGCATATCAGGATTCCGGGAGACATTGGCCTGTTGTATGCTGTGGTGACAGGCAAGGGCCTCTTCCTTTCTGTTCTCTCTGGTGACCCCAGACCTGTTGCCTGAAGCCATGCTTCCCCTCTGCCACCACCAGCCAGCTCTCTCGACCCCTTTGCTGTCCCACTTCTGACCACCTCTGGCCACCGTCCCTGGTTGTAACCCTCCATCAAGCTGACATGAGGAGTCAGCAAGCTGCGGTGGCTGGCTTACAGGCGAACAGAGAGGCACAGAGAGACCTGGAAGTTGCCCAGAGTCACACAGCAGCATGATGGAGGTAGATACGCAGGTTCTCTCCAGCCTGGTCTGGAGCTGCCTGTGCAGATCCCTTGTGAGTGTGCGCTGTGAGCTGGGTGCAGAACATGCGACCTTACATGTGTCTGCCATCCCTCGAGCTTTTCTTGTTTAAGAAGAGGGGAGACGGGAGGAATGGGTCAGGAGGAGATCAAACCAGGAGTTATGTGCCATCATGGCCAGAAAGACCCACTTGACAAACGGCAAGGCAGACCCAGAGTCCCCAGAGGACGTGGAGCCTGCAGCCCGCCATGGACACTTCCCTACTCAGGAGACGTGGCGTGGGGACAGGTGGGGACTCACCGCCCAGTCGGCAAAGCAGGAGGAGGATGAAGACTTGCCTGCTGACCCCTGGCAGTCCCATCAGGTCCATGAGGAGCCTTGGGGCTCCAGGATCATCTACATGGCTGAAGAGGCCCAGCCACCCTGTCTCCAGCCCGGAACACGCTGACACTGAGAAGAGAAAGAAAATGGAAAGAGTGGGAGAAAAGAAAGAAAAACCCGCTGCGCCCCAGTCAAAGTGAAAGAGAAACGCAGGAAGTCAGCCCTGGGGTGGGGGCAGGAGGCACTGCATCGCACACCCACCTTGGGGTAAGAAAGCCTGGGGAAAAATTTTTTTGAGCAGAGCCTCCTGCAGGGCGGTCTTCTCCTCCCTAGTGCTGCAGCCACAGGGAGCACTCCTGATTTACGGGGTGCTGACATGACAGGTGTGTAACAAGCCTCCCAATTTACAGGGTGCCGGGGTGGAGCCCAGGGCTTCCCATGTGAGCAGAGGCTCTAGAAACTGAACCTCAGCCTGTAGGTTGCATTTTAAAGTCCTTTGTCAACTCTCTGTGAGGTTGAGACAGGGGATGGCCATGAATGTGTGGGCAGCCTGTGCTATAGAGACTCTCAAAAGAGAAAAGGAGAGAAACAGGAAAAAATGAAATAGTTTTAAATGGTATGGTTTCTCTCTAAAAGACGTCTTCAGAGTGAGGCGCTGCGGCACAAGTCTTTAATCCCAACTCAGGAGGGTCTGTGAGTTCCAGGCCAGCCTGGTCTACAGAGTGAGTCAAGGACAGCCAGGCTACACAGAGAAACCCTGTCTCAAATGAAAAGTCTTCTGAGTTCCAGGGCTCACATAAGCAACACAGATGATAATCTTTGGTGGTCTAGGCATAAGGGTAAACTGAGGCCCACATCAGTGAGTTCATGATGCTTTGGGAGGGGCCCCTTGGAGCTTGAGCCATGACCCCAGGACAGCTGTGGGACCTGGCTCAGGATCAAGTGTCTCGAGGGCTGTGAGGTCAGCGGTTCTGGGACAATGAGCCTGTGTCCCTGTCCTGAAACACTCTGACCAGTGACCCATACAGCCTGGCTCCCATGGTGCTGTCAGGGGGGAGGGGGAGGGGAGGGAACAGAGTCAGTGAAACGGAACAAAAACAAGGGAAAGCCAGGTGCAGTTCACAAACCTGCCATCCCAGCACTCACCTGGGAGGCTGAGGCAGGAGGATTGCAGTGAGTTCTAGGCTAGGGAGGGAGGGAGGGACAGCCCTACGAGATTGTAGCCTGGGGTTGACCCTTCTGATGGTCTTAAGACAGCCCTTGATCTCGGAAGCACCTCCATGGCTTGCCCCACATCATAGGTAGGGAAACTGGGTCCAGAGGGCCCAGCTGGAGCAAAGAGATGGAGTCAAATGGCTCCACTGGGGAAAAGTTGGCTCTTTTGGAGCTGTCCCCATCTCTGCCAATGTCGCCTTCACACAAACACATATATCTGCCTCAGTTTCCCCCAACAAGCTGCGTATGAAGGAGGGCAGGGCCGGGTGAACAGCAGCCAGGCACCCACGGTCAGGACTCCATGCGAAACGCTATGGCTGCAGCCCTTGCCACGCCTTTTCAAGTGCCAGGCTGGGAAGGGACTAGGAGCCATGGAGGGCATGCGAGCAGGGAGAGCCCAGGCACACTCGAGTAGCAGTGTGGGCTCCTGGATGTGTCTTTCTTCCCGCCCCTCTGGCTCCCCAGCCACGGAGGGTCAGTGTAGCTAAGCGCCCAGGGCGCCCCACTTTCAGAAGGATTACACACACGGGGGCAGGAGCAGGAAGGAACAGGTCGCAAGGGGCCCGGAAACTACATCAGAAGAAACCAGCAAATGTCCTCATGGCCTCGGCTTCTGCAGCCTCCGCCAGTGAAGGGAGTGACCTTCCCTTCCTGTGCTCAAGAGACCCAGAAGCCTGCAAGGCACACTCAAAGAGGGTGTTAACGGATGAATAGGAGTTTGCAAGGAGCAAGCCTAGTTCATTAACAAGTACACATATGCGTTGTAAGTAAGAACAATTGTAAAGATTTTCTTTAGTGTGTGGTTTTTGCCTGTGTGTGCATCTGTGCACCACACGTGTGCCTGGTGTCCACCAGCAGAGGCCCCGGATCCTCTGGACCTGGAGTTACAGAAGCTGGGAGTCGCTGTGTGGGCGCTGGGACCCGGGTCCTCTGCCAGAGCAGCCAGCGTTCTAGCCGCGGAGCTGTCTCTCCAGCCCAGGGAAAAAACGTCCAGAGAATCGCTCAGCTACAGTTTTCTATATGTCTTTATTTTGAGGTGGTTGAGACAGGGTTTTGAGTACCTTGAGCTGGCCTTGAATACCTGATGTTGCTGCCTGGCCATATGGCAGGAGAGTTGCTCGTGAGAGGACCTGTGTCCTGGTCCTCGGGGCTACGGCGACCCAGCCTCACTTACCGTTCACCTGGAGCTGCTTGTAGTTAGTAGCGTTTTCAGCCTGCTTCGAGGACTTAGTCACTGTGTTGACATTTGCTTGGCGCTTTCGAAAACCAACTAGCACTTCCTGACCCTGGAAAACACTGAGTTACCACACAGCCCCAGAAAGTCCCCGAGCAAGTATACATGCAAGGAAAGGAGAACATACGACAAAAAAAGACATTCCTTGTACTGGAGCAATCAGCACAGCTACCCCAGGCCACTTACACAACAGAGTGGCCAGTGGCCGTCCGTGGATAAGCCAGTGCGCGTCACAGTGCTGGAATACTACTCAGCCAGAAGAAGGAAGCAAGACAAGGTGGGTGGCGTTTGAAAAGCATGGACCTGAGTGCCAGCCAGCAGACCCGGAGACCCCGCCCCCAGGGGTCAGCCAGTCAAATTCGTGCCGGGACTGGCAGGGGAGAGCCGGCTGCTGCGAATGCGGGATAGCTCAGGGTTTGGTGTAGGTGACGGAATGTGCCGGAAAGGTCTCACACAGCCCAGGCTTGCCTGCAACTCTATATAACCAAGAACGACCTATATTCCCGCGCACAGCTTTTAAAAGTCCGGATAGTTGGGCTGGGGAGGGGTCTCCGCGGGAGGGGTTGAGTGTGCGATGCGGGGTTCCAGCAATGCAGGGAACAGGATGAGGAGCTGCCAGCACACTGGCCCGGCATGCACGGAGCCTGGGGTTCGAACCCAGCGCCTGGCAAATTCGGCTGTGGCGGCACCTGTCACCTCAGCACTTGGAAGGTGGGGGCAGGAGGATCAGTCATTCAGAGTCGACCGCAGCCACAAATGGGATCTCAAGCCAGCCTGGGCTACATGAGACCCTGTCCAAAGTATATCCTAAAAATAATAAATACGTTTTAGAAACCCGGTTTTTCTTAAAGATGCAGTCTTGGGCAGTTGCTTCAGTTTTGTGTCAAGGGGAGCGCCGCGCCCGACGCCCTGCTGTGTGACCTCGGCTCTCCGGCGGAACCCCTGCGAGCCTCGGCTCCCAAAGTTGCAAAACGCTGGAGGCCGGAGGGGCGGGGCCACCCAGGCGTCAGCTGACCGGGAGGACCAATAGCGCTCGGGGGCGGGCCCGCGGCCTGGGGTCGGGGGCGGGGCCGGCCGCGGGGACACTGCGAGATGGACGAGCCGAGCCTCCTGCGGCGCCGCGGGCTCCAGGTGAGGCCGGGCGCGGGGCGGGAGCGCGGACAGAGCCTTCCCGCCGGGAAACTGAGGCAGGGAGTGAGGAGGGCCGGGGAGCGTCAGAGTGCGCCCTCCGTCCACCTGCTGCCCAGAGCTCTTTGCGCACGGTGGGAAGAGAGGCGATCTTCGTCAGGCAGATGGGGAAATTGAGGCTGAGCCCCTGGCGCGCGGAGAAGGAGCTCGAGGGCCCCGCAGCACTGCGGCGAAGGGCGCCGAGTTACAGTGTGCGCAGCCGCTGAGGTGGACGGAGCCCCGCCGCCGGCCAGGGTCGCCACTAGTGGCCAGTCTCCTGCCTCCGGTCCCTTCCACAGATGGGGAAAACCGGGCTCTTGCCCAGGGAAGCCACCACCCCAATCAGGCTGGCTGGGATTCTGTCTCTTCAGGGTCACAGACCTCTGTGACAACGAAGGACCTGCGGGGTGTGTGAGTGTGGTGGCTTCTCGGGGCCTCAGTTTCCCTGTTTACCCCGTTTTCGCCTCCGGGAAGCGGGAAGTTAGTTGTGGGGTGATCAGGGCGCTCTTGGTTAGGAGACTCTGGTCGGCGACGCCCTGCTTCTCTCGGTCTCAGTTTCCCCATCCTTCTGAGGCAGGGAGTGAGGAGGGCCGGGGAGCGGCCCACCTGCTGTCCACCAGCGTCCAGCAGTTTGCGGGGGCGGGGATCCGCACAGCCACCGGCCCCCTACTGGGCATCTGTTGAGCGCCCGCTGTGTGAAGCCCCAGCTGCCTTCGACCCGAGGCTGGTGCAGGTGGCGCGGACCGTGCAGGGTGACCCGGGAGGCCGCCACAGGGCAGCGGAGTTTGGGGAAGTCAAGATTAAGTAAAGCTGCTTCGAGGGGGGTGCAGTGGGGCGGGTCCCCCTCCCCCGAGGGAGACGCAGAGCGGAGACCCTGGCGGGAAGGCGGGAGTTGGTGGGGCTGGCGCGGGGTGGGTGTCGCCCGGGCCCCAGTTAGATGCGAGCCCGCCCTCAGCCTCTTAAAATAGAGACACCGCCTCCGGGTGAGCGAATGGGGGCGCGGCTGACGTCAACGAGCGGGACTGTTCCACGTGGTGGGTAAACATTTCCAGACCACAGGCCGGACGTTACACACGGGAAACTGAGGCCTGCGGAAGTATAGCGTTTCTCAGGATCAGGCGGCGGTGGTTTAGCTTCAGGGAGTGGAGACATGTGCAAGGACGGTCAGACGCTGTAGCCAGGTGTGTCGGTGCACGTCATTAATCGCAGCGGCTGAGGCAGGAGGGTTCAGGAGTTCGAGGTCAGCCTCGGCCTGTGAGACTCATCTTGAAAATCCCAAAGAGCAAAGCTATCCCGGAAAACCCATTTCTGGGTTGGAGCTGGCTGTGAATGATGGGGGTGAGCATTTGAAAAAAACCTAAATTTTGTGGGGTGGCGAGAAGGCTCCAAGGGTAAAGGCACTTGCAACCAAGTTCTGAGTTCAGTCTCCAGAATCCACATGGTGAAGGAAGAGAGCTGATTTTCACGTTTTATCCTCTGTGCACACATGTGCTGAAGGGCGAGGGCACAGACATTTAGTAAATAAACACACAAGTGAGTGGAAAAAAGGAAAAAGAAGCTGGCCGTGCTGGCACACGCCTGTAATCCCAGCACTCAGTAGGCAGAGGCAGGTGGCTCTTTGTGAGTTCGAGGACAGCCTGGTCAACAGAGCAAGTTAACAGGGTCTACAGAGGAACCCTGTCTCGAAAAAGAAAGAAAGAAAAAGAGAAAAAGAAAGAAAGAAGGAAAAGAAAGAAAGAAAAGTTAACTTTGGTACCAAGGAAATGGGGATTCATGGCAGGTGCTGGGGCAGGGGACGGTCTGCTACCAGAGACACTGGATTAGAGGCCAGAGTAGGATGACATTAGCAATCTTATTCTAGCCCAGTACGTTGGCCCATGTCTGTAATCCCAGCACTCTGGGAGGCGGAGGCAGGCAGATCTCTGAGTTCGAGGCCAGCCTGGTCCACAAAGTGAGTCCAAGACAGCCAAGGCTAGCTACACAGAGAAACCCTGTCTCGAAAAAAAACCCAAAAACCAACCAAACAAACAAACAAAAACCAACTCTATTCTAGACCCGGACTGGTCCAGGCTTGTAACTGCAAGTTCCAGCTTGGGCTACATAAACAGCTCCGGGCTAGCTCAGGGTGGCGCGCACCTGTGCTCAGAAGTTATTTCCCCTTAGGTCGCCCAAACCTTTTGAGCCATCTTCGACTTCCTAGACTAGTTATAGCCTCAGCCAATCAGACGCCAGGGTGCCCGTGACAGCCAATCAGAGTGCTTATAGGCTAATGCTGGCGGTCAATGTCTCCATTCATAAGTGTTGAAGGCGGAGTCTCTGCAACTGAGATAGGCCTTGAACTACTAACCCTCTTGCCTCCTCCCCCAGAGCCAACAGACCTGGCGGCTGGCGCCGTTGGGCATAGAGCCCCAGACTGTATTCGCCAGGTGAGGGCCACCAACTTCAGATCCGGTCATCGCGTAGACCAGACTGGCCCACCTCAGCCTCTGGGTGAGCTGGGGAGCAGGCAGTGTTCTTCCCAGGCACAGGGTGGTCCGTTTGGGGTGTTCCCTGCCCCGCCCCAGTCTATTTAGCTACCTTCTTTAGGAAGCTCTCGAATTGGATCTTTGTAATGGCAATGGTGCAAGCCTAGTGTTGCAGGAGTTAGGAAGCTGAGGCAGGAGGATTGCCTGAATTCTGAGGCCTCCTGGGGCTGCAGAGTGAGACTGTTTCAAGAACTAAAGCCAAACCCCCCTTAGGTAGGTGACTCTGGGGTCCCGGGGTGACCCAGGCCCTGGCTGTTCTGCCCTCCTCACAGTGTTGGCTGCTGTCAGAACCTCAGTCTCCTCAATTAGGAAGTAGATGCCCAGCCAGGCCATGCATGGCTTCGACCCTGGCTTAGGGTTAGAACCCTCCAGAGTGACCCACCACCAGGTCTGCTTCCTCCAAACTGGGTGATCTGTAGGCTGGGGCTGAATCCTGGGGGATACTAATCCATGAGAAATCCCTAAACACAACTTCTTGTTTGTTTGTTTTTTGAGACAAGTTTCTCTGTGTAGCCCTGGCTGTCCTGGACTGACTTTGTAGACCAGGCTGGCCTGGAACTGACAGAGATCCACCTGCTTGTGGCTCAGTGGGTACAGTGCATCAGTTGTTAGGGTGCTTGTAGTTCAGTGGAAACAGTGCTTGTGACTCAGTGGGGCGAGTCTTGTGGCTCAGTTGGTAGAGTGCTTATGGCTCAGTAGTTGGGTAGTTGTATCTTAGTTGGTTGCGTGCTTGTTTAGGTT
Source organism: Pachyuromys duprasi (assembly GCA_028658305.1). Classification (NCBI taxonomy): domain Eukaryota; kingdom Metazoa; phylum Chordata; class Mammalia; order Rodentia; family Muridae; genus Pachyuromys; species Pachyuromys duprasi. The sequence goes on from CM053764.1 coordinate 64,705,649, forward strand.
GCATGACACCCTTGGCCTCCATCCCAATCACCACATAAAGCAAGTGCAGAACAAGCCAATCTAGCATTCGGGCAGTAAAGAAGGAGGGTGAGGAGTTTTCAGGCTAGCCTGTGCTACAAGACAGCTTGCCTCAACAACAAAATACAGCAGTCCCAGAGGGCCAAGGGGAGAGTTCAAGGGCCTGTGAACACCTGGGAGGCTGAGGCAGGAGGGTGGTGAGTTCCAGGTCCTCAGTCTGCGCTGCAGAGAGAGGCCCCAGGAAAAAGAAATAACAGCCAGTAGCGGGGCGTCCGTGTGGGAGTTGCCGCAGGAGCAGCTGTGGAGGGGGCTGCGGAAGCAGATGGCGCGGGGACATCGTGGGCCACTTCCGGGGAGCTTTCCGGGCCCGCCCCCCCCTCCGCCTGAAGTCCTTTTGTGTCTTGGGGGTGCGATTAAACTTCCGTCCTTGCAGGCCTGGTCCCCCGTGTAGCCCGCTGTTTGCTAAACCAGTTAATTAGGACAGAGAGGTTAGGCTGGTTGGCCGAAAACACACAGCAGCATCGCCAGATTCGAAGAGAACGGGCATGATTGGGGATTCCAGGCTGGACCCTCGAGTTCAGATTCTGTTTCTGGCTTGGTAGTGGGGGGAGCTGGTGTAAGACACCCCGCCTTACCCACCCCCATGAGTGGAGCCGCTGAGCAGAGGCCCATCCCTTTCCCTCTCCAAGCCCCTCCGCCCAGCGGTGCCTGGCAGTTTCCGCCCCCTCCTATTGGCTGTGAGGACACGTCACTGGTTGCTATGGCAAACACCCGCCTGGAAATGTGGGTAGCCTGGAGCCCACCATTGTAAAAATAGTCCGTGTCCGCAAAGGGGCCGTCCCAACCAGTGTATCTGTTGGTCTGGGGCCATCTGGAGAGTGCATCTCCCGGCTCTCCCACTCTGCCTGTGCCTCAGTTTCCCCGTGCTTACAACAGATGCCCGGTAAAGGAGATACAACAGGGACAGTTTTTGCTTAGGCTGCCGCTAGGCTGAACAGAATAGGAATCACAACAGCCAACAGCCCTTGTAATTAGCACAGCCTTCCTGATGTTAAACCACCTCTCAGGTGGGAAAACCCGAGAGCATGGCATTTCTAAAACAATTGCAAGGCCTGCACCGAAGGACAAAAAACCTCCCTGAAGCAGGTGGTTGTGCAAGCTGAGGCAGGAGATTTGCCAGGAGTTCCCAACTACCCTGGACTACACAGAGAGAGCTTGTCACAAAAAGAAAGCCAGTCAGTTACATGGCTCAGCCAGTCAAGCCACCTGCCACAAAGCTTACGCCTGTCTCCTTCTCTGAGGTCCACACTGAAAGAGAGGGAAGTTGTCACAAAAGCCAGGACACAAACATGCAGGCACACACACACAAACAAAACCACATGCTCAGGATGCATCCTGGGGGCCCAGCGGAGCCCATGGCCGGGATTGGGCCGGGATTTCTGCCTTGTTCGTAGTAGAGGCAGCAGAGTTGGTACAGACCAATTGTTTTGATTTCTCGAAGGGTAAATCTCATAGTGTCCCCACCTCTGAGCACAACCTGCACCTTCATCAGCTCAGGCGGCCCGGGGAATTAGATTGGGGTCTGAGGACACAGCTGTGCCACTGGACCTGGCACAGAATTATGTACCTAATTGTGTATATTATCAACGTTATTTGAGATGTCTCTGTAGCCCAGGCCTTGGTCTGGTAGCACCTGGAGGACGGATGTGAGCCTCTGTATCTGCCTGCATTTCTTCTTTTATTTTATCGTTTTCATTATATTTGTTCATTTAGCTTATGTTTGAGCACACACATAAACACTTGTGGAGATCAAAGGACAACTTGCATGGTCAATTCCCACCGTCCACAATGTGGGTCCTGAAGATCAGACTCAGGTTTGGCAACAAGCACCCTTGCCCACTGAGTCATCTTACTGGCTCCAAATATATATATTTACACACACACACACTAGCTGGGCCAGGTGCTTCAGACAGCCTGGAAGCAGGTGGGAGCGCCCCATATGAAAGCAAGGACTAAGTGGCTGACTAGCACGGAAGTCCACAGTTAGGTGTGGGGGTGGGGTGAGCAGGAAAGTCCTTGACTGAGGTGGTCCAGGAGAAGCTGATTTGGGGATGTATATAATTGGTGTATATAGTTGGTGTTGATCCCACTTTTTTGTAGTTGCTTTGTTTTTGTTTTTCAAGAATTTTTCTGTGTAGCCTTGGCTGTCCTGGACTTGCTTTGTAAACCATGCTGGTCTTGGACTCCCAGAGTTCTGCCTTAACCTCCCCGAGTGCTGAGATTAAAGGTGTGCACCACTGTGCCCGGCTGACCCCACTTTCTCTGTCTCGTTTCAGAAGGAGCTGAGTCTTCCGAGACGGGGGCGCGGGTGAGTAATTTATTCAATGATTAATACAACTACAGCATTGCCTTTTCTTTTGCCATTTTCCTGTGTGCTCATGTGCGCATGAGCACTCTCAGAAAAGAGAGAGATCAAGCAAAACAAAAACAAAAAGTGGTCTTCCCCGCGATTCCTTGAGGCATGGTCTCAGTCAAGCCCAGAGCTCTGCAGCCTGCTCCGGAAACCCCGTGTCCTCCCACGGCTGAGATTACGGGTGGGCCACTAGCGCCCGCATGGGTCCGCGTCCTGCACAACAACCGCTTTAATCACTGACCCTATCCTCAGCACCTCCCCTCCCTTTGTTTTTTTTCTTAAAAGAACACTGTCCACCTTGGGATCCAGCCAAAGTATGCTTGATAGTCCTGTGGCTCATGACTCTGATCCTAGCAGTATCCAGAAGGCTGAGATAGGAAGATTGACAGTTTAAAACCAGCCTGGGCTAGGTGAGACCCTGCAGGCCACCCTAGAGGCAGTAGCTGGGGGTGTAACTCCACATAGAAGGCTTGCTCAAAGATTCGGAGGTCAAAGGCTCACTGGGTAAAGGCTCCAAGACCTCCAGGCGGGGGCGAGACCCCTTTCACGAAATAAATAAATAAATAAAATAGAAAAAGATTTGATCTGCAGCACAAAGGTGGGGCTTACTAAATATCAGCTTCTAATCCGAGTACGCTGGGAATGGGCTTGCGTGAAAGGACTCGCTTCCTTTTGGCGCCCGCCAACAGAACCCGTGGGGCTGGTATCCTCCAGGGAGCTCCGAAGCTCAAACAACCTTCAGTCCGGTGCGTCCCGGGTTTACAGATGGATAAACAACGTCTGGGGAAGGGGTCGCCTCCTGTTCACGTCCGGAGAGCCAACAGCCTTGGACGCGCCGTCTTGGCAGGCTTCGCGTGCCTCAGTTGGAGGCTGAGAAGCTCCAGAATTTTTGAGCATCTACCATGTGTTGGGCCCTCCCTGTTGGAGAAACAGGGCAATGAGACAGTTCAGCCCCTCTGGCCTTCTGGTTCTTCAACGGAGGCACAAACCGTGAAATGTGTGTGCTCAGGGGAAATTAAGCAGAAAGAACCTGAGAGGCGCTGGGTGAGGTTCGACCGTGGAGAGCAGGAGCGGGGTGCGGGGCGAGGCGGGGGAAGGCCGGCAGGGCGGCCAGTGTGGGGACAAAAGCATTCCAGATCGACGTGGGCAAAAGCTTCTAGGGTGGCACCGCCTTGGCACTGGCGGGAGGGGAAGACAGGTGGGGTAGAGACTCGGGTTCGGAGCACTGAGTCTCAGCGGCTCTCAGTCAGGCGCGTCCCGGCTGAGCCGGGGCGGAGCCGGACCTTGTCCTGAGTGCGCCGTGAGGCCCGGGGGAGGGGGGCGGCAGGAGCGTGGCGCGCCGACCTCGAGGGTACAGGGCCGGAGTCCCGGGGAGCGGCCAGCCCTGCCACCGTGCTGTTTGTGACCCGACCCCGGCTGGCAAGGGCCAGGGCTGTGGGGCGCGGCGATGGGCGGGAGCTCCCGGTCCGCAGGGCTCAGGTCCCCTCCACTTCTGACGACTGGCCACGCTGCAGCCCCCGACCCCGCGCGTAGGCGCCCTCCGCCCTAGTGCGCACGCGCCCAGTAGGTGGGCGCGAGGTTCCGCCCCTGGCCCCGCCCTCCACCAGTTATTGGTGGTCCCGCCTCCAGATCGGCTCCGCCCGCTCAGAGGCCCCGCCCCCACCCCGCGGTCCTAGAGGCTTGCAAACTGCTTCCTTGCTCCCTGTTTATCTTGCACTCCGTGAGGCCCCGCCCCACCGGCTGGAAACCGCATCCCGCTAGGCGATGGATAGTTCCCGCCCTCTTTAGAGCCCGCCTTTCTTCCTCAGACTTGCCCTACCTCCCTTGCTTCGCCCTGCATTCTAGAGCCTACACGGCGGAAGCGGGCCGCGCCCCCACAGCCCTTGCCGTAACCCCGCCCACACCGTGGCCCCGCCCCGCGCCCTGTAGACCCGCCCCACTATTTACTCCCGCCCCTCAGCCCACCTGCCGCCCCGCCCCGTGCCCCGTGGCCCCGCCCCTCGTCCCGCCCCCGCCAGCCGCCGGTGCGCGCGTCTCTGTCCGTAGCCCCAGCTGCTCGCGCCCGGTGTCACCGGCGTCGGTTCCCGCGGCGCCACCATGAAATCCCGCAGGGAGAAATTACTGATCCCCGCGCTGACGCTCGAGTGAGTACCGAGGCCCGAGCGCCGCGGTGCGGACCCCGGGAGCCCGCGAGGGTCGCCGCGGAGTCACCGGCCGCCTCTGTCTTGCAGTCTGTCGCCGAGCAGCCAGAGCCCATGCCTGCTGAGCCCCGGCAGCCCGTGCAGCCCTTGCAGCCCGGCGCTGGGCCTGCAGCCCTGGAGGTGAGTGGCGCCGCCCCGCACGCGCGCCCTCCGCCCGGGCCTTTCACACCCCCTGGGCGCCCCAGGCCTCCTGTCACCCCATCTCTGGTAACGCAACCCGCGGGAGCATCCAGCTGCAGGCTGGCGCTGCACAGGTGTCAAAGGCCAGAACTTGAGCCCAAGGACTTCCCAGACAGGTGCTGGATTCCCAGGGTCCTGCCAGGCGGTGGCCTCAGGGACCCACCGGAAACTACTCCCTCTGCTCACACACAAGCCGAACGGGGCTATATCAGACCGAAAATAGCCAACTCACCAAGGGCCAGCTTTGCCCTGATCGTGTTCTCTTGGGGAAACTGAGGCTCAACGACAGGCCTGCAGTGACCCCATAAGTCTGGGGGCCCAGATGGGCCATCACACCCTACTGCGACTCAGCACCACCCTCCGTGGCTCCCTCCAGTTTCCCAGGCGTATCCATGTGAAAGTCAAGAGTCTTGACTTACATGGGAACCATTTACACCTTAGTATGAATCAGCTGCTCAGTACATTCCATAGATTTTGAATGCAGAAGACACATAATACTGTGGCATTCACACTGAATTCCAATGGGCAAACACTAGGCACCTAGCAGTGTGCCAGGTGAGACAGGAGTGATCCACAATGACATCTCCCTCAGAGAGCTTTCAGTTGGCTGGAGGAGGTGGCCAGGGAACAAATGAATGACTAATGTGATGGATTTAAATGCTGACCCTTTGGAAGGTTGTTTGGAGCCATGGGCAGGGCTAGGTGAAGGTTAGCAGCTCGGCCTATGTCTGTGCAAAAGTCCTGAGGCAGGATGGGGTCCTTTAGCCTCCTTCTGAGGGCAGTGTGGTCTTGTGGGGACTAGGAAAACATCTGGAGGGAAGCTGGTTGCCCAGGGGAGCTGGGGCCACTGTCACACTTCTGAAAGTCAGTGGAGGAGGCCCAGGGGCATCCTGGGAGACAGTGTGAGGTCCCACACGTCTCTGAGTCCTTGGTTCCAACCCGTAGGAGGGCAAGTGAGTGGGAGGGCCCACAGGCTGAGGTTGCAAGTGACTGAACAGGTTATACCTGGAAGAAATGGAGGCTCTGCAGGGGCCGGTAGCCCAGGCGAGCAGGCAGTCAGTCACCAGCAGAGGGCAGCAGAACCACTCTGCCGGCAGCCACAGGGCCCTCGGTCCACGCCCCTGCCCCCACAGGGTGCAAATGACTTGTTTGGCAACCATTTATACCTGACCCAGGTCCTCCTGTGTTCCATATCCCTGAGGTCTCAGATCTTGTACAACCCCCCGGCCCTCTCCTCGTCCGTCCCCTTACTCAGCGGACCTCAGAGTGCTGGCAGGCCCTGCCCAGGGCTGTTGGACTTGCTTCCGCAGCCCCACTCAGAGGCTGCTCCCTTCTTTTCTTGCTTGAAGGCCGCCATCACCGTCCGCTGGACTGAAGCCACCACGTGCTCTCCATCCACACACCCAGCCTTGCAACTGGGCCCTAGCAGAGCTGCGCTTGCCATGTTTTGTTTCTTTCCTTCTTGCTTTGTTTTTTGAGACAGGGTTTCTCTGTGTAGCCCTGGCTATCCTGGAGCTTACTCTGTAGGCCAGGCTGGCCTCTGTAGATCCGCTTGCCTCTGCCTTCCGAGTGCTGGGATTAAAGGTTTGTGCCACCATGCCTGGCTCTGGTCCCTGATTTTTTGAGATTAACATTTTTTTTTGTACAGCTTAGGTTGTAGGCCTCAAACTTTTGGTGATCTTCCTGTCTCAGCCTCCCTAATGTTGGTGGAAGGAGCACACAGTGCTAACTGAGCTCTCATCGTTCTGTGTGATTACTGACTTCAGGACTTCGAGAGAGCCCCAAAGGCTTGACCTGAATCTTTCTGTATGGGCAGGGCAGGGTATGCAACAGGTGCTTATTTGATGCTCTGGCATAGGTAAATGCGAAGCAGGTAGAGGGGCTCAGTTGTCCTTCAGGGTCAAAGGCCACCTGTGTCTATAGGTCACAGACTACCCCAGGGCCTTGGAATATGAAATGTAGATTTACCTGGGGCATTCAGGGTGTGGGGAGGGGTGGTCCAGCCCTTTGGCATGTGGGGAGCAGCAACAGGATGGGTTGATCAGACCGAGACACACCTAGGGCTTTGCTGTTTAAGGAGCAGCAGAAGAGAGATGAGGCCAAGTCCCCAGAGCCTGTCACAGCTGGTGAGCCCTGCCCCAAGAGAGCGTGTGAGCAGGGAGTCCTGTGTTCTCAGCCTCACCAGGCAGGCCCTCTGGTTAGTTAGAGTAGCCCAGTTCTTCAGGGCGGGAAATGGGCGAGCTGCTCTGCCAGGGCAATGGGTGTGTGGAGTGGGCAGGGCATTGGTACTGTGGTTGTGTATCAGGTGAGTGGAGGAATGTGCCCAGGCCCGAGGACCAGTAGGTGGCTCTTCCAGAGGGGAGCTGTATGAAGCCCGGGGCTCTATCACCATTTGGGTCTCCAGAGTCAGGAAACTTTGAGATACTGTATGGGACTCAGACATGACACTTGGAATCACAAGTAGCCAATGGAATCCTCTCTGTCACACTTGGCTGCTGCAGGGCTTGTCCTGGGGATTCAAAAAAACAAAAGCTGTAACCCACTCACTTTCACCAGGGCCTACCACAAGGTGGTCCTCAGCTTTTGTTCCTGGAAGCCACCAGCTTCTCACTGGAGGCTTAAACCTCCATTTCAACTTGTAAACAGCCTTTGCTTTCCAGAAGTATTGCTCTCAATAAACCCAATCCTAATGCAGCCTGTGTGGCTGGCTCTGAGCACCATCTTCTCCAGCCTGTGGTGACAAGTGTGTGCCATCAACTCCAAGTGCAGTGAGGGTCACCCCAGAGGCAGGGAACCTATAGGTGTTCAGGAATGTTTTTCAAGTCAGCGAATGACCGAATGTGGGTTTTGCTCCAGCCAGCAGGGTGGGGGGTGTGGCAAAGACACTGGGGGAGATGTGGCAGTCTGGGGGTGACTTGAGAAGGGGATGGATTGGAGACACCCTGGGAGCCTGTGCTCAGCCTCCTCGGCCATCTTCTTGTCTCAGACATGGGGTCTGGGCTTCAGATCTGAGTTAGGCTGGCATCCGAAGTGTCTAATGGTCCAGGGATCCCAGTGCCGTCACAATGGCCCCCACCGGCTACCTAGTATCTGGAAGAGAAGGACTTATTCCTTTGGTATCTAGTGTGTGCGGCTTTTCACTTTTGGTAATGGCTTTCGTGACCATGCACGCAGCATCTGCCTGTCGCTACCACGCCGGGCTCACTGCAAGCATTGTGCAGACGGGAAGGGAAGGCGCAGCGCCAGGCCGGGTTGATACCCTGTGCACACAGAACAGACCCGCCGCAGCCAGCTCTGGTGCCGCCGAAACCCCACCCCGCCGCGCCGGCCCTAGCAACACCCTGCCTCTGCTGGTATAATCTCTAGCAACGCCCCACCCCAATTGATGTGGCTCTAGCGACGCCCCGCCTTCACCGCCCGGAGCCCTAGCAACGGCCAGGTAAACCTGGCCCCCTTGCTCAGAACCCTAGCAAAGCCTTAGCAAAGTGCTGCTGAGGGGCATAGCAACACCCACATTCGCCCCAGAGCCCTAGCAACATCCACTACGCCCCGCCCCGTGGCTCTAGGCCCTACCAACGCCCCGCGCCGTCCCTCAAGGCCCTGACAACGTTGGGCACCGACACACGAGTTCTAACTGCGCTCCATCGCAGCGCTTCCGGTAGAGCCGTAGCAACAAAGGCCCCTTAGTGGAGGACCCTGGCAACGCCCCGCCCAGTCGCCTTCCTCCATAGCGACACCACGCCCCCTCAGGCCCCGCCCCTTTGTTGGGCGGGGCCCCCTGCAGTGCCTCCTCCTTGCCGCCGCGCGCGCTCCTTGTAGCCCGCGGCCACCCGGCCGCTCCGCGGGGCTCAGGCCCAATCTGGTGGATCCGGCCGAGGCCCCGGCAGGCGGAGGGCGGCAGCATGTCGGACCCCAGCTACTGGACCGCGGTGGCGGCCCCCGGACACCGCAGCCGCCTGGCCAAAGGTGCGCTGCTACAGCGTTCCAAAAGGTAGGGACAGCTCGGGGCGCAGGGTCAAGCAGGGACGCCTGGGATTCGAACCCGAGCCTCCGGAGCGCAAAGCGAGGCATTTGGAAAGAATGAAGCGGTCTATGCTGAGTACTCAGTGGAAACGTTGGTGCAGATGCAAATACTCGTGGCCCAGGCTGACGAGTGGGTGGCAGGTCTGCGGCCAGGGCATGCCTGGCCTCTCCTCAGCCCAGGTCCTCGGCGAGGCACAGAAGGGTGGATCCCCAGCCGTCGACCCAGGTTCAAATTGGAGCATAGCTTTCACCATGCTGTATGACTCCAACATCTTTGTACTTGGCTTTCTCTATGTTTATGTTTGCCTACATAGGCAGAGGCTGGGTTGCAAGGCCACTGAGTGCTGAGTCCAAAGCTTCGATGGTGCCCCTGTTCTCAACATGGCATTACCCACCTTTTAGAGTGGGTGTGCATGGGGCTGTGGAAGTGGTTGGCATTTAATGTGGGATCACGTGGGATGCTCCCAGACCATCTCAGAGGCTCAACTTGGTTGTTTTTAAGGCCTGGAGACATGGGGAAAGGAACCACGCAATCTCATCGGCCACAGTTGCAGGACTGTGGGGCGGCCGGGGCAGGGAGAGGATGTGGCTGCCAGTGTGTGTCATGTGCGGGGAGGGGGGAAGGAGGCAGCAGGAAGTCCTGCAGGGACCTCTGGGTTCCGCTGCTGCACCCACACCTCAGCCTAGAGACTAGGCCTGCCACTCTCGGTAGCCCCAGTTTCCCTGTGTGGGGAGCAGGCGCAGCTGGCGGCTCCCCTGGCTCAGGGCTGGTTGGTACCAAGTCCACACCTGTGGCTCAGCTGAGTCTGGTGGCCTCCTGCAGCCAGGCTCTGGTGTCAGAGGTCTCCCAAGGCCAGCCACATGGGTGTCCGGATGGGAAAACAGGCTCTCAAAGCAGGAGCTGAGCTGGGCCCGGCTCCCTGCCGCCCTCTTGCCCATGCCCGTTGCTGCCTGTGATGCCTCCTGTCTCGGCCTGTAAGCTGTGCCCCTCCATCACCCCAAACCCTCTGTGCCTCCTTCGGGCTCTGCCTGTCGCTCCCTCCCTGACACTTCTGCAGAGCTGCGTTGGCGGAGGGCTGTGTGGGCCGTTCTTGTCGTCTGTCAGAGCCACTGTTGCTGGGTGACTGTAGGGCTTGGGAGGAGGGCAGGAACCTGGTGGTTTCGACACTGCCAAAGTGGAGGCGGAGCTCAGGGCCTGGTGGGCAGAAGGGGCCAAAGACCTGGGCTGGGGGTCAGGGCAGATGGCCAGGAGGGACAATCCAGCCTGAGGATCACTGTGCTTGCTCTTTGGTTGCATCAGGTTAGCTTTTTGTTGTTCGTATATAGCCTAGGCTGGCCTTCAGCTCACAGAGAACTTGGGATTCATGAAATGTGACAGCACACCTAGAAGCATTTGCTCTTTGGCAGGATCTTGGGAAGGTGGGGACAGCAGCTTACAGTGACAGAGAGATAGAGAGAAGCTGGCTTCCCACTGCCACAGGCTCTGGGGAATCTCTTGTGTTCTGCACTTGACTTCAGGTGTACCTGGCAGGAGTCATGGTGTAAAGTGCAGGGCCAGGGGCTAAGGAGGAAGAGGGCTAGGAATCCCATCACTGTGTCCTTCTTGGTGAGTGCCAGTGTCCTCGGGAGGCTGGTCAGGTTCTCTCCCGCTGTGTTACACGTTGGTAATGAGGAAAGGAAGGGAAGTTTGAAATATTGTGACCCATGAGTCATCCCAGGGATCAGGCATTGAGAGGCACCCTCACCCTCTGACTCTTTCCCAAGGCCAGCCTGTCTCAAAAATAATCCATGTTTGAGCCAGGTGTGTTCACCCACACCTTTAACCCAGCATTTGGGAGGCAGAGGCAGGCAGATCTCTGAGTTCATGAGTTCAGGGCCAGCGTGGTCTACAGAGTGAGTTCCAGGACAGCTAGGGCTACACAGAGAAGCCCTGTCTCAAAAAAAAAAAAAAAAAAGTATGTTTGCCTAGGGGTCACTCTCCCAGTGGATCTCAGAAGCCCCTGCTAATGACCCTTAAAGGGGCCTACCGAGAAAAAATTGTGGCTGGCCTGGCCCAGCCTGAAGCCAGCCCGAGCACACCCCCAGCTGCGGATGGCCATCTGGTCCCTCAGCCGTCTAATCCTGTTGTCCTTCCACAGCTGCCGGAGTGGCAACCGCAAGAGCCTGGTCGTGGGAACGCCCTCACCCACTCTGTCCAGGCCTCTGTCACCACTGTCTGTCCCAACTGGTGAGTGGGGGAGATCCAGGCGGGAGGTTGGGGCCTGTGTCCACCCTGATGGCCTCCCACCCCCCCTCAGCAGGTAACAGCCCCTTGGACAGTCCCCGGAACTTCTCTGCTGCAGCAGCCATCAATTTCCCCTTTGCCCGGAGGTGAGCATGCTGGCCTCGTGACAGGGACAGTGTGGCTGGCTCAGCCAGCCCTGCCCCTCACTGACTGTTTCCCCTCCCTCTGCCCCTCCATCCTGGCTGTTTGGTGGTGGTCACTCCCTGTGGTTTCTGCCCTCAACACATGGCCCTGCACAGCCACCTCTCTCATGCTGACAGGTAATTGAGAGTCCTGTGAAGGAAGAGGGGCTGCACCGACTCAGACATCACTAACTCACTGACACCTCCTTGTCCACTAACCAAGAACTGACATGGTGTGCCCAGGGCCTTCGATTTCACCAAGTATTGAGTGCCCTGTGCTGAGGGCTGAGGCTGTGCCTAGGGACAGGGGGCTGAAGCCTGCCACTCGAAATGTCCTTGCATTGTTTGGGGGCCGGGATCCCCCAGAAGTAACAACTGACAGGCCAGAAAGTATGTGGCATGTGCATCAGGGAGGGCTTCATGGAGGCAGTGGGCCTGGCTGCCGGGGTCCTTGAAACAGACTCTGCCAACATAGCTGCAAATCCCTGCCAGCACAGGGCCGAGCTGTCCTTCCATCTGTCCCTGTCCCTCTCCAGGGCTGACGGCAGAAGATGGTCGCTTGCTTCTCTCCCGTCCTCTGGCTATGGAACCAACACTCCCAGCTCCACCGTGTCGGTACTGACAGCTGCCCTGGGCAGGTGGCTGGGGGATGGATGGGATGGACACATGCCCTGTCCTGGCATGTGGGGTCCCTACTCTAGGCCCTGAGGGCTTGCAGGGGGCCTTGGCGGGCCTGCGGGATCCTTGGGTGCTGGGTCCAGGCTGTGACCCGGCTCTTCGCTCTTGCCTCAGTCAAGCTCATCGTCCCGGGAACGTCTGCACCAGCTTCCCTTCCAGCCCACGGCAGACGAGCTGCGCTTCCTGTCCAAACACTTCCGCAGTTCAGAGAGCGTGGTGGACGAAGATGGAGGCCGCTCTCCGCGCCTGCGCCCGCGCTCGCGCAGCCTCAGGTAGACCTGGGCTGGGTCCTCTCCACCCCACCGGGGCCGCCCTGTGCCCCTCACCCTCCTCTGTCACCCTTTTAGCCCTGGACGCACATCGGGAACCTTCGACAACGAGATTGTGATGATGAACCACGTGTACCGGGAGCGCTTCCCCAAGGTGTGCGGACCTCCCTGCCCTGCAGCTGCCACCCTCTGCCTACCTGCTCCACCACCTACACCCCGCCCCCCGTCACTCGCTGGGGCCACGGGGTCTGTCAGTCAGCTGCTCTGCCTGTCTGGCCACAGCCCGCCCCCGACCTACCCGCCTGCTGTCAGTGCCTCGCCCACTTCTGTCATTGCCTAAGGGCCCCCTCCTCCCCCTCTTGCCCTCTCCCCCGCCTCCCACGCTGGCCTCTGTGCCTTCTGCGGCTCACCTCTGCCCTCCCGCAGGCCACGGCGCAGATGGAGGGCCGGCTGCAGGACTTCCTGGCGGCATTTGCCCCTGGTGACCGCCTGGCGCTGGCCGACGGTGTCCTGGGGTTCATCCACCACCAGATTGTGGAGCTGGCGCGAGACTGCCTGGCCAAGTCGGGCGAGGCTCTGGTCACCTCCCGCTATTTCCTGGAGATGCAGGACAAGCTGGAGCGGCTGCTGCAGGATGTGCGTGGGGGCGGGGCCTGGGTGGGCACGCCCGTGGGGCAGGCTATTGGTGGGCACGCCCCTTCGGGTGGGGTCTGCGGGGCCTATAGCGGCTCCCTCTGAGGGTGGGGGCGGGGCCTCCTGTGGGCGGGCCTCGTCAGGTGCACCCGCCCTCAGGCTCACGAGCGGTCTGACAGTGCGGAGGTGGGCTTCATCGTGCAGCTGGTCCGCAAGCTGCTCATCATCATCTCGAGGCCAGCGCGGCTGCTGGAGTGCCTGGTGAGCCGCAGGCTGGAGGTCCTGGGGGTCTGGGGCCCCGAGTCAAAGCTCGGAGTGGCTCACAGCCTCGCCACACAGGAGTTCGACCCGGAAGAATTCTACCATCTGCTGGAGGCTGCAGAGGGCCAGGCCCGCGAGGACCAGGGCGTGAAGACCGACCTGCCCCGCTACATCATCCGCCAGCTGGGCCTCGCCAAGGACCCGCTGGAAGGTGAGGGGAACCCAGAACAGGGAAGATCTGGGTTCGAACCCAGTGCTCCTTCAGCCTCCCGGTCCCAGCCTCATTCTGCCAGTCCAAGACACTGACCTGACCACCGTAGGGTAATGCCCAGGTACTCACTAGGTGCTGCTCGCTGCCAGACAGATCCTGGAGCAAAACCTCTGGAGAGCTAAGGCCCAAGCTATTGCTTTTCCAGAAGATTCTATGTTCTTGCTAGTGGGCTAGAGAGTGAATCCTGTCACAAAAGAAACATCTTCCGTCCTTTGACAGAGATCCAGCCCCTGAATGACCTTGAGGAAGGCCAGCCCCGAGCTCCTGGATCCCCTGTGGTGAGTTTCAAGCTGAGATGGTTCTGGGTTGTTGTTTCCTAGATAGCTGGTGTAGGGGGTGAGCTGGCTGGCCTAGATGCTTAGTAAGCAAGTATGACTTCGGGGGTGTGACTGCATTGGGGCTCTTCTGTCATCGAAGTGTCCCTCGTCTGGGCTGGGCTAGAGAGGGCACTGAACAGGTGAGTGTTGACAAGTTTGGACAGTGAAAGTAGCGGTGGTCAGGTGGTCAGTGAGACAGCAGCTCAGTCTTGGGGACAGCTTTCATTGAGGGCCCCTGAGCTGTGTCTTTGTATAGAGCCAGGCCCTGGGTGGGCCGTCTCGGAGGAAGCCCTGTGAGAGCGACTTTGAAACCATCAAGCTCATCAGCAACGGAGCCTATGGGTGAGTCCTGGGTCCCTGCTGGGTGTATGGGCCCCCACGCCGATGGCCGCTCGGCGTGACAGTCGTCCATCCGTTCACAGGGCCGTGTATCTGGTGCGCCACCGGGACACGCGGCAGCGCTTCGCCATCAAGAAGATCAACAAGCAGAACCTGATCCTGCGCAACCAGATCCAGCAGGTGTTCGTGGAGCGTGACATCCTCACATTCGCGGAGAACCCCTTCGTGGTTGGCATGTTCTGCTCCTTCGAGACCCGGCGCCACCTCTGCATGGTCATGGAGTATGTGGAAGGTGCAGACCACTAGCTGCCGTACCCCCTCGTCTGTTCCCACCCCTCACACAGTGGAGCAGCCCAGAGAGGAGCCGGTGTGGCCCGGAGGGCCTGGGATGGTGGCCAGGCAGGGAGGGAGCTTTAGCAGGTGAAGGCCGCTGGACAAGGAAAGAGCACCAGCTGTGTGCAGAGCGCCATCTTAGAGCTCCACTCTGCGCCCAGAGCTTGGCAGCAGTGGGCACCCAGGCCTGACCCAGCTCCCGTTGTAGGCGGCGACTGCGCCACGCTCCTGAAGAACATGGGCCCACTGCCCGTGGACATGGCGCGCATGTACTTCGCGGAGACGGTGCTGGCCCTGGAGTATCTGCACAACTATGGCATCGTGCACCGGGACCTCAAGCCTGACAAGTGAGGGTGGGGCTGGGACACGGGTGGCCTGGGGTGGGACTAGGGGCGGGCCCCAGGGCTGCCCCAAGGCTCCTCCGAACCACCTCAGCTTGGCAGGGACCCTGCTGACAGAAAGGCAAGCCAGATACACACATTGAGAACCGACCACCACTCATTTGATTAGCAACACATCTCTGAAGCACAGATTTCTGGCTCTTAGCTGTTTGCCAAGTGGAGATGTGAGCAAAAGTGTTCATTGTTTGCCCCCTGCTCAGCAGACCTATTTGGCCCCAGCTGTCTATCTCGATGCTTGACGTCTGTGTAGTGGAACGGTGACACTGTGTGCACAGGCAGGACTCATACATGCTCTTCTTCATGTGGCTGGGGCACACAGGAGGGGCCGTGTGGATGAAGAGCCGTGTATACAGAAAGCCAGCTCTTGGGGGACTTAGGGCATAGATGTATCTACCAGAGGCATAGCAGGACATGACATACCTGTCATCCTAGTGCTCACGAGGCTGAGGTGGCTAAGGAGTTGAAGGCCAGCCTGAGCGACCTAGTGAGTTTGAGGAAGGGAGATTCTTTTAAAATCACATGCATGCCTGTGGACATGGGCTAGTCCTCTCGAGAGCGGGTCAGGACACAAAAGAGACAGTATGCACAGTGGTGACCGGAGCCAGCCCGACCGGCCTGAGTGTCCTGGCCCCACCCACAGCCTCCTCATCACCTCCCTTGGCCATATCAAGCTGACGGACTTCGGGCTGTCCAAGATCGGCCTCATGAGCATGGCCACCAACCTGTACGAAGGTCACATCGAAAAGGATGCCCGAGAGTTTGTGGACAAGCAGGTGTGACCCAACCCAAGGGCGGGCCTGAAGCCCCCGTCTCCCCCGCCCCCAACCCCTGGGCCGTTCTGACGTTCCAGACTGTTCCCTGTAGGTGTGTGGGACGCCCGAGTACATTGCACCCGAGGTGATCTTCCGCCAGGGCTACGGGAAGCCGGTGGACTGGTGGGCCATGGGCATCATCCTGTACGAGTTCCTCGTGGGCTGCGTGCCGTTCTTCGGGGACACGCCTGAGGAGCTGTTCGGGCAGGTGGTCAGTGGTACGTCTAAATGGGGTCTGAGGGCGGAAGGGGGGCTGACCACAGTGCTAAAGGCACCCAGAGGGTCCTGGCAGAGGGTGCTAGAAAGATTGTCCTCACTTCAGATGAGATCATGTGGCCAGAGGGAGATGAGGCCCTTCCCCCGGACGCCCAGGACCTCATCACGAGGCTCCTCCGTCAGAGCCCAATGGACCGGCTGGGAACCGGTAAGCAGAGGGTGGGGCAGGGCCCTGCAGACCAGGCGGGGGGGGGGGGGAGTGGCTGGGAGCTGTTGGGTCTGTGTGCTGTTTTCCTGCTGTTTCTGGGTCTGCTCTGGCCTCATCCAGTGGGGAGGGCACTGGGGGGGGGGGTCGTGCAGCTCTCCACCTGTCTGCAGGGGGCACCCATGAGGTGAAACAGCACCCCTTCTTCCTGGCCCTGGACTGGGCGGGACTTCTGAGACACAAGGCGGAGTTCGTCCCACAGCTTGAAGCCGAGGATGACACCAGCTACTTTGACAGTAAGTGGGGATCCTGTGGATGCAGCGCAGTTGACCGTGCACCGCAAGGTGTCCCCCCGACTGCTTCTCTTAGAGCTCAGCGTCGAGACACCTCATTCAAGGTGCATGAATTTCTGGCTGTGGCCACACAGCTTTTGTGAGCACAGTGGGGAATCCGTATGAGATCTGGATCTGCTGCAAAATGCTGGTTCCCAGACACCTGGCAGGTTCCGTCTCGGGTTCCTGCCTCCTCCTGTCCCCACGAAGCCCAGGGCCTCTGATGTCCCTAACGGACTCTGCCTCTCCCTTCATCACACAGCACGCTCTGAGCGCTACCGCCACTTGGGCTCAGAGGAAGATGAGACGAATGACGAGGAATCGTCCACGGAGATCCCCCAGTTTTCCTCCTGTTCCCATCGCTTCAGCAAGGTGGGCTGGCGGGTGGCAGAGCATCCCGAGTCTGTCTCCTTGTGTATTTCTTCAGCTTGTGTTCTGAGATGGGCTCCTCTGCAGCCCGTCCTGTCAGCCCCCCGGGTGCTGAGGTGACAGCTGTGTGCCACTGTTCCCCCCTTAGTGCCATTTCGAAAAAAATCTCACAGGTTTACAGCAGTTCCGAGTTCCTGGCTGTCCAGCCCACCCCCACCTTTGCTGAAAGGAGCTTCAGCGAGGACCAAGAAGGGTGGGAGCAGAGCAGTGAAGGGGACAGTGGCCGCCGGCCGAGCACCGACCTCCGGTAGGTCCGCGCAGCAGTTAGGAATGTTGAAAGAGCGTCCGAGTGGCCCAGTAGAAGAATGAAATGTAGGGGGTCCTTGGCAGCCTTGCTTCTTTCGACTCTGTGCTCCTAAGCTGCTGAGCTCCGTAACGCCACCTGACTCTGGTTCCCGTGTCCACTTCTACCCAGAATACCCTAAGGTGGCAAACTCCATCTACCCTTCAAGTTCCCGACTCAATAACAACGCTGGCCTGGCGGTGGGAGTTGGACCCTGGGTTTTTAGGGCTGAATAAGAGTTGTGCACGCAGGTATGGGTGAGTGACTGAGTTCCTCCCTGAAACAGGCTGAGGTCCTGGACGTCCGCCTCCTGTCAGCCATCTTCCTGCCAGGCTGAGCGGGGTCCCAGCCCGTCTCTCCTCAGCACCATCAGCTTGGACACCATGCCCAAATTTGCTTTCTCCTCTGAGGATGAGGGGCCAGGCTCGGGGCCTGCTGACCCCAAGAAGCCTGTCTTCATCCTGGGAGAGCCTGACCCTCCACCCCCAACCACTCCAGTGACACCCAAGCCCTGCAACCTTTCTGGTACGTGGGCCTCAGGGAGAGTTTTCCAGAGGGCTGTAGGGGAGGGCTGGTGGAACGGGACTAGATGTTTCTCCAGAAATCACAGACTTTGACGGCAAGACAGACCTCACCCGCCCTGAACCTGCTTCATACAGTTGTGGTGAAGCTGGAAGGAGCCAGGACGTAACAAGCCACCACATTTGTCCCCTCAGCCGACACAGCTGTCCTCAGTCATGCCCGCCTTCGAAGTAATAGTACCGGTGCCAGGCACTCCACTCCTCGGGCCCTGGATGCGGGCAGAGGTCGCCGCCTGGGAGGTCCAAGAGACCCCGGCCCTGAGAAGCCCCGAGCCTCCCCTGGCAGCGGCGGGGGCCGAGTGCCCAAATCTGCCTCGGTGTCCGCTCTGTCCCTTATCATCACGGCAGGTGATGTGTCGTTTTGCTGTGGAGGTGGGGTGATTCCAGAGCTGGTCATGCGCACTGAGGTCCAGGGTGGGGACGGTGTACCCCCCCCCGTGGGAGGACAGAGACCCACATGCAGTGTCCCTCCCGCCCTCCACAGACGATGGCAGCGGGGCCCCCCTCATGAGCCCCTTGTCGCCCCGCTCGCTGTCCTCCAACCCCTCCTCCCGAGACTCCTCACCCAGCCGGGACCCATCACCCATGTGTGGCAACCTGCGGCCCGCCATCGTCATCCACAGCTCCGGCAAGAAGTACGGCTTCAGCCTGCGCGCCATCCGCGTCTACATGGGCGACAGTGACGTGTACACGGTGCACCACGTGGTCTGGGTGAGTGTTTTCCCCTCAGGGACCTCACTGTGGGGCGCTATATCTGGGGAACACTGAGGCAGTGTCCTTGGGGTTTTCCGACTGACTGGCATGCTTTGCCGGCAGAGCGTGGAGGAGGGTAGCCCTGCGCAGGAGGCGGGCCTGCGAGCCGGCGACCTCATCACACACATCAATGGAGAGTCGGTCCTGGGCCTGGTGCACATGGACGTGGTGGAGCTGCTGTTGAAGGTACGAGCTGTGCCCTCCCCTCCGCCTGAATGCGTGCTCACTGCGCGTCCTGAGCTGCGTCTCTGACCCCAGCCAGCTCTTGCAGCCACGAGTCCCCCGTACTGGGGCCCAGGGCTGTGGGGAGCTGAGTGGCAGGCACTGAACAGGTGCCCTGT
Source organism: Pachyuromys duprasi (assembly GCA_028658305.1). Taxonomy (NCBI): domain Eukaryota; kingdom Metazoa; phylum Chordata; class Mammalia; order Rodentia; family Muridae; genus Pachyuromys; species Pachyuromys duprasi. The sequence goes on from CM053764.1 coordinate 64,724,344, forward strand.
CCTCCAGGAGGCTCTCAGGTGACTGGCATTCCTTCCGCAGAGTGGTAACAAGATCTCCCTGCGCACCACGGCCCTGGAGAACACCTCCATCAAAGTGGGGCCCGCGCGCAAGAATGTGGCCAAGGGCCGCATGGCCCGCAGAAGCAAGCGCAGCCGCCGGCGGGAGACCCAGGACCGGTGAGCAGGGTGGCCGTGGGACCCCAGCCCCCAGTGCGCTTAGTCTCCTCACCATCACCATGCCCGTCCTGTCCTCAGGCGGAAGTCTTTGATTAAGAGGATCTCCAAGCCGTCCTCTGTGCTTCATACCAGCCGCAGCTTTTCCTCTGGTCTCCAGCACTCCCTGTCCTCCAGCGAGAGCCTCCCTGGATCACCCACTCACAGCCTGTCCCCCAGCCCCACCACGTCCTGCCGCAGCCCTGCGTCCGACGTCCCCACAGGTGGGTGGGCTTTCAGCCACAGCGGATGGAGTGGCGGCCTGGTAGTAGCCCGTGCCCTTCAGCACTTAAAGAGACAAGGTAGAAAGATGAAAAGAGTTCAGGCCAGCCTGGCCCCGCTTCCTGGAGCTCTAGGAATAGGAGCGTATGAGCATATATGTGATAAGAACCGATAGGGCGCCGGGGCCTGTGCTGGAGCGGAGTGCATAGCTTAGTGGCCTTATGTTGAGCATCCCCAGCATCTAAGGGCCAGATACAGATCTGGGGTAGGGTCAGGCTACGCAAAGAGGACGCAGAGATGGTTTCTGGAAGGGTAAATGAGGCTGGGCTTTGATGGATGGGATTGGCTCTTGCCAGTGTGCCAGTCTAACCCCACCTCCAGGAGGGGCACACTGACCTATTCCTGTTGCCCACAGACACAGCGTCCCCACCCAGTGTGTCCCCAAGCTCCAGCAGCCCCGCCTCTCCAGCCACTGGCCACACCCGCCCCAGCTCACTGCATGGCCTAGCCGCCAAGCTTGGGCCACCCCGTCACAAGAGCGGCCGACGCAAGTCCACCAGCAGCATTCCCCCATCCCCCTTGGCTTGCCCACCAGTGCCCACGCCCCCACCACGCTCGCCGTCGCCGCTGCCGGGGCACATCCCCACACCTGCGCGCTCCCCTAGGCTGCGCAGGGGCCAGTCGGCTGACAAGCTAGGCCTCGGCACCAGTGAGCGGCTGGATGGGGACGGGGCCCGGCGAGGCCGAGGCGCCGAGGCTGAGCTGGTTGTCATGAGGAGGCTGCATCTGTCCGAGCGCCGGGACTCCTTCAAGAAGCAAGAGGCTGTGCAGGAGGTCAGCTTCGACGAGGAGCCGCCCCGAGCCGTGCCGAAGATCGCTGTGCAGGGTGCCGAGGCCGTGCACGGGAACCCAGGGCCAGCTGTGAAAGACTGACCGACATGCCGGGCTGCAGTTCCTCAAGGAGCTGTCATTTCCAGTCTCACCTGGATAGGGTGCCGCCATCAGGCTGGGACACTTGGCTGGAGGGTGCCCACCCCCAGGAAGGGCTGGGGTGGGGTTGCCAGTGACTTGTAAATAGCAAGCCCTCCGACTAATTTATTACTTTTTATAAGCAATAGCCAGGCTGGCTGCCCTGGTGGAGGAGGCTCTGTCTTGGCCTTGCCCCTGGGGTCCAGGCTGCAAACCTTGTTCTCTGGGCCAAGGTGAAGCAAAGTGCAACTTCTGTGTTACCTAGTTTGTCTCCTGTCCCTTCCAAGTGTGTGTTTGTGGTGTGTGTGTATGTGTGTGTGTGTGTGTGTCTCCTGTCCCAACCCAAGACCCACTGCAGGCCCCCAAAGTTGGCCAACAGGATCTGGAAGCTGGGCGCGCTGATGCTTGTGATCCCAGAACTGGGGAGGCTGAGGCAAGAGAATGGAGCTCAGGGGCAAATTGTGCTCTGAACAGCTGTCCTCTGCATGCTTCAGCTTAGGGGAAGTGTGGGAAAGAGGGGACTTGAAGGAGGGGTGCCCACACATCCTGCAGGAAGTAACTGACAAGCCTGAGGACCCCATCAAGGTTCGAGAGGTGTCCACTACAGAGCTGGGGCTTCTCTGGCACACATGATGGCTGTGTCTGAATCCCTAGCACCACGAAGCCAGTGTCTGTGTGCACAGAGCCCCACAGGCCCAGCACAGTGAGCTGGGACCCTGTGTGCTCTCCCTTGAGTGCCAGCTGTGCGGAGTGACCCTGGAGGGTATCCTTCCCATTCTGTCTTGTGCTGCTATGCTGACGAGACTAACCCCAGTGACTTGCGCATTTGCTGTGCACTGAGCACTCCTGGATTCCTGCCAGCTTCTGTGTGATTCAAGCAGCTGAGGTCCCAGAGTGGCCCAAGACAGGCTCTGCAGGGGCCTACTGTGAGCATGGTCGTGGGAGAGCCCAGTTGTCCCCGCAATGCAATGCGACCCAGCAGGCATCTACTGTGTTGCCAGTGATGCAGCTCTGCCCTATCCACATGGGGATTTCCAGGCACTCAAACCCACTCTGCACCTTCCCTGCCTCCCAGCCAGCACTGCCTGCTGGAAGAGAGACCAAGGCTGTGCATGACTAGCCCTCCACCCATCCTGGAGCTGGCATCAAATAAAAGCCCATGATGACATCAAATCCTGGTGTGTTCCTTTGTGAGAGACTGAGAAGGTGGGGGATAGACCACTGTTGGCTCAGTATCATCTGAGGTGGGTTTTGTTAATCCAACCCAGGCTGCATTCCAGGTAGACAGCAGGCTGGGATCCAGATCAGATGATGGCGCAGAATATTATCTCTAAAAGTGTTTACAGGCATCACAGTGTGCGCCTGTAATCCTAGCACGGGGGTAGCTGAGGCAGGTGGGTCGTGAGTTCAATCCCACCAGGCTCATAACAAGACCCTGTCTCAAAAATAGATCTGAAAAGATGACTTGAGAATTCAGAGCACTGGCTGCTCTTCCAGAGGACCCAGGTTCAATTCCAGGTACCTACATGGCGGCTTACAGATACCAGGTACTCCCGTGGTGCACAGACATACATGCAAGGAAAACAGTTACACACAAAAATAAATTAAAAAAACGAAAAAGCTGGGCATGGTAGCACTTGCCTTTAATGCCACCGTGGTCAATGCAGGAAGACCCTGTCTCAAAAAAAAGGTAAAACTGAATGCTTCAACTAGTCTGTTTCTATATTGTCCCTTAAAGGATACTTAATGTGTATGTGCACCACTTGCCTGCAAGTCCCAGAGACACCAGTAGAAGCGCGCAGACTCTCCCCCGCCTCACAACCGCCCTTAGCCAGGACCCCAACTGCCACAGTCTGGCTACTTCCGGAAACACTGGACTTCGGCACTCAGCCGGAGACGCTTCGGCTGTTTCCGGACGCCCAGAGTCGCCATGGGAACGCGTCCGCCGTCCGTTCCTTCCCCAGGCGGCTTCTCCGCCGAGTTAGCGGCCGCCTAACTCGTTCGGTGGAATGGACGCGCTCCGGCGGCCTCCCGAAGCTGCCGGAAGCGTCCGGGCGTCAACGCCCAAGGCCGTGTTTGAAGCCGGCTCTTTGCAGACACGCTCCGCGGCCGCGCAGGTTCACAGCTTCGTAAAAAAAAAAAAAAAACTCGTGGGGCACGTTCGGCCATTTCCGGAATGGCTCAGGTATCTCAGAATCCCGCCGAGTCCTGCCAAGCCCAGCTTCGGAGGGAACGCGCTTCCGAGCACGCCCTCGCCTGCCTCCCTGCTAGCCCCGGAGCCCCGGGAGCGCGCTCTCGAGTCGGCTGCGTTCGGCTGTTTCCGGCCACCCTCGACTATCTCGTAGCGCACAGCGGCCGACCATTCCCGCGGGAGTACTCGGCTTTTCCGGAAGCGTACCCGCGTGCCTCGGCATTCGGGCTCCGTGTCGTCCGGGGAGCGGGGGCGGGACCGCCCTCCCGACCCGAGTGCGCTCGGCTATTTCCGCCTGGGGGCGGGCCAGGCGGCTTGGAGCCGCGGCGACGGCGGCTGACGCAGGGATCCCGCGGCTGCGGCGACAGCGGCGGCAGTGGTGGTGGCGACGACGGCCGCAACTGGGTGAGTCGAAGGCGGCAGCGGGGATATGAGGAGCTTGGGGTCTGCGCGGAACCCGGCTCCGAGCCGAGCGCGGGCTGGTGCAGCCCGCAGTCGGAGACGGGGTCTCCAAGGCCGGGAGGTCCCCTCCCGCCCTGGGGCGGGGAGCTTCTGGGCACGACCCCAGGTCTGGCCACTTCCGGCGTCCGGGGACGGGGTGTTCGGGGTGCACGAGGGTCTAGACGCTCGTGTGTGTAAGCAGGCGGACTATGCGTGCACCTGGGCCCCACCTTTTGCATGGGAGGGGGTTCCGAGCCCCCCCCCAGCATGTGCAGACGCGGGGGCGGGCGGACGGGCGGCCTTCTTAGGAGAGGCCTTTCTGACCATCAGTTTCCCTACCTGTAACATGCAGGCCACAAGAGGCCAGATAGTGTCACGCTGAGTACCCGTGGCATGAAGCCCTGTACCCCGCAAGTCACCTGCCTCTTGTCCCCAGATCTGGGGATGAAGCCCAGACCCTCCCCTAAGTGCCTATTGGATGTCTCCTTTCTGAAAACCACTATGCATTTTAGGCAGGCGACTTCTACCATCAGGCCTTTGCAGGGACCAGTCTGTCTGTGCACTGTCCCCATGCAAGGACCTGTCATCTTCAGTCCCTCGGGAGGATCTACAGAGGACTGAACCGAAGGCTGGAATGGGGACCCAGGCTAGGACAGCTGGGGAGCCTGGCTACCCTGCAACCTGCCTTGGTGGTGTCCAGCTCTTGTCCCCATCCTACTGTGGCACTAAAGTGCCCATGGTTGCTCGCATCACCAGAGAGCCCTAGACTAAGGCAAGCCGGGAACACCCCTGCACCCTCTGTATCTGTCTGCCCTCTGCAAGGGAGCAAGGCCTCTTTTTCCCATGCCGCAGCTCTTGCAAGGCCATGTCCCTTTTGCCCAGCTGGCTCAACCTCTTCTTGGGGTCCCTCATTGGTCCCCCAGGACACCATTCTTGCCCCTGAGTCTATTTGGCCATGTGGTCACTGCCTTTGTTTCTGCTTGATCTTGAACCTGGTGCATCTGTGCTTGGCTTCTTCTTTATCACTGGAGTTCTCCAGAGAGGTCTGAACTTGAGCTTCCTTATCCCTAGTGGGGACAGTGAAGCATTCAGCTCCAGCATCCCTGAAGGAAGGCTCTGAGTGTGCTCTCCACTGTGTGGAGACCAGCTCCAAGGTCACTGGGGGATTTCAGCCTGGCTCACTCTGCCTTGTCCATGTCCTCTAGGCTGGCATCCCTGGCTGAGCATGGTAGCAGCCTGTAGTCTGGGTCTCCTCATCTGGTGTCAGGCATTTCCTGAAGAGCCAGCCAGCTTGGACATCCCCAGCCCAGCTCATGACGGAGTGATCCACCTATCCAAGCCCAGCCATCTGATGGGGGATACCAGCTGAATGATTTGAGAAAACACCAGTGACATCCTCCCACAGGTGACTGAATGGTGGACTCTGACAAGTGGCTTTTGGTAATGGCCAGCTAGGCATGCGCGGCCTCTGAGGTCGCCTGTGACTTCGGAAGTAGAGAGCTGCAAGCCTACCACAAGGCCTGCCCCAACCCATGGGGCCGCTGGAGCCCCAGGGAGCCACGTGACTGTCCAGACTCCCCCAGGCCCAGCCATGGCAGGTGCTGAGGGCTTCCAGTACAGGGCTGTGTACCCATTCCGCCGGGAGCGGCCTGAGGACCTGGAACTGCTCCCTGGAGACCTCCTGGTGGTGAGCCGGGGGGCCCTGCAGGCTCTAGGCGTGGTAGACGGAGGGGAACGCTGCCCACACAATGTGGGCTGGATGCCGGGCTTCAACGAGCGCACCCGGCAGCGAGGGGACTTCCCGGGAACCTACGTGGAGTTCCTAGGACCCGTGGCCCTGGCTCGACCAGGCCCTCGCCCACGAGGCCCCCGTCCTGTGCCTGCCAGGCCCGTGGATGGGCCCTCTGAGTCAGGTGAGCAGACAGACGTCTGAGAAAGGAGCCTGTGTCCTCAGACCTTCAGTCTGGTCTCGATCTCTCCTCTCTCTGGGAAATTGGTGAACTGTTGGGAAGGCCATGAGATTATTTCTGGAGTGCTTGTGTTGGGACACTGCTGTCAGTGAGCTCACCCCTAGAGACAGGTCCTGGCCAGGCTTCTTGTTCAGGAAGTGAGAATGTGTCACCCTGTGAGGAGCTGAGGGTGGAGCCCTCCAGGCAGTGTGTGCAGCTAGTGCAAAGGCCCTGAGGCACGTTCAGAAAGCAGCTAGCAGGGCTTGAAGCGTGGAACGTGGGAAGCTTGCAGAGACCTCCTGCAAGCAGCAGCCAGTGCTCTCTGAGCTGCTAGCCATGTTCTTAGAGAAGGGGGATGCGTGGCCTTGGCGTACAGCAGAGTGGGAGGTGAGCACCCCACAAGCCTGTTGAAGACACTCAGGCAGCCATGTGGTGGCACATGCCAGTAATCCTAGCATTGGGAAGGCTGAGGCAGGAGGATCATGGAGAGTTCCAGGGCTACGTGGCGAGAACCTGTGTACAGAGTACACAGTGCAGGCCGGAGCCCCTCACTCGGGGTGGATCTGCAGTGCAGCTGAGGCCTGGGAGGTTGGCTCAGGCCATGAAGCATCTGGCGTCCCCAGAGCCCAGGCCTGGCCCTGAGAGCCGCAGGGCCCCAGCCCATCCGGGCTCACAGCCAGAGCCTGTGGCTGCCCCAGTAACAGCCGCCTCCCTCCCTAGCCTGGCCAAGGTCCAGCCGCCTCACATGCCCCACCTCCTCCTCAAACATTCAGGGCTGCCTTCTGCGGCCTCAGTTTCCCTTTAGCAAAGGGCCTGAAGACCCACCTGGAAGCGCTCAGCCAACTCAGTCAACACTCCCTGGATCTCTTACGGGGGTGAGGGCCACTCCGGTGTGACCTCCCCGTTAGGCACTGGGGTCCCTGGCTGTTAGGCCCTCCCTCCCCGGTAGGCAGGGCGCTGCCCACCTCCTCTCCCCTCCTGCAGGTCTGGGGGGGTTTGTTTCTTTTTATTTTCCATACAGCTGGGCCAGCTCCACTCCGAGAGGCCCCGCAGGCCCTGGCTTGCCTCTGTTGCCTGCCAGGGCGTCCCTGCCCAGGGCCAGAGCCAACCCAGATGGTAGGGGCAGGCAGAGCCTTGCTGAGGCAGACACCTGTGCACAAAAGGCCCTGCAGGGGAACCAGGCCCTCCTGGGAGGGGCCTGGGCCTGGAGGCGGGTTTGGCTGGGGTGGGGGAGGGTATGGAGTCAGGTGTGGGATGCCTGCCATCCCAAGACTGCAGAGGCCTGGGCCCGAGAACTGCTGCAGGAGTCCAGCCAGGGCTGCATACTAGGACTCTGCTTCAGAGCCAAACAAAAGAACATGAGACTGGGTGTCCTAGACCCTTAAGCCTAGCACTCTGGGAAGCATGGGCAGGAAGGTCTTTGTGAGTTCTGGGCCAGCCTGATCTATATATTGTGACCTTGTCTCAAAGGTAAAAGCTAAAATGAAGACACTGTTACCTGGCTCTTCCCTTTGAAGTTTAAAGCCCAGAGAGGGCAAGCGTGCTCACAGGGTTGCGCAGCCCGCCACATTACCTCGAAAGCTGTTGAGTTTCAGTGGCTGTCACAGTCACTGCAAAGCCACATGGGTGCAACTGCATAGGTTTCAGAGGCTAGGCGTTTGGAGTGGTAGAGCGGGCTGCTCTGTATTCTCTGCTGGTTCCAGCCTAATGCAGGAGCTGTCTCTAGGGCCAGCTCTCTTGGTTTTGGAGGCAGGTCCTGCATAGCCCAGACTGACCTGGCCCTGGCCGTCCTCCTGCTTTCCACACCTGAGTGCAGGAAGGAGAGATGTCCACTCCCACACCCTGCACTCAACTCTTGTTGATGTGTCATGTTGTCACCGGTTTCTGGTCTTGTAGATTCCTTGTGGTAAACTTCAGAGATGATTTCCACTAACCCAGCCCTCCCTGCAGCCCCAGGTTCCCAAGCTGGGCGGCTGTGCTGAGTCCAGCAGGCCTAGAGGGCATGGGGCTCATGTCCTGACCCCTCCTTCTAGGCCTCACACTGGCAGACCTGGCCGAGCAGTTCTCCCCACCTGACCCTGCTCCCCCCATTTTGGTGAAGCTGGTAGAAGCCATTGAGCAAGCAGGTGAGGTCTGGCCTGACTGTGGTCCTAGCATTCTGCTTGTTTGGGGGTGGGGTTCATGTCCACCCAGGGCCCTCCTGGTCTCTTCGTGGGAGGAGCCTGAGCCGGGAAGCTGTGGGTTTCCTTGTTCCCAGTGGGGAGGTGTCCTGGGCCCCATGTGCCTTACATTGGTCAGTCACGGGGGTACTCTTCCCCCAGGGCTGGACAGTGAATGCTACTGTAAGCTGGAGCTGCCCCCCCCTCGGACAGGTCAGGGAGTCCTGTTTTCTCTGGTGATGGGAGGGGTGGGCACATCATTCAGGGTGGACTGTGACGCCTCGCCTTCACCTCCAGACTGGTCCCTGAGTGACGTGGAGCAGTGGGACCGCACCACCTTATACGATGCTGTTAAGGGCTTCCTGCTGGCGTTGCCTACAGCTGTGGTGACCCCTGAGGCTGCGACAGAGGCATACCGGGCACTGCGGGGTAAAGCCTGGCAGGAGCAGGGTGGGCAGAGGACTGGGGAGTGGATGGCTGCGTGGTCACTGGCCTGGCTGACCGGCCCTGGCCGCCTCTCTGCCTGCAGAGGCTGCGGGTCCAGTGGGGCCCGTGCTGGAGCCCCCGACGCTGCCGCTGCACCAGGCGCTCACGCTGCGGTTCCTGCTGCAGCACCTGGGCCGAGTGGCCCGCAGAGCACCTGCGCCAGCCGCAGCTGTCCGCGCCCTGGCCAGTGTCTTCGGGCCTCTGCTGTTGCGCACACCTCCACCAGGGGTCGATGCTGATGGGTGAGTGGGGGGGCTGAGACAGTGGGGTTGTGTGGACGTGGTCATCTTGGTGGACTGGGGCCTGGGAATGATGGAAGAGGAAAAGTAGTTTGGGGGGTGGTGGGCCACGTGAGACCAAAAACCTTGGGGTCTTTAGGTGGGCGGGGCCAGGGAGAGTCTCTTGGTACCAAGAAAGCACTGGTGCTGAGCCAAAGGGAGAAGGGCAGGGTGTGGCTCTGTGTCGGCGTGGCTCTTTCTGTGGGGTGGAGCCCTGTTGGGGGTGAGGGGTAAGTACCAGGGCTCCTGAGGGGGCCAGGGCCTAGAGGAAGGGTCTACAAGCAGAGGAAGAAGTCAAGCCTGCAGATCCCGCCCAGGTTTCTCACGGTGAGAGCGTGTGGAAGACCTTTTGCACATGCCTTGCCACACCTGTCTGCCCACACTGCCAACTGCTGCCCTCTGCACCTGCTGTCAGATTTCACGCGCGCGGGGTGGGCGAGTGATGCGGCTGTCACTCCCGAGCTGGACCCTTCCACTTGCCCCTAGGAGTGAGGCTGTGCGGGACTTGCCCCTGCTGCTCCTGGAGAGGCTGGTGCAGGAACATGTGGACGAGCAGGATGCTGCGCCCCCAGGTGACAGTCCTCGCCCATCACTGGCTCTCCTTGGCGGGCGGGTCGCAGCCTGTGTCCCGTTCAGTTGCAGCAGCAGTAGCACTTGGTGCTTTTCTGTCCCCAGCACTGCCACCAAAGCCATCCAAGGCCAAGCCGACGCCCACAGCCGTGGCCAATGGAGGGAGCCCACCTTCACTTCAGGACGCAGAGTGGTACTGGGGGGACATCTCCAGGTAGGTCTGCTGCCGCGGAAGGTGGGCTTCGTGGGGGGGGCACTCAGGAGTGACTCTATGCCTGTGTCCCCAGGGAAGAGGTGAATGAGCGGCTCCGGGACACCCCTGACGGCACCTTCTTGGTCCGAGATGCATCCAGCAAGATCCAGGGAGAGTACACGCTCACTCTCAGGTAGGACGGCCTAGATGGTGGGGCACATAGGCTGGGGCTCTGCCCACGACGCTGACCCTACTCTCACACACAGGAAAGGCGGGAACAACAAGCTGATCAAAGTCTTCCACCGGGACGGCCACTATGGCTTCTCAGAGCCCCTCACCTTCTGCTCCGTGGTAGAACTCATCTCCCACTACCGCCACGAGTCACTGGCCCAATACAACGCCAAGCTGGACACGCGCCTCCTCTACCCTGTGTCCAAGTACCAGCAGGTGCGTTCTGCACATGGTCCAGAATGGCCTTTGGGCGGGGGCTGGGTTTGGGAGGGAAACCACTGATGGTGTTTCCTGGTTCCAGGACCAGGTGGTGAAGGAGGACAGTGTGGAGGCCGTGGGCGCCCAGCTCAAGGTCTACCACCAGCAGTACCAGGACAAGAGCCGCGAGTACGACCAGCTGTATGAGGAGTACACGCGGACCTCCCAGGTACCTGGTCTCTGCTCAGAGGACTGAGATGCAGAGCAGTGGATAAGCCAGCCTCACCTGTCCCCACTCCTGCACTCAGGGCTGGACACCATTCCCTCTCAGTGCTGCTCAGAGATGCAGGTTTTGGGGTTCACAGAAAAGGATGTGAAGGAAGGGTGAGTTTGGAGAGGGGTTTTAGGCTGAGGCGGAGTTGATTGGGTGCAGCCAGCCCGCACAAGAATGTTGCCTCAGTGGGGAAGCCAGAGCAGGTCCCTGCTGCTGCTGCTGAGGGGCTTTAGAAAGTTCCGGGACTCGCTGAGCTCCACATCCTCCCCAGGAGCTCCAGATGAAGCGCACAGCCATAGAGGCCTTCAACGAGACCATCAAGATCTTCGAGGAACAGGGCCAGACACAGGAAAAGTGTAGCAAGGAGTATTTGGAGCGCTTCCGGCGAGAGGGCAATGAGAAGGAGATGCAGAGGTGCGTGGCACAGGGCAAGAGGGAAAGGAAAGCAGCAGGGCTTCCACCAAGGAGGTCTGTGATGTGTGGAAACAGGCTTTGGAGGGTGCACAGGAGTTCACCATGACCCTGCCTTAGGATCCTGCTGAACTCTGAGAGGCTCAAGTCTCGAATTGCGGAGATCCATGAGAGCCGCACGAAGCTGGAGCAGGACCTGCGGGCACAGGCCTCAGACAACCGTGAGATCGACAAGCGCATGAACAGCCTCAAGCCCGACCTCATGCAGCTGCGTAAGATCCGGGACCAGTACCTTGTGTGAGTACTTCTGTGCTCCCGCTGCTTCCCACCAGGGGGCGCCCTCGTGCACCCCTGCAGTGCTGGAAAGGCCCCTTCTGGCCGCCGGAGATACTGCACCCACAGGAATTGGTGGGAGGCGGGGGCTTGCCTCAGTAGCCCCTGCATGCGCTCATCTACCTTTCCCCTGTTAGGTGGCTCACCCAGAAAGGTGCCCGACAGAGGAAGATCAACGAGTGGCTGGGAATCAAGAACGAGACTGAGGAGTGAGTGGCTCGCTGCAAGGGGCAAGGAAGACTTGAAGGGGTGGGGGCGCTTGCATTGGGACGTGGAGGATGAGTGAGAGCCAGGCAGTGGCACCTGTGAATGACCAGGGCCCCGCCCTGCCACTCCCCGCAGCCAGTATTCCCTGATGGAGGATGAGGACGCCCTCCCCCACCACGAGGAGCGCACGTGGTACGTCGGCAAGATCAACCGCACCCAGGCAGAGGAGATGCTGAGCGGCAAGCGGGACGGGACCTTCCTCATCCGGGAGAGCAGCCAGCGGGGCTGTTACGCGTGCTCCGTGGTGTGAGTGCTGGGCTGGGTTTGGGTCATTCCTGAGCGAGGTTGAGCACCCACTGTGTGCTGGGCCCTGGCGAGGCTGCTAGGCGTGGCCTTCCTCTGAGCTGCCCTCTCGGCCACACAGGGTGGACGGCGACACGAAGCACTGCGTCATCTACCGCACGGCCACTGGCTTCGGCTTTGCGGAGCCCTACAACCTCTACGGGTCGCTGAAGGAGCTGGTGCTGCACTACCAGCACGCGTCCCTGGTGCAGCACAACGACGCGCTCACCGTCACCCTCGCGCACCCTGTGCGCGCCCCTGGGCCCGGCCCGCCACCTGCAGCCCGCTGAGCAGCCCCCGACTCCCCACCTCCCTGTCCGTGCCCATCTCCGAATCCCCTTCCCTGGTGAACACTCGCAGGAGGCCAAACCTCCCTCTGTGCCTGCCATGTTTACAGAGGCTGCAGGGCCACCAGCCCGGGCGCCCAGTCCTTTAAGCCATAGCCCCCGGGTCAGGAAGGAACTGCACTGGGTGGTTTCCAGGAACTCTGGCCTACACACTCGGGGCCGGGCGGGACCCGCCCCGCGGACCCCAACTTCCCCACTTAAGGTCGAAGTGAAACCAGCCACAGGGGTTACCTCCCAGCTGCCAAGAAGCCCCCTCCCCCTCCGGAAGGCAGAATTGGAACTCTGGCCCCTGCCCAGGCCCTGCAGTGTTCTCCCAACTGTGCAATCACCTGCTCTTTGGGACAAGGGCCCTGAGTATGTCCCTGACCCTGGACCCCACACCTGCCCAGGGCTAATGGGCACCAGGTTTTGTACGGTACGTTTATTGATACAAACATGGAACATTGTACATGTCAGCTTTGTGCCTGTCTGCTGAGTGTCTTTGGGACCAATGGTGTGACCGGCCACTCTGGCGTAGCTCAGGCCTCCCCTGTACCCAGGACCCACCAACAGCCCCTCTCTGGCTGCCCAGCCAGGCTGCTCTTAAATCACACCCACACGATCCCCAACTTCCTCATCGGGAAGAGCGGTGTCAACAACTCATGCCGCCCAGACGGGTGTCTCATATCCCTAGTCTCCCTGAGCAGCGAGGCGAGGCCATGCTCTGGCCCTGTGCGCCCTCTGACAGGCCCCCAGGGCCCGTGCTCATTAGCAGAACTTAACAGCCTAATGGTCCTGCGTTGGGGTGGAAACAGATCAAGGCTGGCACCCAGGAGTACTCGAAGCATGCCTCCGATCCGCACCGGACTATGAATGTCCTGTCAGTAGTCCTCCCAGAGCCCAGGACTGAGCTGGTCTCTGACCCAGTTCCTCTGCAGGTTTCGGGGGCCTCATGGTCCCGGCGATTGCCCGGGCAGCATCCTGTGTGACCTAAGAAAAAGGCCAGCTAGTGAGAGTACAGCATGGGGTGCTGAGGCAGAAGACTCCGCAAGCTTGTTAGCTGGAGAAAGACTCAAGTTAACAGTGCTGGGCCCTGGCTTAGGTGGAGTCTCCATTCAGCCCTCGGGGTTCTGGAAGACCAAGCCTTGGTTAGAACAGATGCCCGCAGCTGTTCTGTCCCTTGAGGTATGGAACTTAGAATCACCATCCTGTAGGCGGCCAGGGTCTGCCCGCCAGAGCTTCAGTTACCAGGCGGGCTGGAGTTCTTCCTGCTGCAGCTGCTCTCTGGCCTGACATTGCCCTTGGGTACCCGTGTTCAGTTTTCACCCAGTCTAATCACGGATGACCCTTTCCTGGAAGCTTTAGCCGCACACTGTCACTTGTGTCCCATTTTGTAGCCCGGGAAACTGCAGCAGATGGAAAGAGACTGGGTGCTGAAGTCCAGGCGCATCCCGCCCTCCCTCGGCGAGCGGCTCCCCAATGTCAGGGTCCTGCCCCGACTCAGTTGCTGTGGAAAGTGACCCTGGCCAAGCTGGCCTCTGAGCTGTGGTCTAGCCCGAATCAGCGGAGTTGGGGGGACGTGTCTGGCAGGGCTGGCTTGCCCTGGCCTGGGGTGGTGGGGACAGAGTTAGTAATGAGGGTGTTGGTCCCCCACCTCCGATGAGCTAGCGGGAGGAACAGGACTGGGCCTCCGGTCTTCAAAGTCCTCCCCCACCCCCCAGTCCCTGGTCCAAAAGCCTCACGTGACGGGACAGGCGGAGGGCGGGAGGCTGGACAGGGCCCTGTGGCCTTGTAATCTGGGGGCCCAACACCTGGCTCGGGTGGGGCCTGCAAGAAAGGAAGCCCAAGGTTGGAGGGAGCCTGGGAAGGGCGTGGTCTCGGGGGGCGGGGCCTCAGCTTGCTTAAAGTCTCCCGCCGCCAAGGCCAGGACAGCCATTCCGCCAGCCTTTTCCTCCACGGCCATGCCCCGGTCTCCGCTCCTGCCATTCCTGCCCCTTCTGCTGCTGGTGCTTCCACTTGAGATCCCCAGAGCAGCCAAAGCGTCCCCACTGCAAGCATCCTCCGAGGGCTCAGCCACCTGCAAGGTAGGGATCACGACGCGTAGGCGCCTAGGGTCAGGGGCCGCCAGTCCATCAGCGCAGGCGACATCTTAGCTCCGTGGGGCTCGCTTCGGCGGCACATATCCTAAACTTGGAACGATACAGAGAAGGTTAGCACTCCGTGAACTCACTCGGGGAACTCCAAGCTTCCCAGGGAACGCTGTCACGCCCAGGGTCGCTTCCCCCGATCCAGCCCCTGGGCACTGGGCACCTTGTCCACATAATTTCGTTTCCCCCATCGCAGGTCTAACAGACACAGCCGTCCCCTGCCCGCCTCGCCTGAGCAAAATTTATCAACCACCTGTGGTATAGGTCTGAGCCAAGAGCTGAGGGCTGGAGAGGAGGCGGTACGGTGGCTTCAGCTCAAGACTTGTTGAGCCACTGGCTCGTTTCCACCCTCGCGCAATTCTTGTCGCTTATTGTGTGGGTTCCAGCTGAAGAAGGGAGGGCTGCTGTGCTTCTGCCGGAGAGCAAACACATGCCCCGCACGCCGAGCGCCTTGCTCAGACTCGGGCACGCCCTTCTCGGGAACGGAAGTCTCTGCGTGCTTTAGGCACCCATGTGTCTAGTCAGACCCGGGGAAGTTTCCCTGGGTCCTTGGAGAGAAAAAAAATAAAGAGTCAAGAAGGTGGAAGGCATTGGCACGAAATTACAAAAAAAAAAAAAAAAAAAGGCATGCATTTGGCTTCAGGGTATGCACCTCCAGACGGGGTTAAGGGCAGCAAGTATGCATAGCTTTATCTTTTTCTTTCTTTCTTTCTTGTAGCTTTGGTTTTCTGTTTTGTTTTTTGGGGGGGAATCAGGGTCTCACTGTGTAGCCACGACTGTCCTGGAACTCGCTTTTGTAGACGAAGCAGGCCTCGAACTCCTGCCTCTGCCTCCTGAGTGCTAGAAATATCTATGCCATCGTGCTTCCTGAATGTGGTCAGGGATGTACATCCCCTGAACGCCTACTGTTTGAGAGCCTGCCAGGTTCCGTTTTACAGATAAACTGTGATTGCGGAACACTATCTAGACTCCAGAAAGCCACAGAGGGCCCGGGGCGTGGTCAGAAAGACAGCTCAGGAGCATGCGCAGAGAAACCCCTGGGTCTGCTTCCCAGGGCTACGATGCTGAACCACCTAAGCGGCCAGCGTGGGGCCCTCTGCGGGGCGACCGCGCTCAGCAGATCTTGAGGTAACCGGTCCCACCTCACCCGACGCCTGTCTTCTCTTCAGGCCCACAGCCCGTGCCTGTTCGGGCGGCGCCCGTTGCCCTCTGCACCTCCAGTCAATGTCAGCCTCTATTACGAGTCCCTGTGTGGAGCCTGTCGCTACTTCCTGGTCCGAGATCTGTTTCCGACCTGGCTGATGGTTATGGAAATCGTCAATGTCACCCTGGTGCCCTATGGGAACGCACAGGTGCTTGGGAGGCAGGGAAACTGAGGCAGGAGGCCGTCGGGAACGGGATGCCTTGTCACCTATGCTCACGACGACCGATTGGTGCCTCACAGGAGAGGAACGTCAGCGGCACCTGGGAGTTCACGTGCCAACACGGGGAGCTGGAGTGTAGACTGAACAAAGTGGAGGTGAGCTGGAGTGCGGGCCGGCTGGCGGGGGTGCAGGGCGGGCACCCCTCCTGACAGCCCCCGCCGGCCTCTCCAGGCCTGCCTGCTGGACAAGCTAGAAAAGGAGGTGGCTTTCGTAACCATCGTCTGTATGGAGGAGATGGAGGACATGGAGAAGAAACTGGGACCGGTGAGCAGTGGCTTGAGACTGAGCAGCAGTGGCTCCGCCCCGAGCCACGCCCCAGCCGCTCGCTGGGAGGTTTGAGGCAGGGGCTCCACCCTAAGCCACGCCCCAGCCCCTCCCTCGGCCATTTCTAGGCGAGGAAGACACTATGCCAGGGCCCTGACCCTGGAGCTTCCACCTCTGTGCGGGAAAACCGCAGGTCTGTGAGCAGAACCTGGGGTCTTCAGTGTATGTGGACACGGAACACTGCTGACAGGAGATAAGCCAAGCTGCTCTGCTTCCCAGGGCACCGTGGGAAATAAGTCCCAAAGGGGTGATTCACGGCTCTCCAGTTGCACCCACGGCTTTGCAGACATGAGGCCTCCAGCCTTCCAGAGCTGTGGGGCACTCCAGACTCTGCTGCATGGGTGGGCTGGAGAGTAAAGGAGGCTGAGCACGGAGGAGACACCAGGGAAGGGGCAGGGTGTTGCCAGCACAGCCGGGAGCATGTGCGAGGGCGCAGAGGCTGCAGGCCCGGCGCTACAGGGAGGCGAGCGCACCCTTCAGCCTCAGCTTCGGGAACCTCCACCCTGGCGCAGCGAGCGCCCGCCCACCGGGAGGGGAGAGGCTTGTGTGGGGGCTGATGGAGAGCAGGGGGCTGAGCAATGCCGCCCTCCCCGCTCACAGTGCCTGCAGCTGTACGCTCCAGAGGTGTCACCAGAGAGCGTCCTGGAGTGTGCCGCCGGGGAGCGGGGCACACAGCTCATGCACGCAAACGCGCAGCTCACCGATGCCCTGCAGCCGCCCCATCAGTATGTGCCCTGGGTCCTGGTCAATGAGGTAAGAACACCCCAGCCCACCGCCTGGGCCCCAGTCAAAAGCTGCGCGTCGTGGCACATTCCCCAGCAGGAAGTGTTTGACAACACCTGCTGCTCCTGCAGAGGTTCAGGGTTCGATTCCAGCACCCACTTGGTGACTCACAGCCAGTACTCCAGTTCTGGGGCTCCACGCCCTCTTCTGGCATACACATGGTGCACCCTACTCATGAACTAAGATAAACAAATCTAAAAATAACATTTTAATTAGAAAAGACTCCAAAGACAAAAAGAAAGCAAAACAACAAAGCCAGCCGATTGAGCTCTTAACTCACACAGCAGTCCTTGTACCCTGAGGCTCCCTGTCAGGGCGAGGGAGCAGCTGCCCGTCCAGGCTCAGTCCACGCGGGGCTGTGCTGAACCGCTTCTCCTGTGGTTTGCAGAAACCTTTGAAGGACACCAGCCAGCTCCTGAGCTCTGTCTGTCAGCTGTACGAGGTAAACTGGGCACGAATCATGGTTCAGCAGGGGTGTTGGGGGGCGGTCTGTGAGTGGGGCCACCGCTCTTAGCCTTTTACCCCATCCCCCAGGGAGTGGAGAAGCCAGACATCTGCTCCTCTGTGGCCGACCCCCCGAGGGAAGTCTGCTATAAGTGAAAGTCCTTGCCCCAGGAAAAACAAGAGCCCCGCTGCTCAGCCTCTTCAAATGGAGCCTTCAAGAGATGCCTTCCATCCACGAAAAACCTGTGTACACCCCACAAAACCCAGACTCAAACGCCTTCCTCATGATCAAGAATCTTGCCTTGTTTTCCAATGGTGCTAAATTTAAGTTCACTGGATAAATCATCTAGATTGCTGTAATTTACTTTTCCTGGAGTTTGATTTCTGTTTTGTATTTAATGTGGAGCTAGAGTCCGGGGCTCTGCGCAAGCTCAACACGCGCCCGGGACCCTGGAATTCAGGCCTTGTCTGAAGAGCCAGCCAGTGCCGGTCTCTGTGACTTATGTTTTTATCGTGTGACAAATCAGAGGGAAGAGCCCGTGCTGGCTCACCTGTGTGGACACTCCGGCAGGAGCCGGAAGTCAACATGGAACGCACAGTCGAGGGGCAGGCCGGTGGGTTCTGCGCTGGGTCGGCGGCTGTGCGCCGCTGCCCGGCCACACCGCCAGCTCAAGCCCGCAGCGGCGGGCACGAGCCCTTCGGGGGTTGAGTATCAGATGTTTGCAGTCCACGACAGCAGCCAAACCGCAGCTCTGGAGGGGCGGTCAATATTTACGGCTGGGGCAGCAGGCCGGCTGGACCGGGCGGCTCAGCACACCAGGCGCCGGCCATGAGGGCCGGGGGTGGGTGTGCGGGTTGAGGGTCTGCAGAGGGCGCACATTTCAGGACCGGGTTCTGAAGGGTGAGTAGGCGTTCCGTCCCCGGACCTACAGAAACCGGGGCGGGACAGCGGGCCGCGCTCCCTGCAGGCCAGGGCGGGGATCGGGAGCCCAGGCCGCGCACCTGAGCGCGGGGAGGCCTCGGCAGACAAGGGGAGGCGGATGTTTGCTTGTGCGGCGACGCGAAGTTGCTGTGAGCGGCCCCGGCGCACGCGCTCAGGCCCAACCGGGCAGCGCGGGCTAGGCCGGCGCCCCGGAGCGGCCCCCGGGAGGTCACGCCAAGGTCGAGCAGCCGCGCGGACGCCCCTGGCCCCGCCCGCTCCCACCAGGCCCTCTGGGTCTCCGGCTCAGAGGATTGGCAGGCGCGCCCCGGGGCGGGGCACCGCGGGAGACCGCGAGACTCGGGCGCGCTTGCCATTGGTCTGCTGAGAACAAAAACAGGGCGGGCGATTGGTCCCTGCCCGCGAGAGGCGGGGCTCCGCGGCTTCCGATTGGTCGGTGCCGAGCAGGGCGGTCCCGCGGCGCGGCCTGTGACTGGCCCGCGCGGGGGGCGCCGTTCCGGGGCACAGGCGGCCGCGGCTTGCTAGCGTCCCCGCGGGCGGCGATGGTTCCGGGCGGCTGGCACTGGGCTCGGAAGGCGCTGGCCGCGGGCCGGCCGCTGTTCCAGGGCCGCGCGCTGCTCGTCACCAACACGCTGGGCTGCGGCACGCTCATGGCCGCGGGCGACGGCGCGCGACAGGCCTGGGAGGTGCGTGCGCGGCCGGAACAGCGGTTCAGCGCGCGGCGCTCAGGTGAGCGGGCGAGACGGCCCCGCCGGCCACCCCGGGGGGCGCCCACCGCGGGGACGCCCGCTTGAGGGACCGGGGGGCGCCCACCGCGGGGACGCCCGCTTGAGGGACCGGGGGGCGCCCACCGCGGGGACGCCCGCTTGAGGGACCCGGGGGGACCCGCTCTGAGGGACCCGGGGACACCCGCTCTGAGGGACCCGGGGGGACCCGCTTGAGGGACCGGGGACACCCGCTCTGAGGGACCCGGGGACACCCGCTTGAGGGACCGGGGGGACCCGCTCTGAGGGACCCGGGGGGACCCGCTCTGAGGGACCCGGGGACGCCCGCTCTGAGGGACCCGGGGGGACCCGCTCTGAGGGACCCGGGGGGACCCGCTCTGAGGGACCCGGGGGGACCTGCTCTGAGGGACCCGGGGGGACCCGCTTGAGGGACCGGGGGCGCCCCCCACCCCATCCCCGGGCTCCGCCTGACTCTCGCCATCCGCAGCCAGCATGTTCGCTGTGGGCTGCAGCATGGGCCCCTTCCTGCACTTCTGGTACCTGTGGCTGGACCGCGTCCTGCCCGCCTCGGGCCTGCGGAGCCTGCCCAGCGTGATGAAGAAGGTCCTGGTGGACCAGACAGTGGCATCTCCGGTGCTGGGCGTTTGGTACTTTCTGGGTAAGGAACGGCCGGGACTTGGGCCTTCGGAGCCCGGATTGTGCTCAGGAATTCTGCCAGGGTCTTTTCCTTTCTTCTCTTTTCTTGTTCAAAACAGGGTCTCGCTATGTAGCCCAGGCTGGCCTCAGAGATCCTCCTGCCTCTGCCTCCCAACTGCTGGGACTAAATTAAAGGTGTGAGCTGTCAACGCCCAGCGGGGCGTTTCATTATTTCTGGCTTGGCTTTGTTTTGTTCCGGAGATGTCATATACCTCCGAGCCCAGGCTGCCCTGAGTTTGCTACCAACTGGGCAAGAGCCCAGTTCCACGCCTACCATTCTGAGACAGCCTTACAATGTAGCTCCAGCCCGAACATCTCTATGTAGACCAGGCTGGCTGTGCCTGCCTTTGCCTTCCCAGGGCTGGGATTGATGCTGGCCACCTCGCCTGACTTTCTAAAATCTCCTGACTGAAAGCCTGGGATAGAAAGGGTTTAATTCAGCTACAGCTATGGAGAATCAAGGCAGGGATTTCACACAGCTAGTAACAGAACAGCATGAGAGAGAGCTGCACGCGTGCTCATTTGCACTCAGCCTTGCCCCTGTCCAGGACCCTGGATCTCCCTCTCCTCAGTTAGTTAGACCTATATAAGAATGTCACAGGCTGACTCGTTCGTATGCAGCCCCCAAGACTCAGGGCATCCAGGCTGAGTTAAGGTGACAATTGGAGATGACTGTTAACGCAGGGAAGGTCTGACTGTGTAACGGTGGCTAGCAGAGACTGTGGCAATCCTGCCTCGGCCCCCATGGGCTGAGATTACAACCATATTTCGTTTCTATGTTCCCCTTTGGAGGGAATCCCTACAATAGGGACAGACCCTTAAGGAACCTGTGGGAAAAGTCAGAGTGCCAAGGACAGTGCCTGAGAAGCTTGAGGTAGCCTGGGTGCGAGACTGCAGTCAGCCCAGGCGTGAAGTAGGCCCTGCAGGAAGCTGAACCCTGAGGGATATAGGTGGGTGGGACTGAGGCTGGATTGAGGGGCGAGATGGTCCCTGAGGTTCCGGAAGGAACATGGATGGGCTGCTGACCTAAAGCATACGCATACGTGTTTTCATGAGTAGCTCGGGTCCCCTGACCCGCCCTAGCGCTGTGCCTGGACGCTGTCACGCAGCCGACATCCACCTCCCCGCCCCACCTCTGCCTTGCAACCACCTCAGCTCCCTCACTTCTTGGTCTTCTTCTCAGGCCTTGGCAGTCTGGAGGGCCAGACGCTGGAGGAGAGCTGGCAGGAGCTGAGGACCAAGTTCTGGGACTTCTACAAGGTGGGCGTGCCCACGCGGGTCCTCACGCTGTGGCCCCGCCTAGCCCTTAGCCCCGCCCCTCTGGCGGCCCCGCCCTCACGGTGGCCCCTCCTTCTCACAGGCTGACTGGTGCGTGTGGCCAGCTGCCCAGCTGGTGAATTTCCTCTTCATCCCTTCACATTTCCGAGTCACCTACATCAATGGGCTGACGCTGGGCTGGGACACGTACCTGTCCTACCTCAAGTACTGGGTGAGCTCAGCCCCCGGGGAGGAGGGCTGGGGACGGGCGCGGGCTCCGCCCTGGGCCTGTGCGACTGTCCCTTTGCTGCGCACAGGCCCCCGAGCCGCTTCCGACGCCAGGCTGCACGAGCTGAGCGGATGAGTAGGCTGTGGACATCCTTCCGTGCGGGTCCAAGTGTCTAAAACCCAGGCTGGCCCTGCCTGAGTCCACCTCGGAGACTCAGTTTCCCGATGTGAGACAGTGTCCACCTGGGATTTCGAGCTCTCCTGGACCGCCGAGGGCCAAGCGGCACCCCAGCCAAAGTCAAGGACGTGCCACATGGCCTTGGAATGAATGGGGTCTGCTTTGACTGAGCAGCAGTGTGGACGTTTCATTAAATTCTCTATCACAAGGACTGCCGTGTGGGGTGACTGCAGGGGCCGGCAAGGGTCAGCAAGGTCCGTTTGCTTTATTGAACCGTGTGTAGTGTTCAGAAGTTCTAGGGAAGTGGGGGCCACATTGACACTCGAACAGGTTGGGGGGTATCCCAAAGTAGTGAATATATCCCCACACCCCATCTGCCCCAAAGAGAAAGTGTGCAGCAGCAGGCCCAGGCCGGCGGGATGCCAGCCTGTTGATCCAGCGGTCCCCATGGCAGTCCCCAGCCTCAGAGCTGGCAGGGGCCACCATCTCCCAGTGGCCTCCCAGCCTGCTGCGGAGTGACATCCGGGCCCTTCCCAACTGACAGCTTGGATGGGGTGGTTTACAAAAACAAAAATGGGTTAGAAGGGAAGCGGTGACCACACAGCAGAGCGGGGGTGGGCATGTACAGGCGGCGCGTCAGGGCACATCAATAAATAAATAAATAGCTATGATAATAAATAGGCTGGCGGGGTGGGGGAGGTGCCCCTGGCGGGGGTCGGCGGGGCTCAGCAGGCGCAGTCCTGGTGAGGGGGCGCCTGCTGGTCGCTGAGCTGCGGGCCCTGCTTGGCGCCCGTGACCGCAGGGTCGGCGGTGTCCAGTGACTCGGACATCTTCTCACAGATCACGTCCACCAGGCGCTCGAAGGTCTGCTTGACGTTGATGTTGTCCTTGGCGCTGGCCTCGAAGAACTCGAAGCCTGTGTGGGGGAAGGGGCGGCCGCACCGCTGCGGGTCACTCCCTGCCGAGGCCCCCCTCCGCCGCCCGCCGGCTCGGCCCCGCTAGAGGGCGCTCGCGCTCCGCCGACAGGGCTGCGGGCTCGGCTCTTCTCCACCCTGAGGGGCTGGCTGCACCTCCCTCCTTCCCACAGCAGGCAGGTGGTGCCGCTCCAGCTTTCTCTGCCAGTTCAGAGACCTCTGATGAGGGCCGCAGTCCGAGTACTCACCCAGGTGGTCAGCCAGCTGCCGGCCACGCTCTGACGACACCACTCGCTCATCCTCCATATCACACTTGTTTCCCACCAGGAGCACCTGGGCATTGTCCCATGAGTAAGTTTTGATCTGAGTCGACCTGCAGGAGACAGCAAGCGGCTGAGGAGGAAATTGGAGGGCCCAGCCCTCTCCTCAGGTCCGGTGTCTAGCCCTTGAACCCTCTTTCTTCAGGCCTCCACATCCTCCTGCCTCAGGCTCGCAAGCTGGGGTGGTGTCCGTGTCCACTACACTGAGTGTGGGACCTGAGTAATTAGTTGGTCCTGCAGCCAGAATCCAGGCGCTCACCATAGGCAGGTGCTTGCCAGGGGCTACGTACGATCTCACACAAGTGAGCTCTGGGACCACAGACCTGACCTACCAGTGCCTGGGTGGACAGAACATTTAAATGCTAAGATAGAGGGCTGTTTCTTCCACGGCCCCAAGCCTTGGACACAGCCCATCTAGTCTGTCCCACCCAACTCCTGTTCTTTGTGTTTGGCTGTGCTGGAGATGAGGTCAAGGCTTTGTCTGAGCCCGGTTGGCATTCTCCCAGCTGAGCTAGGAGGACTCCCCCCACTGAGCCCCGGGATCTGAGACCCTCTCATTCTCTCTGGTGGCTGCTCACCAGTCCTGCACTGCATTGAAGGACTCCTCGTTGGTGATGTCATACATTAGGATGAAGCCCATGGCGCCCCGGTAATAGGCTGTAGTGATGGTGCGGTACCGCTCTTGCCCTGCTGTGTCCTGGGGAAAGTCAGGGTGGTCAGGAGCTCGTGGCTGCCCTCTGAGGAAGTGTGCTCATGGGCTGTCCCAGCAGCCCCTACGAAGCTCAGGGACAGAGGGTCAGGAAAAGCCATCTGGGCAGTCACTGCAAAATTCTTCCCTCCACACACACATGCTGGGCACTGCCTAAATGCCCTGTGCCACATTCTATGCCAGAAGTGGGGACTCACAGGACTATCAAGAAAACAGGACTCATGGTGGGTGATGGTGGCACACACCTTTAGTACCCACAGAGGCAGGCCTCTGCAGGATCTTGGTGTTCGAGCCCAGCCTGGTCTACATAGAAAGATCCAGTCTCAAACACCCCTCCCCCCTAAAAAAGTCAAAATACTCAAAATTAACCCTTGATGGGAAGCCTGTCGTCCTGGCAAGGGGAGGTGGAAGCGAGGAGTTTGGGCACCCCTGCCACCAGCTTCCTTTTCCCGCTGGCCTTGAGGACAGCAGGGTGCCTGAGCCTCACCCTTACACAACAGGTGCCGGAACACTCCCCTCTGGCCCCACAAACCCATATCTGCAGCTTGATCCTCTTGTCGTTGCGGTAGATAGTTTTGACCTTGAAGTCTATGCCTACGGTGCTGACGAAGGCTGGTGTGAAGGAGTCGTCTGCGTAGCGGAAGAGGAAGGAGGTTTTACCCACGCTGCTGTTCCCAATGATCAGGATCTTGAACATGTAGTCGAAGTTCTGGTCGGAGGACTCCTTCTGCCCGTAGCGCGAGTCTGTGGCTGAGGCCATCTGTGGAGGCAGGCACAGAGGGCCTGAGGGGCGCAGCAGGACCACACAGGATGGGCAGGTGGGGAGCACCCTGGTTCCCCCAGCACCCCAATGTCACATGGGCCCCCCAGCACAGACAGGGCTGTGACCTTGACAGGCCCAAGGTTTCAAGGAGGCTGTGAAGGGGACACCCCTGAAGCACCCTGGCAAGCCAGATCCCCTTGCATCCTGAAGGAATGAGGCCAACCCCACCTTCCCATCAGTCTTCATTAACCTAGAAATCCACGAGGGAGCATGAGCACGCGAAGATCCCCAGTTCTCCCTTATCCTTATTCCTCTCCTGGAAGAACTTGGGCCCCGACACAGCCGTGTCACGTGACAAACACAGGTTCACAAGCACAAAATCCCTCGTGAGCGCGCACATGTGCATACACCGAAGCATCCAGGGCAGGCAGACCCAAACCCCCTGCCCTGGATGCAAGAGAGTGGGACTAGCTGGAGAAACACGCAAACAAACATGCGTGGTGTGTGCAAGCCCATGCGAACGCACAGCTCCCCGCACCCACGCACGACTGCACCGGCCAGTGTCCGCGTGTGCACCTGGCCATCGCCCAGGACACACCAAGCATGAGCACGGTTCCACCTGCGCCTGAGCGCATACTCGAATTCGGACCCACGGCACGCGCACCATGCACGCACAAGGTTCCACGAGCGTGCACGGGGCGCGTCCTGAGGTCACGCGAGCCGAGCCAAGCCCGGCGGGCGCGCACACGCGTGTTCACCCACGAGCACGAGCACGCACAAGCCTCCCGCAAGCCAGGCCTTCCCCTCCCCCCTTGTCGCAGAGCCCGGGCCCTGGGAGCCGGGTTAATGGTGAAGGGTGTGGGGTGCGGGACGCGGAACGTCAAAAGCGAACCCCACAACCACTACACCTTGGTCGCCCTCCCCCACCCCCGCGCCTGTCAGTCAAGCGGGCTCCGCGCTGCGCGGCCCTGGGCTGCGCGCACCTTGCGGGTTCCGAGCTGAGACGGCGCTGGCGGCGGCGACCCTGGCGACGGCGCTGGCGACCGGGCCCCGGGAGCGGCTGCGGGGCTGCAGGCGGCGGCGGAGGCTCGGGCCCCTGCAGTCCTCGCTGACGTCCTGCAAATCTGGGGGCGGGACCTTCTATGCAAACGAGGCTGTGACGGTAGAGGGCGGGGCCGCACTGCAGCCGCGGAGCCCCACTGGCCCGCGTCGGCCCGGAGGGCGGGGCCTGGAGAGGCACGGGTTTTGGAGCCCGGGGAAGCGTGAAGGTTTCATTGGCTGGGGCTCTCGAGTGACAGCTCCTACATCCAATTAGCACTCGCACGCGCGCTCCGCGGCCCGGGGGGCTGCCAGGTGTTTGAAGCGGGGAGAGGCTGAGGCCAGGCACCAGCCCCTGCTCGGGACTTGCAGGAGAAATTACTAGCCCTGGTCTAGGAACGTGCCGTACCGTTCCGGACGGCAGCCAGGAGCTTAGGTTTTAGGAAAGGGTCTCATGGAGCAGGCTGGCCTCGAATTTATCAGAGGCTGATCTTGAACTGCTGACTCTCCCGCCTGCACCTCACAAGTGCTGGGATGGCAGGCTCACACCTCGCTTACTGTGTCTTAGGGCTCAAAAGAACCATTAATGGAAAAACAGTGTTTTTGTTTGGTTTTGGTTTGTTTTTTGAGAAAGGGTTTTTCTGTGTGGCCTTGGCTGTCCTAGGCTTGCTTTGTAGACCAGGCTGGCCTCGAACTCACAGAGATCTGCCTGCCTCTGCCTCTGCCTCCCAGAGTGCTAGGATTACAGACATGCGCCACTGCGCCGGGGGGAAAAAAAAGTTTTTAATCCCAGCACTTGGAAGGCAGATAGAGGCAGACCTTTTTGAATTCAAAGCCAGCCTGGTCTACATAGAGAGTTCCAGGACAGCCAGGGCTACACAATCAAACCTTGTCTTAAAAACAAACAAATACAGGAGGAGGAGTTAAAAACACACACACACAGGGCGCAAGGGGACATAGGCAGAGCTGTGGAGGACCGGCCCTATACTCAGGTTTCCGCCGTTGTAGTAAGATTAGGGTCAAGAGAGCACTACCAAGCAAGGAGTACTGTCAGATCTCTTTCACCTTCATACTTGACATGTTAAGGAGTCATCCTTGCCTACAAAATGAGTTCCCGGCCAACCTGAGCTATCTAAGACCCTCTCCAAATTAAAAGCAACAACAAAATAAAAAAAAAAAAAAAAGCAACTGGACTAAGGAGGCTGGAGACCTCTGGGCTGTGGGCACGTACACACACATACTCGAGGCAGAACACTCATAAACACACAAAGAACTAAATCAGCCGGTGGTGGCTAAGCTTTTGATCCCAGCACTCAGGAGGCAAATGCAGGCAGATCTCTGAGCTTGAGGCCAGCCTGTTCTACAGAGAAACCCTCTTCTGAAAAAACCGAAAGAGAGAGAAAGAACTCTCTTTTTTTAATGTGTTGAGAATATATATTATCTAGGTTTGTTGGGGAAATTGCATAGCAACACAAAGCCCTGGATTCGAACCCGGCCTCCTGCCTGCCCACACCGGCAAGAGGAGGAGAGGAGGGGGAACAGAAGTACAGAAGTACAAGCACATCTCCAGTTACCGGGTGTCTTGACACCAGCTTGATCCACATAAAACCGTGTCTCAAAGAAATAAGGGGAAAGAAAGGATGGGGCAAGTCGCCAAAGGACCCCTTGCTTCCTGTTCACTTAAGACTCAGAAGTGTCCGGACCCCTAAGCCTTCCAAAACTGCAGTGAAAGACCCGAGAGGCAGAGAAGGTTTGAGAACAGACACCGCACGCCCTTCACAGTGTGGACACTGGGGCCCAAGCGACCCTGTGTCTCTGGAAGCTGGGTGCAGAAATGCAGACTTCCGGGGCCACGGTGCAGCAAGACGCACTCCTGCAAATCTGCCAGCCAAGTGGGACTCCCAGGCTGTCCTTTGTCCCTCCCGGTAAGCCCCTGGAGGGTCCCTGCCACCTCCAACCCCGCAAGAAGCAGTGCTGGGGAAGCGGCCTGGCCTGGTTTATAGACCGCCTCACCAGCTGCGGAGGCGAGGAGGGACCAGAATAACTTGTCGCCTGGATGCTCCGCCGCCCCCGCCAGAAGCCTGCGAGCTGGCGCCCATTCCCAGACGCCAGCAAAGCCTGTTTTCCCCTCCCCCGCCCGCACCAGGGAGCGCGCACGGGATGGGAGTGCAGAGAAGAACGTCTTATGTCACCAGCGCCTGCCTGGCCCACTCTGAGGCTACAGTGGAACCCGGGCTTAAGGGCAGGGAGCGCAGGAGAAGCCTGGTGCGCCCCTAACTTGGGCTCTATTTATGCCCAAGGGATATGGTCAGACAAGGAATCATCTGCCTCCACCGCTGGGCTGTGGCCCTGTGAGTACAGTGCTTAGAGCTCAGTTGGTGGCAAGAGGCACAATCAGCCAGCCATCTGAGCACTTCTTGGAAGGCTGAGGCAAGAATGTCAGCTCATCATCATCCTGGACCACAAAGTGAGACTCGGTCTCATAATGTAAATACATGTGTAACACAGCCAGGCGTGGAAACCTTTAATCCCAGTAGCACATGGAGATCTCGGAGTTCGAAGCCATCCTTGAACACAGTGAGGACAGCCAGGGCCACACAGAGACTGTCTCAAAAAAACTAAATGTGTGTTAAGGGCCTAGGAAAATGAACACACAAACAGAAGAACAGGAACAGAGGGAAACAGCGTGAGTATCTGTCACATCTTTTTGAAGTCATTATCATTTCTTTGGTGGGATATGGGTGTCAGAGGAGAAACTGGAAAGTCAGTCTTTCCTTCTACCACAGGAGTCCTAGGCTTAGCAACAAGCCTTGCCTTGCTGAGCCATCTTGCTGGCCCAATAGTTTTCTTTATAAATGTGTGTGACTTCCACAGTTTCCCACAGTGAACACATCCGTGTGTTTAACAGGAAATTTCTGAGAGCCACCACTTAAAACATCTGCAGGGAAGAAGGAAATGTTCCAGCGCGGGACCCCAGATGGCTTTTCGTGGCTCCAGGAGGAATAACTGGAATCATAATATTTACAGAGGAAGTCACCTGCCACCCTGGGCCTCCGGCTCTTTGGAGGCTCTGGTGCGAGGCAGGGTTACAGGCCCAGAGCGAGCAGGGAAGGGGAGGGACCAGCCCTAGGATGCGCGCCTGTCACCTCAGCCAAGCACTTGGAAGGTGAAAGCAAGAAAAATCACTTCAGCATCATCCCGGCTGCACAGAAAACTCCACTTCAGGGGTGAGACCCTGAGACCTTGTCTCAAAAAGAGAGGAACAAACAATGGCCAGGGAAGCAGGCACATGGCCTGGCAGCACAGAGAGCCAGTGCCCACTCTGTGCAGAAGCTGTGAGAAAGCACAAGAGGTGGCTCAGGTCTCAGTTTCCCCACAAGTGAATGAGGTTGACAAGGTTTATTCTTCTTTTGCCATGCTAGAAGTGGAACTCAAGGCTTTGCACATGTGGCCAGAGCCACACTCCCAGGCCTTCATCGGAGGATTGTAGGGAAGGGCGCCATCCCAGCCCCGTCCCTAGCCCCTGTTTCTTATTTATTTATTTATTATTTGGATTTTTTAGACAGGGTTTTTGTGTAGCTCTGACTGTCCTGGAACTTGCTCTGTAGACCAGGCTGGCCTTGAACTCAGAGATCCTCCTGCTTCTGCCTTCCGTGTGCTGGGACCATGCCTGGCCCTCTTTCCTTTTCATCTCTGTCTGTGCTGCCTAGCCTGGCCCAACCTGTGACCCCACTCCCCTCCCCATGAGTCTGGGACACCCGGGTGAGTGCACCTTGGCCCTCCAGCACGCTGGTTTGAGAAGTGGTGTCTTGTCAGGGTTTTACTGCAGAACTACCTGGTACCGCCTATCTCTAGGTAAACACAGTGGTCCCTGACCAGCAGTGTTTAGTAAAGCGTGTGGGCAGCCCATGGGGATACTGAGACCTGCAGGGGTCTTCTAGGAGGCCACTGGCGTCTCTGCAGAAGAATCTTATACAGCCTCTGAGGTCACAAGACACCAAACTTCAGCAGCAGGTAATCTGTCTGCATCCCACAGAGGGGACCCCCTCTGGGCCTCAGGACAAGCCCTTTGAAGGCAGGATATAGAGTGTGGTAGGCCCTGGGGCTGGGGTCACTGTGCTCACAGAACCTGTGGGAATCCGGCTTTCATCTTAGCACCAAAAAGAAACCAACCACACAAAAACAGGAAGAGCCCCACAGGCAGGCAGAAGGAGGTGCTAATCCAGCCACGCCCCCCATCCCCGCCCCATTCCAACCAAGCCTGTGGGTCAGAGTGGACCCTAAGACTTATCTCAGCTGTCCACTTAGACTGGTAGAAAGAGAAGTCACCAGCGTCCCCAGGTGCCCAGAGGGCCTATGACTTCACAGTCCATGCCAGGACAGGGCACACGCTGGGCTCTGGGCTAGCCTTGGAGGACAGGAGTTAAGTGCTGGCTGTTTCTGAGGACTCCCTGTTGAGTGCCGAGCGCCGCCTTTCCTCCTGTTCCTTCTCCTCCTGGTCCTCCTCTTCCAGCTCAAATTGGAAGCTGTCCGGCCCGCGGTGTGTGCAGGGCTGCAGGGGATCCTCCTCTAGTACCACTCCCCGCTGTCTGTCTTCCAAGGTGTCCAGCAGCTCCTGGGTGTCGGGATGCACCAGGTCAGCCCACGTCTCCCACAGTGGGTGGGCGGTGTAGCCGATGAATCCCACCTTAGGGTGCAGCGGAGGGCAAGCGAGTCCCAGCGAAGCCTAGAAGCAGCCAGTGTCACACTGGCTACGTGCCGTCCTCTGCCCAGAAATGTCTCAATTCCTGTTCAGACCGTCTCGGAAAAAACTCATCCCGGCCTAACAATCAGGAGCTGGAGACAGGCTGGTCCGACCGAAGCAAGTTCTAGGCCAGCCAGGGTGACAAAATGAGACCTTCTGCAAAACAAGAAATCAAAAATCTGCCCTGCCCGACTGTGGTGGCGCACGCCTTTCAGCCCAGCACTTGGGCAGCAGAGGCAGGCTGCTCTCTGAGTATGAGGCCAGCCTGGTCTACACAGTCAGTTCCAGGGCAGCCTGAACTCTTGTCTCAAAACCCAAACAAAACAGGAAAACCCGGAAAACGAAAAGAGAAAGAAAATTAAGGCCCCATGCCGCGGTGGCCACAGGCCCGCCCCAGCCCCGTCGGCAGCACCTGGGATTTCTGCCCCCAGGCCGTGTGCTTGTCGCACACGGGGCTGCTGTCCGGGCCCGACTCGAGCTGGCCCAGCCCGAAGAACTCCGCCATGATGTGCTCAGTCCACGGGCGGTAGAGGCAGGGGCTTGGCGGGGTTGCTGAGGTCCGAGCAGTGCACCAGGCTCTGGAGGACCTGCCGGCGCGGTGGGTTCAGGAGGCTGCACCCCTACTCCTGGCCCTGAGCCCTGTGTGGTAGGGAGCCGCTGAGGCAGGGGGATGATCGCTTCCCGGACAGCCCAGGCCACAGAGGGGGACTGTGCCCCAGGAAGCTGAAGCTGGACGCTGGGGCTGAGCCACCGCGCTCCTGGACGCAGTCGGGGTAGTCCAGCAGCAGGACGCCGAGCTCGTCACCTTCTTGGTCTCCACCATGGTCTTGAGGTCGGCCAGGAGGCTCATGTGCTTGGACATGTCTGTGGCCAGCACCTGCGGGACAGCAAGTCGCCGCCCCAGGCTGCGCGCCGGGGAGGGTCGAGGCGGGGTCCCCTCACTCATGGGTGTTGATGAGCAACTGGCTGGAGACCCCGGCGTGGTCCACATCGTGGATCGCGCAGGCAAATATGGCCGCCAGCACCTCCAGGGCCGTGAACACCGCCTGGGCGAGGCCGGGGTGTCGGGGCGAGGTATGCGCCGGCACCCCGCGGGCGCGCGCAGGCTGCTGGGGAGGGCCGGGGCGGCGGCGCGCAGGCGGCTGGGGCGGGCCGCGGGTGCGCGCGGGCTGCGGGGCGGGCCGCGGGTGCGCGCGGGCTGCGGGGCGGGCCGCTGGTGCGGTAGGGAGCCTCCAGCGTCAGCGGGAACCTCCGCAGCGCGTCGGCGGGGATCGGGGCGCAGCGAGCAGCTCCCGTTCCTGGCGCCCCGCAGGCCCGGCTCAGGCCCTCAGGGCTCCAGCTCCCCTCAGCCCACTCCCCCCGCACCCCTGTTCACCTCCAGCGCCCTGTCCTCCAGGAGGCCGGGGCGCTGCCGCAAGCCCGCGTCCGCCCCCCACACGGGCCAGGGACCTGCTAGGACAGAACACCCCAAACAAAGGCGGGGGGCTTCTGGAGGATGCTGACTAGGACGGCTGTGAGGGGCCGGTTCCGGCTCAGCTCGGCCACTTTGAACACGTCGAGTTCCCGTTTGTTGGTGTCTTCAAGCTCCTACGGGTGACAGCGGCGGCGTGTCACTCGAGCCCACTGGCCCCAAGTACAGGCTGGGAAACGGAGGCCCTTGTCCGCGCACCCACCTTAGCCGGCTGCCCCTCCTGGTCTGCTTGGACCCCGAGGCGTGGCACGGCGGCTGTGGGGACGCTGGCGGGCCGGGTCCCGCAGCCCGGTGACCTGGGCCATGGGCGGAGCGTCCTCCCTGGGCGGCCCGGGAAGCTCCACCTCGGCCTGCTGGGCTGCAGGGGCCGGTCGCTCGGACTCTACCTGTCTGGTGTGCCACGGGTCCCCTTCCGCCATCCGCAGGCTTTGCTGTGTGACGGGGCACACATGTTCCCCGGGTTTTAATTGGCAAACTCCTACTGGTGCTTCAAAACCTTACGTGTCATGTCCTCTCCTCCCGAAGTGTCCCTGTCATCCCTCTACTCCAGCCCGTGCAGGGTGAGACCTCGGTCTCTCCACGGAGGGGCTGCAACGGCGTCTGCAGGTCTAACCTACGACCCCGGGCGGTTTCCGGGGTGCTCACCCAGGAAGGTCCAGGAAATATACTCGGACACCTGGTTTCCTGAGCGGCCGCTTTCCGACAGGTGGTCAACTCGCGATTGAGCATGCGCCTGAACTGGATGAGCAGGGAGGAGGGCGCGGGGCTTCACCTGTTGGAGGCCATCCCGCCCACCGAGCGCCGCGTCTGCAGCGCCTCAGCTCCTCCAGCGTGTCCCGCGCCAGCGGCAGCCCAGGGCCCCTGGAGTGCGACTCCAGACAGGCCCGTGGCCCTCCCTAGTCAGTGACGGGGGCAGGAGGAGGGGAACTGTGGACGCAGAGGTGGGTTTGGAGGTACCGCTGGTTTACAGCCCCAGGGCGGGATGGGAGGGCTCCCACAGATGCCCTCGGGGCGGGGGTGGGGTGGGTGCATGCCTGCGGGGGCGCCGGGCTGGCTGCTGCCCGGAGGAACGCCCATCTGGAGGGTCCTCACCTTACCCCGCCTCCTCCTCCCCCATCTCCCCAACACCCTCCCGTACCCGACCTCCCCCTACCTACCCACGCACCCCCCGCTGTCAGCCCCGCCCCGTACCTGGCGGCGCTGCCCGGGCCACCTGTAAGGGCGGCCACGTTGCTGCGGACGGTCCTGAGACTGGCCAGGACCTGTGGCAAGGGCGGTGCTCAGCTGTAGGAGGAGGCCCAGCTACCCCGCGTGCTCAGGGCCCGAGGGAGGCGGGGTACACCCGCCTGGGCGAAGGGCGTGACAATCATGGACGGGGCGTCACTAAGGGCATCTGCTGGCTTCGGCAAGCCCTCCCCTCAGGCCTGCCCCGGCCCTTCTGGTTCTGGCTCTCCCTGAGCAAGCCACACACAGCCTCTCCCACCAATCCCCCACGTTATCCACATCTAAAACGGGGAAACTGAGTCCTAAGGACAGTAGGGGTCTTAGCACAGTCAGGACAGAAATAATTGTTTCCCTTTTCATCACAGAAACTAGGGAGCTTGAATAAAAGTATTGCCTCAGTTGCTACTAAGTGGCCTTAGTGTTCCGATATTGCACATTAACAAAGTAATGCTCCGGGAAACTCCTGCTTCAACTCCAAACCCCACTAAAGGAGGAAGGGCCTCACAGGTCGCTGGCCGCCGGGGAGGTCCGGGACACAGCCTTGGGTGACTGTGGTCGCTGTCCGAGCGGCACAGGAAGGACTCGCGCCGCTGGCCGCGCTGGGCAGGGGCCTGGAGGGCGCGGCCGAGACCTGGCCCAGAGGAGGGTCCAGGCCAAAGCTGAAGGCAGGCACAGAGGCAACGTCAGAGCAGAGTCTGGCTGGCTGTCTGTCCGTCGGATTGTCCTCGGAGCCTGCCCCCTCCCGCGTGTGCCGCTGGATCGTGGGCAGCTGGCCGAGGCCAGCGAGGCAGCGGCAGCCGACCCCTTGACCGCGCCGGCCCTGCCCACTCCGGGGCCACGCCCCTGGGGCGGGTCTTCCCGCTGTGGGGCGGGTCTTCCCGCTGTGGGGCGGGGCCTCGGGGCTGGAGGGCCTGCGGAGAGCGGCTGGCTCACGGCTGACTCGGGCCCGGGGTCCAGCCCCCTCCCGGCTCCCAGCGCGTGCGCGCGCACATTCGCACAAGGAAATAAAGAGGTTTCTGAAAGGAGAAGGCGTGAGGGGCAGGCGGCGGGCGCGGCGGGAGGTGGCGACCTTGGGAGGGGAGGGGCCACTCTCGGCTTTGAGGCCCTCGCGGGCCGAGATTTGGGCGGGGTGACCTCGCTTTGATTTGTTTCCGAGGAGTCTTGGATGCGTTCGGGTGGGTTCGTGCTTTCTCGGGCCCCCCACACTCGGGTGAGCTCGGCTGCGCTCGTTCACTTCCGCCAGGTTCCCTCCCGGAACGCGCTGTTTTGTGACGTCACGCGGGGCGGGGCTTGTTTGCCTTTCAGTCCCAGGCCCAGCGCCGCCCTGGGGTGCTGGTGCTCTCCGGACACTCGCATCCCAAGGCCTTCGGGTGGCGGCCCCCTCCCCTGTCCCACCTGGGAACAACTGGAAAAACTGAGGCAGGGGCAACTGCCCGGTGCTGGGTTCGAATCGCGCCCTCGGGTACGGAGGGTTAAAAGCTGGTTCCTTGGGGTCGCGAACGCTACTTTCTTTCTGCGCTAAACTTAGCCGGGGTTGGCGGAGTCGGGCGGCCGTTCCCTGACGCGAACAGCACCGGGCAAGGTTTGTGTCCTGGCTGTGGGAACGACGCGTGGGCCAGACGGTAAACTGAGGCACCGAGCCTAAGCGAGACCTCGGACCTGCGTTCAGGTCCAAACGGCTGTGCCCTCCTTCCTCAGGCTGGCCTTGGCGGGGCGCACTCCCTTCACACCCTGGGGCCGCTCTTGGCTAATAGCTGTGGTCCTGAGGAGGCTGTCCAGAGCAGCACCGCCCTCCCAAGGATCACCCCGCCTCCCACCTGACCGTAACCGGCGTGGGACCTGGCTGTGGGGCCGCCGGCCTCTGGGGCTACACGCAGTCCCCACAAAATGATGCATGGGTGGTCACAGTGCGCCCATGCTCTGCCGTGACTCTGTAAACGCACAGCCCTTGGGATCCGAACCCTGAACGGAACCTGGACACTCCACCCCTGTCTCCGAAGCCCCCGTCTGACCCCGCAGCCCGAATCCCCAGGATCCAGAGGGTCCCGCGTGGCCGCCGAGAGATGGGACACGGGTGGGGAGCGCCCTGCCTCCGTGAGCCCTCGGCCAGCAGGGTCGGGACGAGCTGTGCAGGCTGCACGCTCAGGGACGTGCGGACAGCAGACTGGCCCGCCTCAGCGTGCGCGAGGCGGTGAGTGGAGGGGACAGACGCAGAGACAGACAGACGGTCACCACTGAGAGGCGCGCGGACGCCCGACCCCAGCGCGGCTGCCGCTGCTCCTGCCCCCAGCTCCCTGTCTCGGGCCCGATCCTCTCACCACAGCGGATGGACCACCGTGAAGGGGCGCTGCAGGTGGATGCTCTGGTTCACCAACAGCTTCCTGAGGAGCGCGAGGGACCCCCAGGGGAGCCACGCGCCTCGGGGCCCTGCATCGAGAGGCTGAGGCCAAACCAAAGAAGCAGGGACCTTTTAGGTGCTCCGGGGTAGCCCATAAGTATGCGGCTCCCACCCAAGCGCCTGGGGGAAACCGAGGCACAGCATACCCGGGATCTGTTTTATTTATATACTTATTTGCCTTTTTTTTTTTAAAGACAGGGTCTCAGGTAGCTCAAGTTGGCTTTGAGCTCTCTGTATCCCAGGCTGACTGCGAACTGCCTCAGCCTACTGAGTGCTGCAAAGTGTAGGCCACCAAGCCCTGGCTTAAGGGCTGGTGTGGGTGTCTGAGCTGTAAGTTGCCTCAGAGTGGTGTGGTCAGACACACCTGCCATTCTGTCGTTGTGGAGGCTAAGGCAGGAGGATTACCGCTAATTCAGGGGTACCTTGTCTCAAAAAGAGTCGTGTGGGAGATGGGAGAAGGATGTCCCCTCACAGGGAGAACCCCTAGGAACGGGGCTGCAGCACCCACAGTGATTCAGGCCCATTCCTGGGTGAGGATTTCTCAGGGTTGGACTCAGAATGACAAACTCTGTAGCTTTTTCCAGCTGCAGGAAACTGAGGCACTGTGCCAGTCACGGGTGGCAGCGCAGGTCCCAGGTCCCCGTGTGACGTTCCCCAAGCCCCATGTCTGGACCATCTCAATAGCGAGGCTATGTCTTCCCGGACAAACATCCCCCCGCAGAGCCTTCTGCCTGCCCTCCCAGGCTGCTCCACATGTCCGGGAAGGGGCCTGTGAGGCCTCCAGGAGTTACAGAATCTAAGCCAGTGCCGGCTGGAATGCTGGGGTGCACATTCCTAGTCAACAAAACTGACAAAAACTGAGGCTTAAGTAGGTCACAGGCAAAGGAAAGGCAGACTACGTGGTGGCCCGGAGCTGAGATGCACAGACAAGACAGGGCATCAGAAGACACACACCCTGCAGCGCAGTCCTTGCACTGTGTGTCCCTGGGAAAGCGACACCCTGATTTCTAGTCTCGGCCGTGGAGCAGGGATGGAGTAGAGCTAGAATGGAGTTGTGTCCATTGCTCACACAAGAACACAGAGGTTCAGAGGGCCACACAGGCCCCTCCCCGTGTGGGGAAGGCTCAGCTGTGAAGCCCCTACAATGTACTAGTTGCCAGCTTGATACCTGGTGGGAAAAGCCTCACAGAGCCCCAGATGAGAATGCCATCTGTGGCTGCGAGGCCCCACATCTAGCCTAAGTATAGTCATTCCCCGGGGAATGGAGGCTGCCAGGGCCTGCCCTAGGAGAGGGGACCCCAGCCAGGTCCAATTCCTGGCATCACTCCAGGCCTGAGAGAAGAGCACTATGACCCAGGGTCCCCAAAGACAAACTGGGTCCCAGGGTGATTCAGCGCCACCCTCAAAATCATGGAAAACAAAACCAGAGACAGCATGCTCTTGGTATAGTGCCAAAATGCTGACAGGAGCAGAGAGGTCAGGCTGTGTCTCCCCGACAAACAGCTATGAATCGCCGGGTGAGCTCACAGGATCCCAAGCCGGGGAACTCCAATGTCTGGGCCTCTTGCGTGTTAGCTAATTAGCCATACCTCTGCGGCCCCAGCAGCCAGCCTATCACTAACACTCTCTCAGCGGCTACCACTGCTTCATTCACACAGTCACATCTGTATTTCATTAATGGCTCCAACAGTCATTTTTTGTAGCTTATAATCTGGAGAAATGGTCACAGGGCCTGACTGAACATTCAAGGTCTGGCCCTCTTGAGCTACAGTCCTGATAGTAAAGGACCAAAATGAAGTGGGGGCTGCAGGCAGCCCTATCCTGACCTGCCTCTATATTGCTGTGTGACTTTGGGGAGTCCCCAGAAGTCTCTGGTGCTCTTGACAATCCAGTGCCTTCAGGTCCTTCTATTTGGATTCTTTCTCCTCTGTTATCAGGAGACAGGAAAACTGAACTCTGTTGAAATGACTCGCCCAGTCCTCAGGGAAGACCGGAGCACAGAGAGAGTGGAGTCTGCAGAGGTTAGCAGAGCGGGGCAGAACCGCCCCTCAGATTCCCCAAAGTGCCTCACTGCTCTCAGCCTGCCTCTGCGGGGTGCTCAGAGCCTCACCAGCTGTTCCAGGCTCCGGCGGCCCACAGGTCCGACCAGAACAGGGCCAGGCCCGCCTTGTTTGATCCTAACCCTCAGTGCCCCCTGACAGAGACCCTCCCAGCCCACCTGCCTGCCCTCCAGCTGCTCTGGCGCCTCTGAGACCCCTGTCCCCCTGCCGAGCACACCTGCCTGTCTGCCCAGCTGGGTTCACTTCGTGCTCCAGACCCAGCTTGTGGCTTCCAGCCTGACTCTCACCCTGGGACTCAGTCATGAACTTCCCAGGGCCAACTCCACCAGCCAACGTGTGAGCACCTCCTTGTAGGCTCTCAACCCACACCTGGTAAACAGTAGGTGCTTCATAAATGCTTTCTGAACAAGATATCC
Source organism: Pachyuromys duprasi (assembly GCA_028658305.1). Classification (NCBI taxonomy): domain Eukaryota; kingdom Metazoa; phylum Chordata; class Mammalia; order Rodentia; family Muridae; genus Pachyuromys; species Pachyuromys duprasi. Next base: position 64,761,540 of record CM053764.1, read on the forward strand.
TGATCTTCCTATACCATGCCACCCACAGCCTACTGTGAGGAGGCTCAAGCTAGGGAGCAGAACATCAGTCCCCCAGCCACCAGCTTGACTTCCTGGGGCAGACCTCCCCACCCCCATAGCCACTCAAAGCACACTCCAGCTTCTGAGCCACGTGGGGCCTCCCCTCCCACCACCAGAGAGGCCCAAAGGAAATATGTTTATTCTTTCTTGAAAATGGAAAATCATGAGTCACTGGCTGGGGCCAGCCCCGCTGGGTCACCTGGGAAGGCAGACCCAGTGTTCTGGGCTGAGGGCTGAGGCTCTCAAGGGTGCTAGAGGCGGTGGGTGGTCCACGGGGAACGGCGAGGCTGAGAGAAGGGACTGATGTGCTCCAGGTACCCTAGGCTGCTCTTCAGTGTGGGAGCTTGCTGTCTGAGACTGTTTCCAGACCCACCCAAGGCCTCCTGTGGCTCCTCTCGGGACAGGCCTCAGCTGGAGACTACACCCAGGAGACTGTCTTACCCGGGGAGGCTCTTCTGCCCTTATCCACTCCCACATGCACATTCTACGAGCAGAGGCCGTGAGCCCCGCTCCTTTTCTCAGATGGCTTCACCTGGCACAGGCTGGCCTCCAACTTGTTATGCAGCCACCGGTGGCCTTGAGCACCTGCTGCTCCTGCCTCGCTCCGAGTGCTGGGTGTGTGGCACCCAGGGCTGTGAGCATGGTCGGTGAACGCTCTACCAACCAGCCACAGCCTCCTTTTTTTTCTAGAATTTATTTTTATTTTATGTGCATTGGTGTTTCACCTGCAGGTATGTCTGTGTGAGAGTGCCAGATCCTGGAATTAAACAATTGTGAGCTGCCGTGGTTGCTGGGAATTGAACTCAGGCCCTCTGGAAGAGTAGTCAGCCCTCTTAACCACTGAGCCATCTCTCCAGCCCCATGTCCTCCTCTTTATAATTTTCTTTCTTTTCTTCAAGACAGGGTTTTTCTGCGTAGCCCTGCCTGTCCTGGAACTCACTTTGTGGACCAGGCTGGCTTCAAACTCAGAGACCCCCTGCCTCTGCCTCTGCCTCCTGAGTGCCTGGATCAAAGGTGTGCACCGCCGCTGTCCTGTATAATTTACTGCTAATACTTTTTAAGTTGGAGTTGTGGGGAGGGTAGCAGGTCGCCGGGAACTCACGTCCTCCAGAAGGCGCATTCTGGGCCCTCTCCCTGGCCTCCCCTTCCTCCTTTTTAAAAACAAGGTCTCCCTCTGTAGACCAGGCTGCCCTACAACTCTGTGTAGTCTAGGTTGGCCACCACTCACAGAGAGTCCCTGCCTCTGCCTCTGCCTCCAGAGTGCTGGGATTAAAGACCTGAGCCACAGTGCCTGACCTCTTTAAGTTCGAGAACTGACCTGGGCTTTGGTCGTCAAGGCTGGGGCAAGTGGCAGGCCATGGGTGCACTGCTTCCCAGCATCATGGCTGAGGGCCCAGTCCTTCCTTAGGCCACTTAGATGCTAGGAGGGATTTGCAGATGGAGTGAGAACTGAGACACAGATGACTACAGACCGGCACCAGCCTGGAGCCTGAGGCGGGACCCTGTTCAGACTGCGGCCTGCAGGTGCCTTACACACACGCCACCCACATCCATTGGCAACCATACGCCACCTACTACTAAGGCCTCTTCACCAAGACCCCTCCCCCAGAAAACCCAGTCCTCACAGATCATCACTTCCAGGCGGCCGGCCCAGCCCCCCTTCAGAGCCAGGACCCTCTGCTGCTCATCTCAGATCCCGACCACTGACCCCGCCTACCATGTCGCAACTCCTGAGAGGTCGTGACCCCTCTCCATCCGCTTTCCCACAGGCCTCTGCAGACCACGCCCACCTACGCCCCGCTCCTCCTCGTCCAGGCTGGCCTCCAGCTCCTAACTCACAGCGCTCCTCCGGGACTATAGGCGTGAGCCGCCGGCCCTGCCCACCCTACCTCTTTCATTTTTTAAATTTTTTATGTATATGAGTGCTCTGCATGTACCCCTGCACGCCAAAAGAGGGCACCGGATCTCACTGAACTCAGGACCTCGGGAACAGCAGACAGCGCTCTTAGCCACGGAGCCAGCTCTCCCACGTCCTACCTTCACGTGGCAGCTGCCTCGCTCACCCCAGACTCCACCCTCTCCACAGAAGCCTCACCCACCGCCTCCAGGCTGCGCTCACTTTCCTCAAGTAGCTAGTCTGCTTCCCTCACCTCGCGAACTCAGCCGTGTCTCACCGCTCCCGCCAGGCTCCGCCTTCTCAGCCAGGCCCCGCCCCAGGCTCCGCCTTCTCAGCCAGGCCCCGCCCTGCCACCTTCCAGCGATGGAAGGAGCTGGGCCGTGAGCGCGGGGACCTCAGGAGCCCAGGCTGCTCCCTGCACTCCAGGTCCGAGTGGAAGCGCCGCTGGATGCGGACCGGGCGCCGTGGCTGCCTCCACAGGTGCTTCGGGGGTCGGGGAGACCCTGCGCGGCCGCCAAGGAAATAGAGACCTCGGGTGGCGCCGGGAGGGGCTGTGCACAGAATGGGGCGCAGGAAGGAGGGTCCCCTCTCCGCAGTGCTGAAGCTAGGCGGGTTAGGTAGCAAGACTCAGACGTGAAGCTGCGCCCACGGGACCCCGAGGTTCCGGGCACCTGAGCGAGAAGCCTGGATCAGGATCTGGTCCCTGGTGACACAGGGCGAGCTTTGCAGCACAGCCAGAGAAGGCAGGCTCGGAGGCCTAGTCCTAGCCGGGCAGAAGAGGGGTCCCGGAGAGACGGCGAAATTGGAGTACCCCCTCCCAGACGTGTGCGCACAAAGTCGCAGGCCAAGGGATCCCAAGAGCTAAGTAACGGTAAGGGACAGAAGGGAAGCAGGTCACTTCTCACTAGCGTCCCTGCTGTGGTAAGGCCTGGAAGAGCACCCCCATCCCACGGGCTTAAAGAGCCAGAGTGAAGCCCCATCTTGCTGCCAGGGCTTCCAGCAGCGCCCTGCACACACCCCAGCTCTCTATAGCCTTCCCTCAGCCCCTCGGCGCAAGACACCACTGGCCCCAAGGCACCACAGGGCTCCACCTTGCAACCCCGATCCCTGTCCAAACCTCCAGCTTGTCTCTTCCCTCAGCATCCTAGAAAACTCAGGTTCCCACTCACCACCTCTCCTGGTCTCGGGGGATTTCCCGGAGAGTGGCAGAGAGCTTCAAGGACATTTTCCATCTTAATTAGCAGAAGCGTAAGTATGTGGACAGCATTGGCGGGTGGTGCGTGTGCAGTGCCGTGCTGCAGGCCTGGTGGAAGTCCCCTGAGGGTGCTGTGCTGGGCAGGAACTGGCAAGGGCAGAGCTCAGGAGCTCTTCTAGAAGCTATCCACAGCACCGTCCACCGTCCCTGGCCCCAGGTTGAAGATGTGATGGCTTAGTCTGTGCAGGCACTTGCCACCAAGCCTGAAGACCTGAGCTTGGTGTCTGGGACGCACATGGTGAAAGAGAACAGCTCTGCTCTCCTGCTTGCTCCTGCTTTCTCTCCTCATAAGGTCTTGAGACAGGGTCTGTGGGGGTTTGGATAACAACGGCCCCCCACACGCTGTTATTCATGAATGCTTGCTCCCCAGCTGATAGAACTGCCTGGGAAGGATTAGGAGGTGTGGCTTTGTTGGAGGTTTGGCTTTGTTGGAGGTGTGTCACTGGGGTGGATCCCAGTCTTTCTCCATCTGTCTACCTCCTGCTTGAGGATCAGAGTGATATCTGCTCAGCGCCAGGCCTGTCGCTGCGCACCCTACCGTGATGGACTCTCACGCCCTCTGGACTGTAAGGCCCACAGCAAATGCTTTCTTTTGCAAGTTGCCCTGTTCATGGAATCCTTTCTCCTCCGTAACTCAGGCTAGCCTGGAACTCACTATATAGACCAGGCTGGCCTCAAACCCACAGACATCCTCTTGCCTCTGCTCCTCCAGTGCTGGGATTAAAGGCACACACCACCTTCCCAACTCTCTTGAAGGCTTCATCATCACTCTGTCTCTCAGTTCTGCTGTCCACATCATCCCAAGCTGACAGTGCTAATGTTGCCCCAAACCCATCTGTCTATCTTGGAAAGCAGAGGATTAAGCATGGCCCCTCTTGCCTCACTTCAAAGATCACACAGCTTTGCGTGTGACCTACAGAGCCATTGACACCGCCCTGACCCTTCCACCCTGGCTGGTGTCCACTGTGATAGGCTGAACGCCCATCGTGGTCCACACACCGACACCTCCCCCCAGACTCTGCTGAGCTTCCTCCTAGGTCTGTTTCCATCTTTCCCTGACTGTCAGTTTTACCCCACAGGCCCTGAAGTGAGGATGACCTTGAACTCTTGGTCCTCCTGCTTCCACCCCCAAAGTGTCACTACATCTGGTTTATATGGTGCTAGGGACAGGACCCGGGACCTCCTACGTGCGACACAAGCACTTTATCAACCGAACCACATCCCAACAGTGGTCTGTGATGCCTGTTCCTGTGTCAACTCGACACACAAACTGGAGTTATTTGAAATAAGGGAGCCTCAGTTCAGTAAGTGCCTCCCTAGGATCAGGCCATAAGCGAGCATGGAGTGCATTTTCTGAATTAGTGATCAGTGGGCGAGGGCCAGCATCTGGTGGGTGGAGCCATCCCCGGGCTGGTAGTCCTGGGTTCTGTAAGAAGCAGGCTGAGCAGCCCAGAAGAGCACCCTCCGTGACCTGTGCACCAGCTCCAGCCTCCAGGCTCCTGCCCTGCTGAGTCCCTGTCCTGACCTCCTTCACGGATGGATGTAGAAGCACACTCTGAATAAACCCTTTCCTGCCAACTTGCTTTTAGTCATGAGCCACCAAGCTCCGCTTAGAGTTTTACATTTTTAAACAAAAAAAACCTAACATTTATTTATTGTGTGCATGGGGCAGGGCACATGTGCATGCCGTAGTTCATCTGAGTACTCAGAGAACAAATTATGAGAGCTGGTTCTCCCTTCCACCGTCTGACCCTGGGACTGAACTCAGGTCATCAGGCTTGGTGGTAAGCTTCTTCACCCCCTGAGCCATCTTGACAGCCCAGACTCAGCTGGAACTCACCATTTTTCTGCCTCTCTCCTAAGCGCTAAGAATACAGACCTGAGCAACCATGCACATCTGGTTTGGAGAGTTTTAAAAATGCCAATATAGCTGGGCATGGTGGCACACACCCTCAATCCAAGCACTTGGGGAGGCAGGTGGATCTCCATGAGTTCGAGGCCAGCCTGAGCTACAGAGAGAGAGTCCAGGACAGCCAAGGCTACACAGAGAAACCCTGTCTTGAAAAGCCATAATAATAATATAAAAATTAATTTTTTAAAAAGCCAATGTGTTCAAATTGTTGCCCTAAAATACCCCATCAACTGTACCCCATGAGGGCTGTGAAGTCCATCTCCTACCTACATCCCTGGGCCCTTCCAGACAAACGCTGACATTCTGGCCCACATGCTAAGCACTGGCTCCCCCGCCTCATCTGGCCAGACCTCCGTGTTCAGCCTCAGCGTGGTTCGCTCTTCTCCCTCAACACAGTAGGCACTTACCTGCTTCCTACTTTCCAAGTGCAGACGAGCTCAGGCAGCATTCACATGCTGTCCCCGTGGCCCTCCTACTCCCTCTCCTCACCTGCTTGAGCCCCGGCTTCTCTCTGTCCCTCGAGATCCCATGGTGAAAACCACGCGGGCACCAGACTCTGCCTCCCCAGAGGACCCGAGGCCGCTGGACAGTGGAGGCAGCAGCAGGGTCCCTGAGAAACGTCAACTCCACCTAGAGGGCTGGCAGGGGCCGCTCCAGAATCCGCCGGCTCCCGAACTCGCTGGGGAGCAAGCTCCTGGCGCAGGGATGTCGCCAGAGAACCCTGAGCTTCACAGATTCCCACCCGCCCTCAGGGTAGAGACGCCGGCGGCTGTGCATGGTTACAGTTTTGTTGCACTTTTAAATCGGCTTGTTCGTGGAGGAGCACACACACGCCACACAGCCCACAGGCAGAGGTCAGAGGACAGCTATCCTTCCAGCCTGCGGGCCCCAGGGATTGAACTCTGGTCATCAGACAAGCACTTGCTGAGCCATCTTGTCAACCACACTTTTCTTTTTTTCTTTTGTGGTGCTAGGACTACCACCTGTCCGTTACTCGTGCTCACTAGGTAATGAGATTTGAACACAGTGCCCTGGGAGCCCAGCTTCCTCCGGGCGGTTGGCAGGAATCAGCTGTCCAGTGCTGACCGCTCAAATTGTCGCCTTCCGGGAGTCGTGCGGTCGGTGCAGAGGGCGGCTCCTCAGCTCCCTCCTGAGCTCCGGAAGGTCTAGTTCTCCCCTGGACAGACAGTCTTCCCCATTCTCAGCCGAGGCCCTGGGGCGGGGCCAGAGGAAAGCCTGGGGCGGGGCTTAAAGGCCTGAGCTTAGGAGCGGGTCTGTGGCGGAGCTTAGGAGAGGGCCTGACTCAGGGGACAGGACACAGGTTCAGTATTTTCTTTTAGAAATATTTTTTTTTATTGGTTTATTTTTGTTTTTGGGTTTTTGAGACAGGATTTCTCTGTGTAGTCCTGTTGGCCGTTCTGGATCTTGCTCTGTAGAGCAGGCTTCTGTCTCCTTGGAGCGGCGTGATCCGGACCGTAATTGTTAGTGTCTGTTGCCATCTGTTTTGCAGGGCTCAAGAGAGAGCCACAGACCTTTGGGGGTGTGGTTTGGAGGCTGAGAGATGGCTGTGGGTGAGGACTCGAGAGTGAACAGTGCTTAAGATGAGTGAGAACTCATTCGCCAAAAATCTCAGGAGGAGGTACATGAGCCAGGCAAGGCCTGCACAAGCCCTTGGGTGGCGTGCTTTGGGGAAAACAGTCTCTGGCATCTGCACTGTGACCAGACGCCGCAGACACCAATAAGATGTGCATGTGAATGCACACATAAAGTACATAAGTGAAATATAATTTAGTTAAATTAAAAGGTAGCAAAGGTCTGTGGCAATGGCTCAGCGGGTAAAGGGGCCGGACAAGAGCCTGAGGACCTGACTTCCATCCCTGGGAGCCACACACTGAAAGGAGAAAGCCACCTCTGACCTCCACAGCTCACACACAACACCTTGCTACCACACACCAACTGTCATCTTTGAAAAGAAGCTGCCTAGTGGCGTCAGTCTCCCGAACCTTTCCGGGAGGCAGAGGCAGGTGGGTGTTGGTGAACGTGAGGCCAGCCTGGTCTACATAGCAAGCTCAAGGCCAGCCAGGCCAGTGAGAGGTGGTCTCAAAAGTTAATAGGTGGTTTAACTAACTTGAGAGACTGGCCAGCACCTGCCCAGCCGTCAGCCTTGCTGGGGCTGCAGGTCTGCGAGCCTCGTGCCCCCGGACCACTTCCTAGCTCTTCCTCAGAGGCTGGCCGCAGCCTGGGCAAGCCCCGTCCCCACCTCTCACACAGGGTCCCATCTCCTCTCCTTTCTCTGCAGTCCATGCTGCCTTCTCATGTCCCCTCCCCCGCCCTCCATGCATCTGCCTCCTGACCACCAAAGCTTTCAGACTCCAGGCAGCTTCTGCTCAGTGGTTGAGCATGTGCTTAGCACGCAGGCCTGGGCCCCACCCCTAGCACCACACAAATGAGGCATGAGCTTTCAGATTGTGGTCCCAGCAGCACTCAGAAGGTGAAAGCACAGGGATCCGGAAGTAAAGGTCATATTTGGTTTCACTGAAAGTTAGAGGCTAGCCTGGGCTACAGGAGAACCTGCCTCAATGAAAGAAAAAAAAATTGCATGTACACACACACACAGACACAAAATAAATAAATCTAAAACTGGAGAGATAGCTCAGTGGTTAGAGCACTGGCGGCTCTTCCAGAGGACCGAGATGCTGTTCCCAGCACCCACAGCACCCAGTCCCATGATGCTCACCTCACTCAGCAGGAAGGACAGGGCAGAGCCACTCCTGTCCATGGTGCAGGCTTCTCTAGATTAGAAGGGGACAGTGAGACTGAGTGCCTGACAGGCAGCTGCCAGGACAGCCCCGCCCCTGTCCCAGCCCAGCGCCGCATCAGCAGGCAGGGAAGCCACAGCAGCCTGCAGAGACTGCTGCAGGTCCCAGAACCCTCCTCCTCCCTCCCCTGGCCAGCCCTAGGGACCAGACCTCTGGCACACGGTCACCTGGGAGATCCACTCAGCTTCTGGCATTTGTTGGCTTTCTGAGAGCCCAGTTCCCCAGATGTAGGACCCCGCCATGCTGACACATTTGGTACTCACTCCAAGCTGCTTTGAGGATTTGAGCCACCTGTGTTCTGTGACTTCCTGAAGAGCCAAGGACACACAGCCTTGTCCGTTCCCAGCAGAGCCCTTTAACTGAGCAGTAGACTAGACCCGAGCCAGGCAGCACCCTCAGGGTTGGAGGAGGGGGCAGCGCAGGATGACCACAGGGCAGGAGGTGTGAGTGCCCAAGTGTGTGACTAAATGAAGCAAGGCAGGGGCAGGAGGGAGTGGCCAGACAGGAGGTTTGATTATTAGTGTGTTTATGCCCCACAGAGGACTGAAATAATCTGAGACCGAGACGATTCCTCAGTATTTTGGAGTACCAATCAAGATACCTCAAGGCTTTAGGAAAGCTGTTCCACTATGCTCTGCTGCTCCAGGCAGTCAGTGACCATCTCTGGTCAAACCTTACCCACAAGTTAGAGCTGCAGTCAGAAGTGGGGAACCCAGGGAAATGCGGCTAGAAGGATTGCAGCCTGGGCCAGGGGATCTCCAGGTCAGTCTGGTGTGTGGCTGTGGGGCAAGTTAATGTTTCACCATACCACTCCACCACCGCAGACTGGCCTGGAGGCCTACCCCCACACCTACTCCATTGGTCATTGAAGCATGACCTGCCTTGGAAGGGGGTTACTTCAATCTGCTGACAAATGTCACAGCACAAGAACACACACACACTGAGGAGCAGGCTCTATGTGGCCCTCCGCTGGAGGCTGCAGTGGCATCTCAGGAAAGCTGGCTGTCCAGGGGTCCCTGGCCATGAGCCTGAGCACTGAGGGATGGGGAGCAGGGCATGCAGAGGGCAGAGGCATCTGGTGCCTCCTGCCCCTGACCTTTGCACAGGCCACTCAGCACCTCCTGCCCCAAGAAAGTTCTGAAGCTAGCTGGGGAACTCCTCCCTTCCTTCCCAGCACCCCCTCCACAGGCCTCTGCTCGCACTGAGCAGAGCAGGCTACTTTCATGATGTGTGTTTGTTGCTTTTACCAGGCTGCGTCCTGTTACGGTTAGGTCACGTAGCCCCTTAGAGAGCAGCCTCTGTCCTGCCCGCCGGGACACTGGGTCACACCAGCCCTCTGACCCTGTGGCCCCATCTGAAATGATTTTCCATCTTCCAATTGCCACCCCCATTAGAGTAGACACAGGGCCAACTCGGGCAGAAGGTGTGGAGCTGTTGGTCACATGAATGACTCGGGAAGCATCCGTGAATAATGAGGACTTTATTTAGTTTATATTTAATTTTTTAAAGAGATGTAATTATTATGTATACAATGCTTTGCCTGCATATGTGCCAGAAGAGGGCACCAGATCTCATTGTAGATGGTTGTGAGCTACCATGTGGTTGCTGGGAATTGAACTCAGGACCTCTGGAAGAACAGACAGGGCTCTTATCTGCTGAGCCATCTCTCCAGCCCTATCTTTAATTTTTTAATGTGTTTTACCTGCACGTATGTCTGTGTATTACCTATGGGCATGATGAATGCAGATCCAAAAGAAGCCATTGGATCCCCTGGGACAGGAATTACAGATGGCTGGGAGCTGTCGCGTGGGTGCTGGGATGGACGCCGGTCCTCTGGGAGAGCAGCCAGTGCTCTTAACCACGGAGCCATCTCTCCAGCCCCCAGTTTTTGAAGACAAGGTCTCATGTAGCCCAGGTTGACCTCAACCCCCCTACTTAGCTCAGGGTGGACTTGAACATCTGATTATCCTGTCTCTACCTCCCAAGTACAGGGAGGACAGGCATGTTCCATCCCCCCTGGACTGACTTAGTTTTTGAGTCGGGTACCAGCTGTGTGGGCCAAACTAGCCCGAAACACCTGGTAGCCAACCTGCTGCCACAGGCTTCCCCAGGTCAGTGCAGGGAGGACTTGTCCAGCTACTGTTCTTCCCAGGTGTTGCCCCGCAGTGACTCTGGGCCTCTGAGATCAGGACTGTAGGTGGTCAGCGAACGGCAGCCTCTGGCTCACACTGCCCTGGAAGGGGAATGTGCGCAGGTCAGCATTAGGCACCACAGGGGGATGCCCGCTGCGCTCACCCCAACCCTGCCTGTACCCATCTCACCATGGACACCGTATCCAGATTGTGAAAAGATGGCACATCTCGGCTATAGTGCCTCACGGCAGTGAGCACACAGCCCATCAGTAAGACAGACACAAGCAGACACACAGCGATCACCACGCCCGGGTTCCTGTGTGACGTAGGGATCCACAGGCTGCCCGCACCTGGGGAGAAGAGGAGGTCAGCCCTCACGGGGGTCCTAGGCTGGGGCTCCTAACCCTTGAGGCAGTCTAGGGCCTGTGTTGTTTATAAACAAGTATGTAATTTCATGTGGATTATATTTGCTTTCTTTTCTTTCCCTTCCTTTTTTTTTTTCTCTTTAGTTTTTTGTTGAGATTTCTGGCCCTGGCTGGCCTGGAACTCACAGTGTAGACCAGCTGGACTGGAACTTAAAGAGATCCTCCTGCCTCTGCCTCCTCTTCCTGAGTGTAGGCGCCACCACAACCAGCCAGGCTTGTTTCCCTTTTTTAAAAGCAGGGACCTACCATGCAGGCTGGGTCGCTCTTAAACTTGAGGTAGTCTTTTTACCTCCTCCTCCTTGTGTTAGGGACACAGCACTGAGCCACCACACACAGCAACCGCTAATGCAAAGCGTTTTTCTTGCATATGGCCCTGTCCTCAGAAGCCTTCACACACTAGCAAATGAATCAGCTTTAGGTGGCTTTGGGTTGAGGCCTGGCCGCACTCTCCCAGGTCTGTGTCGCCCCCTGCTGACTGGTTCCAGAACTAACGTCAGGTTCCAGCCATCTTCCCCCAAACCTTACCACACTCACCCTGGCCAGGGCTGGGTGCTGTGGGTGACCCTTGCGAAGCCAAGTTCGTGGACTGGGACACGGCGGTCATCTCGGAGCCGGGGGGTCCAGAGCTTGGGAGAGAGGCTGTTTCTGGCTCTGGGGAGGCTGAACCTGGTTTTGGTTCTGTGGAACTGGAGTCTAGAGAGGACGTGGTTTCCAGACTTGAGGTGGTGGGGTCAGAGGTCGGCTCTGGACTTGAGGTGGTAGGGTCAGAGGTTGGCTCTGGACTTGAGGTGGTGGGGTCAGAGGTTGGCTCTGGACTTGAGGTGTTGAAGTTAGAGGTTGACTCTGGACTTGAGGTGGTGGGGTCAGAGGTTGGCTCTGGACTTAAGGTGTTGAAGTTAGAGGTTGACTCTGGACTTGAGGAGGTGGGGTCAGAGGTTGGCTCTGGA